>CM019749.1:14823169-15423169 GCA_009761775.1 Ficus carica
TCATGGATGACATATGGGGATTAAGCAAGCGATGAATAAATCATGGAAGAAGCACTAAGTGAGAGAGCTTTCGTAATACGGTATGTAAACAGGAGTTCAGCTTCAAACTTTTAGTGGAATAGTTTTGAAGTTGATAATTGATGAATAATTAATCTGGGATTAATTTTTCACAATTATAGGAGCCTCTTTACATATTTCCATCGGGTCCCTCTATTAGCTCGCATAGTTCCATAAAGCGTCTCGGGATTGTTCCTTATGAGATCGGTAAATTTAAATAGAATTTAATAATGTCTAATAAGACATGTTACTCTCTAACATGCAATCCAGAAAGGATTGGACATGTAAAATTTGTAGACAAATGATTTGTCAACATGTGATTGGTTAATTTGAATTTTGGAAATAAGATTGTGTTTGGATTATTTAATTTTGGAAAAACAAATTTTTCTCTCCTAATCTCAATATGGTGCACGGTTTTAGATAGGTGGAGGGAAGAAAAATTTTGTTTCAAAATTATTCAAATAAATTCCTAACATTAAATTATTAATTGATTTAAATAATAAAGATTATTTCATGTATTTTTCTTTCCTAATTAAAAGTGGTTCACGTTTTTTGAGGAAAGGAAATTTGAAATATTTCATTGATTTAAATTAATTAATATGGTTAATGTTTATGGAAAATATTAATTCAAATAAGTGAATCTTATTTAAATTCAAAAAGGTTTAAAAGAATTTGAATCTAGATAGGACTAGGATCTTTTGACTAGTCTAGATTCTTGATTTAAAATTTGAATCACCAATCTAGCTTAACAAACTCAATGTGGCCGAATTTTTTGAGGAATATTTCCTCTTTGAAAAACGTTTTTAGGTTCAATGAATCTAGCACTAAAGTTGTATGATCTTTTGATTCAAAATTTATCCAGAAAAATAATAATAATTTTTTTTTGAGATGAATTTTGAAAAAGGATTGGACTTCTATATAAAGGCTAGGGATTCATGAAAAACAAATTTTTGGTAATTTTTCAAGAGCAAAAAACGTTTTTGGAGAAAAGGAAAAAATTTAGTTTTTCCGGAACATCAAAATTCGGCTATCTTGTGAAAAAAAAAAAAAAAAAGAGAAAATTCTATTGAACCAAAACTGAGAGGAAGTTTAAACCGAGTGATTATTTTCATAAGAAGGTTAATCGGTTCCTGTTTTGCAATTTTGAAGGAAGAAGGTTGATCATATTCTCAACGAGGTACATCGGAATTGAGAAGGAGGGATCTAGACTTTGAAAAGCATTACCAGTCGCTTGGATTCATTGAACGTGTGCCCACACACACTATGAGACGTGGAACTCGAGAATAATAGAGAAGACACGATGGTCAAACGCTCTAGTAATTCCGGAATCCAAGAATAAAGGTACGCTTGATCATAAATTTAATTTATTGTTATATGCATCATGAGATTCTTTTCTAGAAACGGCATAAAATTTTTAAAACTTCCGCTGCGCCGTAACTCTGATTACCGATCCGATTTTTCCAACAAGACCTCGACCCGTTGCTTCAACAACAATAAGAACCTTGGTATATTTGACCTCAGCCCATTGTTTAATGTGAAACAAGAACCTCGATATAAGGAAGACGCCACAAACGGTTGTTGAAATCTATTGGACAAGTCGATCGTGAACGCCACGGAAAATTCCGATAAGTTTGAATAGTTCGTCAAAGAACCAAAGAGAAAATACACTCACATTTCTGAATAATTACTTCCTCTTTCACTGTTACAAAGACGTCTATTAATAGGTTGAATGTTACATAAAGGTTCCTAAAATAGCTAAGTTAATTAAGGCTAAAATATGGTAATTAAAAGTTCTTACTTGCCTAAAAGAGAAAAAGGAAACAGTCTGTCCTTTAATTGGCTGATCTCACACCTTCACTAAAAAAGGAAAGTTGGAAGGTTTTAAATAGCTTTATTATCAGCCAGAAACGCGCATGAAAAGTCAAAAAGGCCTAAACAATTAAAGTTAAGTAAATATCATGGCACGCAAGCCTTACAACCCAATTTAACTTGGCAAAATTAAACTTAGCCATGTGTAGATTCTTCTAGAACTAAAATAGGATCACCATTCCATGCTCTTGTGCGTGCCATGTCCTCATCATTCCCCTCCTCTTGAAAAACATTTCTCCTCAAATCAAGTGCTTCACCTGCAAGAAAGTGCATCTGAGACGATGTTTTCTTCTTCTACTATTTTTTTTTGTTAATATGCCACGAAAAGGAATTACAACTAGAATTAGAGATTGTTACAAACAAATTCAGAAAACACGTTTTTTTTTAAACAGACTCTTTTCTTTTTTCTATTCTTTTCTAAATTTTTTTGGACGTTTTTTTTTTTTTCTAATTCGGAACCTTTTTTTTTTTTTTGGGAACTATTTCGGCCACACACAATTGGCTAGAACAGAAACTAAATTAAATGGGATAGAAAAACCTGAGACAAGAACCGAAGCTCTTATACCAAATGATGCGAATCACGTCAACTTGTAATGAAACCCGTCATCTAAGAAGGAACCCAAGAACGTTCTACGATTTGGTTTGGATGGGAGACCTCGACCCGTTGCTTTAACAAAAATAATAACCTTGGTATATTTGACCTCAACCCATTTTTTAATGCGAAACAAGAAACACGGTATAAGGAAGACGCCACAAAAATCCGTTTGATAAGTCGATAGTGAACGCCACGGAAAATTCTGATAAGTACGAATAGTTCGTCAAAGAACCAAAGAGAAAATACATTCACATTTCTGAATAATTACTTCCTGTTTCACGGTTACAAAGACGCCTATTAATAGGCTGAATGTTACAAAAAGGTTCCTAAAATTGCTATCCTAGTTAAGGCTAAAATATAGTTAAAAGTTCTTACTTGCCTAAAAGAGAAAAAGGAAACAATCTGTCATTTAATTGGCTGATCTCACACCTTCACCAGAAAATGAAAGTTGGAAGTTTTTAAATGGCTTTATTATCAGCCATAAACGCCCATGAAAAGTCAAAAAGGCCTAAACAATTAACGGAAAGTAAATATCATGGCACGCAAGCCTTACAACCCAATTTAACTTGGCAAAATTAAACTTAGCCATGGGTAGATTTGTCTAGAACTGAAATAGGATCAACATTCTATGCTCTTGTGTATGCCATGTCCTCATCATTCCCCTCCTCTTGAAAAACATTTTTCTCAAATCAAGTTCATCACCTGCAAGAAAGCGCATCTGCGACGATGTTTTCTTCTTCTACTTTACTTTTTTAATTTTTTTTAATTTTTTGGTTAATATGCCACGAATAGGAATTACAACTAGAATCAGAAATTGTTACAAACAAATTCAGAAACACGTTTTTGTTTTTTTACGGACACTTTTTTGTTTTCTTTTCTTTTCTATATTTTTTTACGTTTTTTTTTTTACTAATTCGGAAGCTTTTTTTTTGGGAACTATTTCGGCCACACACAATCAGCCAGAACATAAACTAAATTAAATGGGATAGACAAACCTGAGACTAGAACCGAAGCTCTAATACCAAATGATGCAAACCACGTCAACTAGTGATGAAACTCGTCAACTCAGAAGGAACCCAAGAACGTTCTACAATCAGGTTTGGATGGGAGACCTCGACCCGTTTCTTCTACAAAAACAAGAACCTTGGTATATTTGACCTCAACCCATTGTTTAATGAGAAAAGAACCTCGGTATAAGGAAGACGCCACAAACGGTTGTGGAAATCCGTTTGATAAGTCGATAGTGAATGCCACGGAAAATTTCAATAAGTTCGAATAGTTCGTCAAAGAACCAAAGAGAAAATACACTCATATTTCAGAATAATTACTTCCTCTTTCACTGTTAAAAAGACGCCTGTTAATAGGCCGAATGTCACAAAAAGGTTCCTAAAATAGCTATCCTAATTAAGGCTAAAATATGGTAATTAAAAGTTTTTACTTGCCTAAAAGAGAAAATGAAAACAATCTGTCATTTAATTGGCTGATCTCATACCTTCACTAGAAAAGGAAAGTTGGAAGTTTTTAAATGGCTTTATTATCAGCTATAAACGCCCATGAAAAGTCAAAAAGGCCTAAACAATTAAAGGAAAGTAAATATCTTGGCACGCAAGCCTTACAACCTAATTTAACTTGCCAAAATTAAACTTAGCCATGGGTAGATTCTTCTAGAACTGAAATACGATCGGCATTGCATACTCTTGTGCATGCCATGTCCTCATCATTCCCCTCCTCTTGAAAAACATTTGTCCTCAAATCAAGTTCATCACCTGCAAGAAAGCGCATTTGCAACGATGTTTTCTTCTTCTACTTTTTTTTTTGGTTAGTATGCCACGAACAGGAATTAAAACTAGAACCAGAAATTGTTACAAACAATTTCAGAAACACTTTTTTTTTTTTTTTTAACGGACTCCTTGATGCTTTTTTTTTCTTTTCTTTTCTTTTTTTGACTTTATTTTTTACTAATTCGGAACTTGTTTTTTTTTTTTGAACTATTTTGGCGACACACAATCGGCCAGAACAAAAACTAAATTAAATGAAATAGACAAACCTAAGACTAGAACTGAAGCTCTTATACTAAATGATGCGAACCACGTCAACTTGTGACGAACCCCGTCATCTAAGAAGGAACCCGAGAAAGTTCTACAATTAGGTTTGGATGGGAGACCTCGACCCGTTGCTTCAATAAAAACAAGAACCTTGGTATAGTTGACCTTAACCCATTGTTTAATGGGAATCAAGAACCTTGGTTTAAGGAAGACGCCACAATCAACTATGGAAGGGTTAATTGATAAGTCATTGGTGAATGCCACGGAAAATTCTAATAAGTTCGAATAGTTCGTCAAAGAACCAAAGAGAAAGTACTCTCACATTTTTAAATAATTACTTCCCCTTTCACTGTTACAAAGACGCCTATTAATAGGCTGAATGTTACAAAAAGTTACTAAAATAGTTATCCTAATTAAGGCTAAAATCTGGTAAGTAAAAGTTCTTACTTGCATAAAAGGGAAAAAGGAAACAATATGTCCTTTAATTGGCTGATCTCATACCTTCACTAGAAAAGGAAAGTTGGAAGTTTTTAAATGGCTTTATTATCAGCCATGGATGCCTGTGAAAAGTCAAAAAGGCTTAAATAAATAAAGGAAAGTAAATATCTTGGCACACAAGCCTTACAACCCAATTTAACTTGCCAGAATTAAACTTAGCCTTGGCTAGATTCTTTTAGAACTTAAATAGGATCAGCATTCCATGCTCTTGTGCTTGTCATGTTCTCATCATTCGGGTCGAGGTCTCCCATCCAAACCTGATCGTAGAACATTTTTGGGTTCCCTTTTCGATGACAGGTTTCGTCACAAGTTGGCGTGGTTCGCATCAAAAACTCTCAACATACCGTTTCATGTGTAGCCAATAAAAGTGCTCCTGCAACAAAGCTAGGGTTTTAGCGACTGCAAAGTGTCCCATTAAGCCCCCACCATCGGATTCCCAAACTAAGAAGTCTCTCATCGAACAATTAGGCATACACAACTTATTCTCTCTAAACAAGAAGCCCTCATGCCTATAGAACTTACTCACTGCAGATTTTTCACAAGCACTGTAAACTTCCCCAAAGTCGTGCTCATCATGATAAAGTTCCTTAATGAGCTCAAACCCAAGAAACTTAGCATCAATAGTAGAGATTAAGGCATATCTGCATGAAAGTGCATCCGCGACCATATTTTCCTTACCTTGTTTATACCGAATGACATAGGGAAAAGTCTCAATGAACTCAACCCATCGAGTATGTCTCTTGTTCAGCTTGTGTTGACCTTTCAAATGTTTCAAGAATTCATGATCATTACGAATCATAAACTCCTTTGGCCACAAGTAGTGCTGCCATGTCTCTAAAGCTTGAACCAATGCGTACAACTCTTTGTCATAAGTGGGGTAGTTAAGTGAAGCCCCGCTTAGCTTCTCGCTAGTATGCAAGTGGTCTCCGATCCTGCATAAGAACAGTGCCTATACCTACACTAGAAGCATCACATTTGATTTGAAACGTTTTAGAAAAGTTAGGTAAAGCAAGTGAAGGAGCGTGAGTATGCTTGTGTTTAATAAGCTGAAATGCCTTCTCTTGTTTTTCACCCTATTTGAACTTAACGTTCTTCTCGATAACTTCGGTAAATGGTGCACCGATGGTGCTTAAATCTTTCACAAAGCTCCTGTAAAAACTAGCAAGTCCATGAAAACTTTTAACATTACCTACACTGGAGGGGGTCCGCCACTTTTGGATGGCTTTGATCTTCTCTTCATCAACCTCAATACCTTTAGTACTGTAACGACCCGACTACCTAGGTTATTACTATGCTTACTAAAATTAAATATCAACTTTCAATACTTATTATCATAAATAAACTAATCCATATCAGTAAACTTCACAATGCATACACATTGTTTGTTTAACAAATTATTATCTTGCTTAACATGTGGACCCTTCGTGTACATACCAAATGTTCTCAATCCACAAGAAGTAAGGGTTCGCAAGGTCCCTAACAAATCTGGAAATCTTAAAACTTACATAATCCACCACGATCTACGGGAAGTCACAGAAAGTTAGGATTTGTAAGATTCCTAACAATTCTGAGAATCTTGAAACATACATAAACATAATCCTTCACGATCTACGGAAGGTCACAGAAAGTTAGGACTCGCAAGGTCCCTAACAATTATGGGAATCTTGAAACATCCATAATCCTCCACGATCTACGGGAGTTTAGTACGACCCTCCACTTATCTTGGTTTAGTCTTAATCTTGTTACTTAATTCTTGATGAGTATGCTTAAAATTATACTTCCACATGAAGTCTTTAACAGAGACTAGATCTAAGACTAAGATTCTTTACTTGTGATCTCATTAGTCATGATCCATATGAACCAATTCAAGGAAAACTCACAAACCAATTCAAGTTCCAATTGGTCCAGTAACGAGGGCTCGAGCTAAAAGATTCAAAGAAGAGCTAAATAACTTAGTCCGGAGAGTTCTACAACAAAAAGAGAGCGTGTACACTACTGAGGGTGAACAAAGGCTGGTTTTACTCATTAAAGTTGATCCGAAAGAGAGCCAATCAGCCATACATGTCCATTAAGCCATTGCGTCACTAACTTGCATGTCCTAGCTGATATGGACGTTTTTCCCAACAAAAAATCAAGTCAAGATTACATTTTCAAGTTTTCAAGAAGTTCAAGATTCAAAACACAATTCAAGAAGTTTAGAAGATCTTATCAAGATTTGATTTCTTTGTAATCCTATTTGAGTTTTAAGTTTTAGTTTAAAATTTAAATTTAGATATCTTTTTAAAATTGAATTTATCTAGATGAATCTGATCTTTTTCTAGGTTTTTAGTCAAGTTTATCCTTAATGGTAGATTAGGAATTTTACAAGTGTAAATTCAGCTATATAAGGCTGACTTTTCAGATTATGAAATCAGTTTTTGATGTTTATTTATATTGTGAGTTATTCTTCTTGCGTTCTTGAAGAACCTTATTCAAACTTATCAAGGATTTCTTGTGGCATTCAAATCAACTTATCAAACGGACTTGCATAACTGTTTGTGGCGTCTTTAGCATAGGTTCTTGCTTCGCTAAGCAACGGGTCGCGGTTTCCATCAAACTTTAAAGATCTTGGGTTGTTGTTTCCAGATTTGGTATCGGGTTTCGTCACGTTGTTCGCGTGGTTCGTATCAGATGGTATCAGAGCTTAGGTTTAATCCGGTTTGTCTATCCTTTTCTTGTTTTCTTTTCTTTGACAAAGTTTTTCAATTCAGTCAAATTAAAGAAAAATTCATTATTGCTGCACTAAAATTCCGGTTTGAGGTCTTCTAGGATATTGAAACCATAATCTAATTCCCACTAGGATTACAAACCCTTAAAAAAAAAAAACGTGAACTAAATCCGATTCTTTTGTTTCTTGTTTCTTGCTACTTGTTTCCCCGAAATAAAAAAAAGAATCGGGAAAAAAAAAAAGAAAAAGAAAACTAATTGGCTAGATTTCCTATCCATTGATTTTAATTTTTCGTTATTGTTTGGATTGCTCTTTAAATTAATATTCCTGCAATCCTTAGAGTTGTAAAATCCATTTAAAAAAAAAATCTTGTTTCTTACGTCCTAGACCCATTTTTTTTTTTTAGCCCAAACCCCATGTTTGAGTGTCAAGAATCATCAGAAGTAGGGACAAAATTTGATTCGTTTGGTTTGCTTCTCGTTTTGAATTGCTGTTCGAATCCTTCTTATTATTGTTTGATTAGTTTTGAAAGAACTAAAATAAGAATACGAGTGGAAAAAGGCAAGAGTGGTGAGCATATTAGAGGGTAGATGATACGAACCACGCCAACTATGTGACGAAACCCGTATTCGAATAGGTCTCTAAAATCGTTCCTACAAACAGGTTCGAATGGAAAGAACCGCGACCCGTTACCTATAATAGGTAAGAACCTTGGTATGGTGATGACGCCATAATCAACTATGGATGGGTTGATTGATAAGTCGTTGGTGAACGCCACGGAAAATCCCAATAAGTTCGAATAGTTCTTCAAAGAACCAAAGAGAAAAAAAAATTCTCACAATTTTCTGGTTAATGATCTATCTTAGTCCATGAATAAGGTACAATTTATAGGACCAAGGCCACAAATTTTCAAGCCTAATGCCTAAGGAAACTTGTCAAAAAAACTTATAGGAAAGTTGAAATATCCGCCTAATTCCAGCCTCAATTAAAGGGAAACAATTCTAACTTTAATCCCTTAATTTTCAACTTATTACATGCCAATAAGGAAAAGAAAACAGTCAAAGAACTAAATTAGGAAAGTAGAACTAAAATAGGAAAGTAGAAAGTAGCTAATGCGCCCAAATCAAATTTCCTTCCCAGCAAACACGCCCAAATCCAATTAAGGAAAGTGATTAATAATTCAATCTTGATTGACAAATCTCTTTCCTTTTGTTGTAGCTTGAAACCAGAAGAGATGTCGGAAAAGGAAAGTAAGCACAGATTCTCCTTTTGACTTTCTTGAACTTGAATCAAGCTTGTTAAGGGCAGATCCACACATTCATCTCCCTCAATAGGTCTCCACGTGCATACTTGAGCCCAAATCCCTCGAATCAGTCCATTTAACGCATTTTGGAATTTCTTGGCTCTTGCTCTTGTAACCGGTCCAATAGGAACTTGAATTGGATCCGCATTCCATGCTCTTGTGCTAGCCATATCCTCATCATTCCTCTCCTCTTGAAAATGATTTGTCCTCAAATCAAGTTCATCACCGTAATGTTGTTGACGGCTCTGCAATCAACGCACATTGTCCAAGTTCCATCCTTCTTAGGTACTAGTAGAATCGGAACGGCACATGGGCTCATGCTTTATCAACTTACTTACCTGCCTTTGAAGCTCCTTTGTCTCCTCGGGATTGCTCCTATAGGCTGGTTGGTTAGGAATTGTCGCACCGGGTACAAAGTCAATTTGATGCTCAATCCCTCGAATTGGAGGTAATCCATATGGTGTTTCTTCGGGAAAGACATCCTCATACTCCTGCAAAAGATGAACAATGCTGCTCGGCAAAGAAACGACAAGATTGTTAGAACACAAATAAGCCTCTTTGTATATAAGTACCTAAAAAGGCTGTTGTAAATGTAAAGCTCTTTTGATCTCACTTTTCTTTGCAATGAAATTATATTTTTCCTCTCTTGTACTCACCAAGGCCGAAATTCTCTCCTTTTCTTTCTTACACTCTTTCACGTTTCTACCTTTCTCTTTTTCTCTCCTCTCATTTTCTTTCCTCTCAGCCTCGGCCTCTCTCTCCTTTTCTCTCAGATTTTCACTCGTTTTCTTTTTCTCACTCTCTTTTTGTAGTCTCACTTGATCTTTAAATACTTGTTGTGGTGTCAAGGGTACAAAGTGATTGGTCGTTGATTAAGTACAAAAGAATATTTATTTGTATAACCATCGTGCTTCACTCGCCTATCAAACTGTCATAGATGCCCTAGCGCGCAAATGTCCGGCTTGCATCGGAACGACATCGCATAATACTTCATCTTCATATTTACCGATCCAAAACGCAACTAACACCTGCTTGTTTACCTTATCCCGCCACCATCATTCAACCATTGTAACTTGTATGGCTTGGGGTGCTTCAACGTGGGCAGTCCTAATTTTTCCACCATGGTTATGCTGGCAACGTTAGTACAACTTCCTTCATCAATAATCACACTACATACCTTGTCTTTGACGTAGCACTTAGTGTGAAAGATGTTTTCTCGCTGCACTTCTTCAAATTCTTTTGCTTGCAAGCTCAACGCCCTCCTTGCCACCAATGTCAACTCTTTAGGGGCTGGATACTCCTCCTCGAAAACATCCTCCAATGGTGGCATGTCATCGGTATCATAATCTTTGTCTTCGGTTACAATCTCACCATTATCTCGCATCATCATAACCCGCTTGTTTGGACATTGACTTGTTAGGTGACCCCTACCTTGACATTTGAAACATTTAACGTCACGATTCCAAGAGGTAGAAGTATCGGTTTTACCTTGTGAAACATGGTTGGGGTTCTCAGCCTTAGGCTCAAATTTGTGCTTGAGAGTTGAAGATGTTTGTGGCTTGTCTTCCTTCCTTGAAGAACTCGGTTTCCAATGGTTAGACCCCGAATTATGACCTGCACGTGTACCACCACCCCTCTTGAGTTGTTGCTCTACCTTGATGGCCATGTGCACCATATCTTCTGTAATGACCAACTTTTTGACGGACTTGTGATTTCCTTTGATATCAAGGAAATATAAGTCTGTACTATGTATGACTATATAAAATATATGATATGATTTGTCAGAATATGTTTGAGTTCTGGCCTATGTATGACCAGGATAACTTATGACTTGAATAGGACGATACTGCAGTGTATTAAGTTATATAGGAATTATACTATGTTTGACTGTCATTATGGATACAGAATGAAGAATAAGGAATGTGATCACTTTAGAAAAATCAGGAATAATTTTTGGAGCAAGAATGACTAAGTAGTTTCAAGTCCTAAGAAAAATCCATACGCAGTCCAGTTAAGTGCAGATGAATTTTGGACTGCAGTCTAGTATTACAGTACTGTTGATAGTTAAAACACTATTGGTATTATCTGGATTATTAAGGAAATTGATTGCATATTAGGAGGGAGTGACAAACATGGCCCTAATTGGAGGACATCTCATCAAAGATAATTATCCAATTTTGGGAATTTTTTGTAATTATGGAAAAGTGAATAATTATGAAAAGATTTTTTAGTGAATTAAGAAACACATGGCCGGCCATTGAGGGGCATGGAAGGCAAAAACTTTGTATTTAAGGCCAATTAAGTAATTCAAGGAGAATTTTAGAAAAAAAAAATAATTGTGAAAAATTGGGGATTTTTCACCTATAAATAGGGGTGGGGGTGTAGAAGAAAACCCATTTAGTTGGTCCCCAAATTTTTGGTTCTCTTTCAACTTTCCTCTCTAGCCTTAAAAAAAAAATAAATAAATAAATAAAAAAAATAAAGTTTAGTGGTTTAGTGGTGGGAGAGCAAAGTTCCAAGTGACCGGTTGTGGTTTAGTGGTGGGATAGCAAAGTTTTTCTCATTCCAAGACCTAGAACAACCTTCCAAACTTTAGAGGTATTCTTCTTAACCCTCTAAGAATTTCATTAAGCTTTTTATTAAGGATTTATGTGTATTTCCAAGTTTGGGTTGTAAGAGCATAAGCTCATTTTTTTTATGCTATGGTTTTTATATGGTTGATTTATGCTTAGGATATCTTGAATGCTAGCCCTAAGCATGAATTTAATTTTTTATGCTCTAAAATGAGTTATAGGGTTGCATGTGCCTACCAAGTGTTTGTGAATATGTCTTCACATGTGTAAGAAGGAAAAATTTATGTATGATGATGAATGGTGATGAATGATGAAGATGATGTTGATGATGTATATGTAGGTTAAGAAATTAACCTAAAAACACAACTTGGTAAGCTAATCCATTATGTGTTTTTAAGCAAGAAGACTATGATTGAATAATAAATACGAATCCGACGTGCTGCATGTTGATGTAGGCTCACGGTTTTGACCGTTTGAGGTAGTGTGTGCGAAATTTTAAGCGAAAACCAACAAGATCCAAAACTGTCAATTTTCGGATTTCACTGGATAGTTTTCTGGAAACCTGATTTTAAGCCCCTTAGAGGCCGAATATGGAAAAAGTCAAAACTGAAAAGTTGTATAAAATGGAAAACCCTAGGGGAAAACGTGTATATTTTTTGAAAATAAGGCTCCAAAAACCTCTGTTTTTATCAAAATCCGAGACTGGTCAGTTCAGACAGTGTACACGGCCAGAATTTTTTAAAAGGAAAAATGAGTAAGTTAAATGCAGATTTAGATTTTGGAAAAAAACAAAAGTTGTATTTTTTGATGAGATATACAACTTTCATGAAGAAAACTTTTTCAAATTTTAAACCGATTTAAAGATAAAAATAGAATTTTCAAAACTGTGCAGTGTACAGGAAATTCCTGCACACGCACTTTCAACCAAATTAAAAAGTAGTTTTCTAGGTTTTACAGTTTTGCAACTTCTTTTACAAAGAAACTATGGTTTTACGAAATACAATATTAAAGGGGTTTTAATCCATTGGAAAGTTCACAAGAAATTTTTAGAAGGCAATTTTAAGAAATAAATCAAGATAATACTAGGATTATGAAGTCAAGATATTTTTCAAGAAAACGAGGTATTTTAAGAAAAATGGGTAAGATGGTCCAAAGTTACTTAAAAATATAAGTAACAATTCTATGACAGATAGTAACCAGTTTGGTGACCAAACTAGGATCCAAGAAAATGAAATTGTAAGCCTAAGTCACTTAGACTATGGTAAACAATTATATACTAAAGGTAATCGGATAGAATACCAATTTATTATAATAAGGGTTGTATCTATGATTATCAATAGTAATCAGATGGGATACCAATTATGTCATGCCCCCTAGCTACGTAGGGTCATGACTTCGTACTTGCTTAACTTACTTATTGATTCAAATACTTTAAACTTACTGAAAATTTATGAGTAAATTTTTTTTTCTTTTAAACTTTATTTTAAACTCAACTTAAACTTGACTTAATCTCATACTTATGCTCATACTTATACTCATACTTATTTATAGGTACTTACTCAAGTACCAAGCTTTCACACTTCATTTGAAAGCTATCATATTCAAATTGTGGACCAAACCTGACCTAGTGCGGGTCGGTACAACACGAGGCAACTTATTGCCATCATACTTGAAAACTTTTCTTTAACCATACCATCACTTTATTATAACATAACATAACATAAACACATTTTTTTAAACATATTTTACAAAACATATTTTCTAAAATCCGTGGCGATGTCCATCCCACATTTCACAGTCCGTAGCGTCATCTCTCCACAGTCTTGCATCAAGTATTGTCGGTAAGTTGCTTACCTACAGCATGAATGTAAGTAATGAGCTTATGCTCAGTAAGTACAACATCCTAATCCTCAAAACATTTTTCGTAAAAGAATGCATGAACCGATTATGCTTTCTTATGAATCAATTATGCTTTCTTATGTTAACTTGGTTCTGGGCCCCTTACATGTCATGCGTGCACGTACCGTAGTACATAGCCATGGAATGGTTGAGGTGGCCAGTCCAATCCAATTCAAACTATGAACCAAATCGTTTAAAATGGAGTGATTGAGGCAGCCAATCCAAATCAACTAAAACCATAGACTAAACCGCTTAAACCCACCCTCGTGACAAGTCGGTATGACACAATAACATTAGCTTGTCTCATCTTATCTTATGACTTAAAAATATGTTCTTACCATGTGGTTTAATATTAATGAACATGCCTCATGATGCCACTATATCAAAACATATAACATAACATAATATCAACCATAACATAAAACATCATGACAAACAACATTCGTAAATCATGTAAATCAATTCATGATTTCTTGATAAACATGTCATGCAACAAAAACGTTTTGTCCATGCTGTAGGCGGAGTTGTACTTACCAGTCGTCCTACGCTTTTGGTTTATCGTCCAAACATGGCACGACAACAATTCATACTCCTGTTTCCAAACAGGGAGTAAGATAATAGTCATTCACATTCTATCCTACCATAAATAAAAATCATTAAATGTTAGTATCTTAACCAACATCTATGGATAACCCTAGTTATATGTCCCCCACATCTTCATGATAACTCGCTCGGTTACTTGCCGTAACCCTAGAACTCATGGCACAACCAGACTTAAACAGTATCTTGTTAGGTTACTTCTGGTAACCCTGGGTACCAAGCCCAGTCATACTTGAATAGTGTCTTATTAGGTTACTATTAGTAACCTTGGGCCTAAGCCCAATTATACTTAGACCCATACCCTAATAGTTTACTAATTTCACTAAAGCCCAATTACTTTTTTAAAGTAATACCATATTAGCTTACTATTGGTAACCATGGGTTTTAGGCCCAACCCAATAGCTTGGGTATCTTATGTGGTTACTATAAGTAACCTAAATTATTTGACTTATTAAAAGTTGGTAACCTTCTTGGTTACTATTTGTCCTATAGTTGTTTACCACAGGACCTGGCTTATTTTATTTATTTTATTCTTTGTTTGGTAAATTTTAACCCCTTTTTATAAACTGCTTAAAACAGTCCCATAAACTTTGGTTATTAGTGCATGTGCAGGAATTTCCTGCTTATGCACTGTTTTTTTAGAAATCCTGTGCAGGAATTTCCTGTTTTCTACACAGTTTTTTAAGATCCAATTTTATCTTTAAATTGGTTTAGAATCTAGGAAAACTCTCTGCATGAAAGGTTTAGATCTTGAAAAACCCTCTAACTTTGGTTCTTTACTCAAAACCCAGTTCTACCTTTAACTTAATCATATCCCTGGTTGAAACCGGCTGGCCGTGCACAGGATCTAGGCAGACCAGGGCTCGGGCTTTCAAAAAAATGGAAGCCTTTGGAGCTTTATTTTTAAAAATAATCCAAGTTTCCCCCTATGATTTTCAATTTTCTACAACTTTTTAGTTTTAAGTTTTCTCAAATTCGGCCTCTAAGGGCCTGTAAATTTCATTTCTAGAAGGCTGCCCAGTTTTACCCGAAAACTGGAAGTTTTGTTCGAAGCCAAGTTTTACGTAAAATTACGCACACACTACCTCGAACGGTTAAAACCGTGTGCTTACAACAAGCATGCAGCGTGTTACATAACATTTTCAGGATCATACATTCCTTTCTTATCCTTGAAATCTTCATGCAAACCTAAATGATGAATCTTCATCAAACTAGGGTTTTTAGGGTTTTCTTGAACCCTACATGCAACATACCAATCTCATTCCATCATCCATGCATAACATACTTCTTCTTGAATATATGGAGACATATAACAAACACATACTAGGCATACACACATACCATAATTTTTCTTAAGCATATCGTCAAATACATGCATTCAAATCATAATTAGAGATCACCAAACCCTAATCAAGAACATATCAAGCACCCTAAGATTTTGCATGGCAAAATAAAGGGTGAGCTTATGCTCTTACATTCCCAATATGGAAATACGCTTAAATCTTGAATTAAACTAAATTGAAGAACTAGAGGGTGGAGAGGATTACCTCAAGATCTTTCTTCTCACCAAAAATCCAACCTTTCTCTTTTTTCTTTTTTTTTTTTTTTTTCTTTCTCTTTGGCTCAGCTCTTAGGGGAGGACGAGAGGGGGATTTGAACTAAAAATTTGAGGGTCTAACTAAATGAACCAACTCACACCCCACATCACCTATTTATTGGTGGAAATTCTAAAATTTTCACAATTATTTTTATTTCACAAATTCCCCTTGAGTTTACATCTTTGCCCTTAAAAACAAATGTTTTTCCTCCCTTATCCCTAGGACGGCCGGCCATTATGCCTTTCTTGGAGACCAAGTTACTTGTTCACCAAGGCAAGTGCTTGCTTACCTCACCTTGCTTACCTCACCAAGGCAATTGCTTGCTTACCTCACCAAGCTTACCTCACCAAGATAGTTGCTTGCTTACCAAGGTAATTACTTGCTCACCAAGCACCCAAAGACAACCGGCCATGTGTTGGCTTAAACCAACCAAAAATATTTCATACTTATCTCTAACTTAATTTTTTGTTCCAATGTAACCAAGCTTGTAACCAATATTTGGCCTAGTTGTTGGCTTGGTTAGGAATATCCATAAATTTCATATATCGATATTTACTTACTTATCCATCATTACTTACTTTTCTTAAAATTGTACTTTGACCCCTAAGGAAAAAATATTTGCACTTTAGTCCCTATGAGGTGGCCGGCTTTGATGGAGCCACTTGGCTTCCACTGCATACATAATTATCCACTTAATTCTCAAAATCTCTTAATATACATATGCAGTCCATCTTCATACTAATGCAGGTATTACCAATACTGTTTTCAACTAATAACAGTATTATTTAACTGGACTGCAGTCCAGAATTCATCTGCATAAAATTGGACTGCGTATAAATTTTTCTTATGACTTAGAGCTACATAGCCCTTATTGTCCTAAATAATGTGCTTGATTTCTCTAGGGTGGTCTCATAGCTTATTCTTGCTTATTCGTCCGTAATTGTAATAACCCATTTTTGTCCAAATTACGATTTCTGCTATTTGAAATCAAAGTTTGTGTTATGTATGTTTATATGAAATGCCTAATCTGATTTTATCAGAATTAAAATTTATGTATGATTTTATTCCAGTCAACATTTGACCAGAAAAATTTAAGAAATGTTTAAGACGGTACTGCAGTATAATAAACAGTATGAAATTATACTGTGAAAAACCGTCATTATGAATACGGAAGTGAAAATAAGGTACGGGACTATTATAGAAAAATCAAGCTCAATATAGAGTAATAAGGCCAAGAGCCTTCAAGTCCAAAGAAAATTTTTTACGCAGTCCAGTTAAGCATAGATGAATTTTGGACTGCAGTTCAGTATGACAGTACTGTTTTTAGTTCAAAACAGTATTGATAATATTCATATTAGTATGATATTGGACTGTACTTTGGGAGACAAGCCAAATGGATCTTAATTGAGGGACACTTCATCAAAAAGATATTTAACCAATTTTTGGCTTTTTTTGGAAATTATGGAAAGTATTACTAATGATCATTGAATTTTGCTTGCCCACCAAGCAAGCCTTCCTTGGCCGGCCACCTCTCATGGATTGGTGAGCAATTACTTCTTTTTGGGGGATTGAAGTGCAAATTGGAAGAAAACTAAATCACCTATAAATAGGTGTTGTATGAGAAAATTTGACCATTTAGTCTACTTTACAACTTTAGCTCACTCTTTAGTCACAAAATCCTCTTTCAAGGCCGAACCTAAAGGAAGGAGAAAGAAAAATTTTTGGTCGGATTTTTTGGAGAAGAAAATCAAGAAGAAATTGTTGGATCCAAGCTTGAGAATCAACTTCCAAGTTCTAGAGGTAAATCCTCTCAACCTCCTAAGTTTTTCCACTAAGTTTGGAGCAAGATCTTTAAGTGTATTTCAAGCATTTGGTTGTAAGAGTATAAGCTCATCTTCCATCTTTTTCATGCAATGGTTCTAGTGTGTTAGTATGTGTTTGTATAAGCTTTAGAGAGCTTGATTTTTGTGGTTGGTTGTGTTTTTGGTTTATGCTCTAGAAATTATGTGCTAAGGGTGTATGCTCACCATGTGTTTGTTATATGTCCCCAAGATGTTTAAGAAGGATATTGGATGTATGGAAATGAGATTGATGATGTAGGTTATGTGGAGGGTTTGAGTAACCCCAAAAACCCTAAGTATGGTAGAAATTACCATTTGGGTTTATGTGCAAATGGTATGGTGTGAATGAAATGCATGATAAGGAAAACGATAGGAAATAAGCTGTATACTTGTTCTAGGCTCACGATTTTAACCGTTTGAGATAGTGTGTATGAAATTTTATGTAAGAACCACCCACAAAAGGAAGCTGCCAGTTCGGATCAAACAGGGCAGCAATCTGGAATCAGAATTTTGAGGCCGAATTTGAAGAAAGTTAAAACATGAAATTTGTAGAAAAAGGAAAATCATAGGGGAAAACTCAGACCGTTTTCAAAATAAGGCTCCAACGGCCTCATTTTTTAGCAAAACCCGAGCCTGGCCTAATCAAACAAGTGTTCACGGCCAGGCAGATTCAACAAGGAAAATGGGTAAGTTAAGGGTAGAACTGAGTTTTGAGTTAAAAATGAAAGTTGTAGGAATCATTGAGGTCTACAACTTTCATGAAGAAGACTTTTACAAATTCAAAACCAATTTTAAAGTAAAACTAAATTTTAAAAACTGGGCAGGGAAACAGGAAATTCCTACACAGGATTTTCAAAACAGTGCAGGATTAGACAGTTTCTGCACATACACTGATAACTGAGTTTATGGAACTGTTTTCAAAAAAGGTTATCAGAATTTTATAGTTTTGCTATTTTTGAAATAAAATAATAAGGATTGGTGACAAAGTTATATTTTAATTAGGCCGGGTAAATTAAAAGGATACTTATAGTAACCAAAAGAGGTTACTAATTTGTATATGATAAGCTTTGGACCCAAGGTTACTCATAGTAACCTAATTAAATACTACTGGACCTTGTAATCAAGATTTGTTTTAAGGAAGTAAACCAAATAGTAAGTTTATATGTTAGTAAATATAGGTCGTTACAGTAATGACGGTTTTCCGCAGTATAATTTACATACTGTTGATTACACTGCAGTACCGTCTCAGTCAAACCTAAAGTCAACCTTGTCAAACTTTGATCGGAATAAAAATCATAATTCCTATTCTGCCCTTTTTCTCAAATAGACATCACGCTTAACTAAGCAACCTATTATTGAGTCTCGTAGCTAATTAACCGAGAACTCAACATATACTGATATTCAACTCATATCATGAGCTTCATATCGACATACATGATTCAGTCTTAGATTTTCCTTGTCTCTAAGGAAATCATAAGTTCATCACAATTTCGGGTTATTACAAATTAAGTATGTCATGGTTTATGTTAACAAGAGTGTAACCTGTTGTTGTGCCTCGTTGAGCGGTAGATCAAGAACGTAGGATGACTTGTAAGTACAACTCCGCTTACAGCATATGTAAATTGTTTTACTGCTTTGCATGTTTTTCAAAGCTTATGCATTAATGTACGTGATGCATATGATTTATGTTTGTGGCATCATGTAAGCATGCTCACTAATGATAAATCACACTATAAGAATAAGATCAAGTTTCAAGTAAGAAACTGTTTTTAAGAAACTGTTTTCAAATAAGAAACCATTTTCAAGAAAGAAACTGTTTTCAAGTATGATGTTAAGCAAGTTTTCTCATGTCGTACCGACCTGCCATGAGAGCGGGTTTCGTCCATGGTTTGAGTTGGATTGGGCTGACCGCCCCAACCACTCCATGGCTACGCGCCACGGTACGTACACTCATGTTATGTAAGGGGACCAAAAAAATATGCTAACATAAGAAAGCATAATGAAAGCATAATTTGTGCATGCATTGTTTATTAAGAAATGTTTTGCGGAAGAAAAGTTGTACTTGCTGGGCGAAAGCTCATAACTTATGTTTATGCTGTAGGTAAGTGATATAGCAATTCTGAAGTGTGATGTTGCTGAGTAACCGGGTGTCTTCATCACCAATGTTGGCATTCGCGTAAAAAGGTAGCAGTGACATGATGAATGTGAAAAAAAATAATAATTAAAAAAGGGAATAAAGTGTTGTATGAAGTATTGATCAAAGAAAGTATTCGGTTTCAAGTGTCCTAAAGGATGAGGAGGACCATTTTGATGTTTAGAACTAGCTGTGTGTTATGGTGTTGATCCTAAAGATTAAATCATTTATCCTACCCTAGCCTCAGCTCGACATTACAAGCCATTAAAGTCCTATTGATCCCTAGTGCTAGGCATTCTTACATTAGTGAAGAGGGAATCAATAAATCAACCTATGGAGGCTCGGTGATCGTGGTCTAGTTTGAAGTAAGTCATTGGGAAGTAAGTACAAAGGATGTGCACACATACACACCAAGGGATAGTATTCAGACCAAGTGACGTGATAGGTTGACCTAACACTTAAAGAAAGTTGGTGTTGAGCATAGGCAGGTGGTTTAATTAAATAAATAAAAACTCTTGCTGTCATCACTTCTTTTTGTTATTGTCTTTTCTTAATGTTTGTGTTTATTGTCTTTTGTTTGAGTCATTACTCGAGGGCGAGCAATGTTCTAAGTTTGGGGGTGTGATAACTCTAGAAATTAGAGTTATCTTTTTTAGACTTGGATGTAGTTGGTTTAGAGAGTATTTGTGTTATTTTTAACATATTTTCCTTTGTTTTATGTTTGTGTGAACTTTTTATCTTGGGTTTAGTGTTTGGTAAAAATCATGGCAAATGTGAAGAAAAATAGGATCAAATGAGGGATAATATGTGTTTTAATTCTTGTGTGAATTGTAGGAGAACCTGAACCGAAAATGCTGCAGCATTTCTTACAGCAAGCTGTAGCAGAAGCAGACAAGGAGCGCCAGCTAGCATTATTGCAGCAAGAAGAATACAACTCATATTTTGTGGGGACCAGTTTTCTACCTCAGTTGGGAGGTCACGTGAGCTGTGATTTTTGCCCTAAAGGGTTAGTACATTTTGGGAGAAGTAGCCGCATTAGAGGGAGAGCCGAAAAAGAAGGAAAGAGGTAGAATACAGGAAACATAGAGAGTACAGAGAAGAAAGAGGATGAGTACAGGGAGAGATAGAGAGCTGGAGATTGGCTTCCATTATTCACGTCTATTTGGAGAGTGAGCTCAGGAGAAGAAGAAGAAGGAAGGACGAGAATGACCACATCTAGCTATTTTGGAGTTTTTCCCTTTCTTACTCTTTACTTGATTTATTTTCTTGATTTCCATTCTCTATTGAACATGGGATTCGTACTTAAGCTTGTTTTTGTAATCCTAAACATGAGCTAAATTTCTTTAGCTGTGATTGTTGATGAACCCAAAATTGGGAGGATGATTTGAATGTTTGGTTGAAATGTTGAGCAAATCTCTTTCATGTTCGTCCAAGTGTTTTGAATGTTTAATTTCTATTGTTGATTGGCCATCAATTTATAGGAAATTAGGCTTTACTTAATTCTGAAAAGGTTAATTTGAGCTGGAAATAACTTGGATGATGCAAGTTCAATATGCTTTTTGAAGTTTATATTGATTTGTGAATGGTATGGGAATATGCTATCTACCTTATATAACCCATTGAAATTGGTGCATGAATTTGTGTTCTGAGAACTAGACTCACATAGGAATATGTTGAAAAAGGTTTAAAGAATTGTTAGTCATAATTAATTCGGAATAATTTTGTGATACAATTGAATTTCAGTTAACAGGATATTTTTGCTGTAGCAGTTCTACAGCATTCAAATCAGACTTCCAATTGAAGGGAAATTGGCAATCCTGGCTTAATACTCTTCTTGATTTACAAACTCTTGATTGGAATTTGTTCTTTCTGCCTATTTTTAGTGCCTTTTCATTATACCCATTTTATTTCATTAGTTTATTGCATTTTTCTTATTTTAATCTCCAAATTCAAATTGATTTGTGCTTATTTCTTTTGTAATTCATTTTAGTGATTTAATACCAGTGGAGACGATACTCAACTCACATTCTATATTACTTGTGCGATTACGTACACTTGCGTTGATTTATATACACTTAAAATCGCAAAAACAACACCAAACAATTTGCGGGTGCATGGAACTGCAGTTCCATGTGTTTATATGCTGGTTTTTGTGTTTTTATTTGTTTTGTGTTTTTCTTTATGTGTTGGTTAATTTAGAATGCTAAACCCGAGGTATATTTGTTTGGTGTTGTTTTTATTCTGAAGTGTGACGTTACTGAGTAACCGGGTGTCTTCAGCACCAATGTTCGCATTCGCATAAAAAGGTAACAGTGACATGATGAATATTAATTTTTTTTTTCTATAAAACAGGAAATGCATGCTAATTCATAAAACAACAACTGTGTAGTGTTTAGGTGAAATTCAAGGTGCCAAAGAAATAGGTCTTAAGGCTCAAAGTGGGTGACTAAGGATGCATATGATCATTGGTGTCTATAACAGGCTCAAATTGATCAAACATGGCCTAAATCATCTCCCTCATGCTAAGTTTCCACGGATTTCGCCTCGAGGACTTCTCTAAATCAATTCTAGAGAACTCAACATTCACAATAATCTAATTATCACTAAGCTTCTTGAAAATATATACTAAGATGTTGTGCTCAATGAAACAGGGGAAATTACACTCAAAACCAGCTTCAACAGGTTTTCCTAACACCCAAAACAAGTCAATGCATTGCACAAAACAAGCCTCTCTCTTTTTTCTTTTTTTTTTTTTTTTTTTTGTCATCATTGAAAACAATCTTCTAAACACAACCGACTGAAAGATAGATTCTCCAAGACATCACAAACACAAAACAGCCACAAACATTAAAAAAAAAATCCTAAAAAAAAAACAACACCAAACAAATATGCCTCGGGTTTAGCATTCTAAATAAACCAACACATAAAGAAAAACACAAAACAAATAAAAACACAAAAACTAGCAAATATACACATGGAAATGCAGTTTCATGCACCCCCAAACTTAAAATTAAACAGTGTCCTCACTGTTTCTAAAATATTCAAAGAAAAACAAATAGCAAACACACATAAATAACTTTTCAACCAACCCAAAAACTGAAATAAAAAATCAACCCACGAAATCATTTTTTTTTTTACATGCTGCTTTTATAGTAATACCAAGATAGCTCGAATAATTGCATATGAGAGGAAAAAAAACAATAAGAAAACTCACGCCCCTTGGAATTACGGTTGATTGCAGTGAAATTTGACACCAAGAATCTTGCCCACAATGCTCGCATGAACTGTAAAGCCAACACCCTCAAACTTGCCGTGTGACCCGAAGTCAAAATACCCAAATCTGTGGGTCTTCCCTCTCGAAATCAGAACTGCAACTCGGCCAACCGAAACAATTTTTCGAAGGCCTGGCTTACGGGCATAGCTTTGTTGGATGAAAGCCAAGTGCTTGAAATTTGGGTAAAAAACTGAGGAAACAAATGGCAGATTCAAAGGGTGGGTTTCGGAGTGAAGAACGGCAGGGAATATAGTGGGTCAAGTGATATTTGGCTTTTATATCCCAGGCATACAGAAGGAGCTTTGAAACGATTGTCATTTTTTTTTTGTTTTTTTGTTTTTTTTTTGTTTTGTTTTTTTTTTTTTATGAAATGCTACAGCATTCCTGCAGCATTTTAAGACAGATTGCTCCATTTTTTATTTTTTTTTTATTTTTTTTGAAATGCTGCAGCATTCCTGCATCATTTTAGAACAGATTGCTCCCCTGATTTTTTCAGAAATGCTTCAGCATTACTGCAACATTTTAGCACATATTGCTCTGGAAGGCTAATTCCTAGGCCGATTTTTGCATAGAAAAATATTATCAAATCAGTTCAAATTTCTTAACAACTACTGAATCAACAACTCAAATAAATTAAAATTAACCAAAATAACAAAACAAGAAAAATATTTGGGTTGCCTCCCAAGAGCGCTTGTTTTTAAGTCATCAACCTGACTACTTCCCTGTTTTAAGCATCTTTAAGAATGATGGAACACTTGGAACGCTCCACAGGACTTCCCCAATAGTGCTTGATTCGCTGACCATTCACCAAAATTTCCTTCCTGTTGGATCATCTTGCAATTCTACCGCTCCATGAGGAAAAACAGAAGAAATTGTAAACGGGCCAGACCACCAAGACTTCAATTTCCCAGGAAAAAGCTTTAATCTTGAATTGAATAATAGAACTTGCTGCCCTGGTTCAAATGTCCTGTTGATGATTCTTCGGTCATGCCAACGCTTGACTTTTTCCTTGTAGAGCTTGGCGTTCTCATAAGCTTGCAATCAAAATTCATCAAGCTCATTAAGCTGCATCAATCTCTTTTCTCCAGCAGTACTCATGTCCATATTCAACTATTGAAGCGCCCAATATGCCTTGTGCTCCAACTCCAAAGGCAAATGGCAAGCCTTTCCAAACACAAGTTGATACGGTGACATTCCAATTGGAGTTTTGAAGGCAGTCATGTAGGCCCACAATGCATCTTCCAAGCTCTTGGACCAATCCTTTCTTGTAGGACATACAGTTTTCTCCAAAATGGCTTTGATTTGCTTGTTTGAAGTCTCCGCTTGCCCATTAGTCTGTGGGTGACAATCAGTAGCTACCTTGTGACGGACGTTGTACTTTGCCAACAAAGCTTCAAAGTACTTGCTATAGAAATGTGTCCCTTCGTCACTGATCACTGCCCTTGGTGTGCCAAACCTTGTGAAAATTTGCTTCTTCATGAATTGCACCACCACCTTTGAGTCATTGGTTGGTAGGGCAGTAGCTTCTACCCACTTGGAAACATAATCAACTGCCACTAGTATGTATAGATTGCCAAAAGAAGGAATAAAAGGACCCATAAAGTCGATTCCCCACACGTCAAACAACTCTACCTCAAGAATGTTGGTTAGTGGCATTTCATGTCGTCTTGAGATACTACCAACCCTTTGACATCTATCACACCGTAGCACAAAATTCCGGACATCTCGAAACAAGCTCGGCCAATAAAAGCCAGATTGCAAGACTTTTGTTGCGGTTTTGTCACTTTGGAAATGCCCTCCATACGGGTAATCATGGCAGTGTTGCAGCACCTGTTCGATTTCCTCCTCCGGGATACACCTTCGCTGTAATAACCAACCTGTTTGTAAACTTATGATTTCTTTCGTTAAGAATCAAAGTCTGTTTATGTGATATGGATGATAGGTTTTCTAAGAAAAGTTGTTGAATCTTTTGCAAAAAGATTCGATAATCTATTTACGCCAGTTTACTACCTTTTGTTAAAAAGGGTAAATTTATGATTTATGACTCTATGTTGGTAGTTTATGGTTTTAGGAAAATCCTATATGTAGTTCAGATAAATTTTGGACAATGGTCCAGTACAATTATACTGTTAACAGTTGGAAACAGTATATGAATATCTATGTTAGTATGAAAATGGACTGCATTTAGGAAATAAGCCAAACAAGGCCTTTGAGGTTGACACCTCAGATGACAAGTGTCATTTCCATAGTTGGTCACTTCATAGGAACCAGAATGTAAATATTTTAAGTTTAGGGGTCAATATGCAAATTTAAGAAAAGTTCATGATTTTGAATTTTTAGAAGTTAAGAAGTCTTTTAAGGAATGATTGAGGAGGAAATAGGATGTTTAGTAGCTACACCTTAACCGGCCACCTATGAAGGACTAAAGTGCAAATATTTTGCCTTTAGGGGCCAATGTGCAATTTTGAGAAAATTGTTGACTTATAAGCAAATATGTAAATTTATGGAACTATGGATTTTTCTAGTTAAGTTTCCTAGTTCAACTAAGTCAATGATCAATTTCAAGTTTAGTTAACCTAGTTGGAAAAACAAGAAAATAAGTTGGATTGGAAAAAAATCCTAATTTGGACCAATCCTATTCTTCCATGTGGAAACTCTAGGAACCGGCCACATCATGGTCTTATGAGCAAGGAATCTTGTTTTAAGGAGCATTATGCAAATTAGAAGAATTTAAGTGTCATTAAAATTTACAAATCATGCCCTAATTGTAGTGACTAAGTACTTTGATTTGCTTGGTTGATTTTGTGTTAGGGTTCAACTAGCAAAGATTGTCCCATTTGGCACACTATGGCCGGCCACCATGAGGGAGAGACACCTCATGCTTCTAGCTTGGATGAGCCACCTTCCTAGCCTTGTTCCTTTGGCAAGCCAAGGCTAGCACACCTCGTCACCTAAGGCCGGCCACCACAAGGAAGCAACACATCATGGATTAGCCTTGATGAACCAACCATCTAGACTCCCTAGCCTAGCTCCCTTGGCAAGCCAAGGCTTGCACACCTCACCCCCCCCCCCCCCCCCAAGGCCGGCCATCACAAGGAGAAGCCACCTCAAGCTTCTAGCCTTAGTGAGCAAGATCTATAGCTTGGCTTACTTGGCAAATTGGGACAAGAAGGGCCGGCCACCACTTAGGGATCAAGAGTAAATATTTTGGCTTTAAGGATCAATAGGTAAATGTTGAAAATTGAACTCCTTTAGCACTTGACACCTCATGGTCTCTAGGCTTGCTTAGTAGGCATGCTAGCCTTGCTTGTTGGTTAGCAAGAGCAAGCTCAAGACTCCACCTAAGGCCGGCCAACTTAGGAAGAGGACACCTCATGGTTCCTAGCTTTGGTGAGCAAGCTTCCCTAGCTTGGCTTACTTGGCAAATGGGACATGCTTGGCCGGCCATCTCATAAGAAGTCAAGAGCAAATGTTGTTCTTCTAGGGGCTATTGAGCAATTTTATGAAGTAAGTTGTTCACCTATAAATAGGTGATGGTGTTTTCAATTCATTTTGTTAGTGAGCTATATCAAACAGCATACTCTCTAGTTTCTGCCCTTAGGAGCCGAGCCAAGAGAGGAGAGAAAAGAAAGAGGAGAGAACAGGAGAAAGAGGAGTGTTCGGTTAGTATAGGAGGTGTGAGGAAAAATTTCAAAACCCTAGTTTAAGAATTTCATCCGTGGAACCTGAGGTAAATCTTTTATCCTCTAGTTCTTCATTCAAGTTTCAGTTAAGATTTAAGTGTATGTTCAATAAGTATGAGCATGAGTTCAGTTTGTTAAGTTATCTGCACTAGGGTTTTGGTATGCTTGATTAGGGTTTGTAACTGGACGGTTTTTCTGGGAACAAGATTTTGAGGCCTTTAAAAGCCGAATTTGAAAAAAGTCAAACTGTAAAGTTGTAGAGGAGGGAAAATCTTAGGGGTCATCGTGAACATTTTTGAAAACAAAACCTCTAAGACCTTTGTTTTTACAAAAACCCGAGACCAGGTTATGATTAGTAAACTTGGTCGAAAATTTTTTAAAGAAAGAAATACGCAGGTTAATGACCGAATTGAGTTTTGAGTTAAAAATAAAAGTTGTAGGAAACATCAAGATCTAAAACTTTAATGAAGGAAACTTTTCCTTCATTTAAAACATATTTGTAAGAAAAGGACCAAACATTATGAATTAGTTTAAAACCCAGTTTTCAGAATTCTAGGGTTTTACTAAAATTCAAAAAGGAGTTGAGTTTTAGGGTTTGTACTTTAAAGAGTTAGAATTGTTATGATATCGTGATAGGATGATACTTATCCTATGATTTTCTTGAAAACAGGAAAGTGACCTGTTTAAGTGGAATATTTTAATTCAAGGCGCAAGTAACGGTAAGTACGACTCCGCCTACAGCATATACGAAAATGTTTGTTGTTGTATGCCTTCAAGTTTATGATGATATATGTCTGATAAATGTTTATGGCTTCTATGATATCAAGTTCATGATGATATGTGTATGATGAATGTTTATGATATGTATGTTTTCAAGAAATGATGAATGATTATGGCATGTATGCTTTCAAGTTCATGTTGATAGGTACATGATGAATGTTTATAGCATGTATGTTCCTATGATGAATATCTTGATATTATGGCATCACGAAGCATGCTCATTAATGATAAGTTATTGGGTAAGATATGAAATCCCAGTTTCAGTTAAGAAACTGTTTATGAGTATGAAACAGTTTTTCAAGTGTGAAATAAGATAAGAACAAGATTTAAGTATCATGATAAGTAGGATGCTATATGTCGTATCGACCCGCGCTAGGTCGGGTTTGGTTCATGGTTTGAGTTGGACAGGGCTGGCCGCCCCAACCACTCCATGACTGCGCGCCACGGTACGTACATTTATGTTATGTAAGGGCCCAAAAAGTATGCTAACCTAGGAAAACAATAAGAAAGCATAAATGGTTCATGCATTATGATACCATGAAATATTTTGCGGAATAATTGTTGTGCTTGCTGAGCGAAAGCTCATGACTTACGTTTATGCTGTAGGTAAGAAATCCTATGGTACTACATGATGCAAGGCAGTGGAGCATGGCAAGGCAAAACTGTGAAACTGTGGAATGGGAATTACTACGTTTCTTTTTGTTAAATTATGTTACTTTAAATATACTATATTTGAGTACAAGACTTCAATACTACGATATGTAGATAAGTATATGTACCTGTATGTATATGAGAAATTGCTAAGGGAATTTCCCAGTTCAAGTTATTTATCGGTTGTATAAAAAAAAAAAAAATTTAGCCAAGTTTTCGTATGTTACAAGTAAGTATGTATGGTAACGGCCTACGTTAGGCGGGTCGTTACAAAGTTGGTATCAGAGACAAAGGTCCTGCCTTCCGGTTTCACAGTATGCTTGCCTGCGCCACAGTCATTGTAAGTTAAAAATATTTCGTATTAGCAAAATTAATTTGTAAGAATTGTATAATTTAGATTCAAGGACAATGTATGAGGATCGTGGTGCGGCTTATGCATTTTTTATGATGTCCCCACTAATGTTCGATGGAACAAGACGAACCGTGACATTGGCGGCTTGGCTTCATGACATTGAGGCTATATTTCGCATATGTCACATTCAGCCTCATCTACAAGTATCGTTGGCTAGCCGTTGTTTAGCAATAGATGCTAGACTCTGGTGGAGGACTCAAGGAGAACGCGAAGTCCAAGGAGGATCGTGGGAAAATTTCCGTAATGTCATAACTACTCGTTTTGGACCTCCACTGGAGGAAGACGCCGGCATACACTATCGAGACCTAGAAATTTATCGTGACATGAAACTGGTCCGATATCTGAACTATGTTTATGACTGGCATGCTTATCCGGGTGAATCTATGGGCCATTACTGTCGAAGATTTCAAGAGGCTATGTTACCACATATTCCAGATTTGGGCAACCCCGAGATGCGAGCACTACAATTACTTAGGGAGGGCATACCTCCCGAAATTAAGGAATATGTTCAGGCTCCAACATTGGGAATGACACTGGAGCATATGATTAATGATATCTTGGATGCCGAGTTAACAGCCTATATGGTTCAGGCAGATGCTTTAGTGAATGACAACGGACAGGAGCCAGTCAACAATGTTGGTATGGAAGAACCACCATTTCAATGGGGACCGGTATTGCCAGAAGACCCTATTCCAGCAATGCCACTTCAGGAAATTCCTCCACAGGAGGATGGAGTTGATGATGATGCCTTAGATCCTGAAGAATTTCCAGACAATCTAGAGCTTCTTGAGGATCCTCCCGAAATCAACATGGATAATGGAGAGGGTGAGCAAGTAGATATAAAAGATGATCCTGAAGAAATTATATTCGGAGATGAGGACTGGGATGTATTCTCCGATGTAACAACTGAATAGATAGTTAGATATAGGATGATATGTATGGGATGGCTAAGTGATAGTCACTTCCATCTTATGTTTAATTATGTATCTGTACATAGTAAGTATAGGATATGTACATGACAGTATGAATATGTATATATGTAAGTATGTATGTATCATGAGTTAGGATGTTATGATGATATGTAAGATATGATACAATCTATGAAATGGTTTATGTTATGATCAGATATGGCATTATAAGATATTATGATATATTAAGTAAATTTTATGATAAAGTTAAGATAAGATATGAATGGACAAGGAGATGATGGAAGTATAACAACATCTTTCTTGTGACTAGATAAGAATTAGAAGATGTCACGCCCGCGTACCCGAGCGAACCCAATTCCGCAAGAACCTGATCTTGCGAATATAGTCGCTACCTTGCAACGGTAATTACGAGAACAGCAACAGGAGACGAACCAGCTTCGGGATCAAGTAGCCCAACTAAATCAGATACCCCAAGCTAATGAAGTTCCACCACAAAATAACCCTGTACCCCCAGTAGCGCCTCAAGTACCAGAGGTTCATCAAGAAGTTCCGTTAGCACCCGCGGGGCTGCAAAGGAATCCACCCTTAGTTAGGGAGGATCTGTTGTACGAACGATTTAGGCGAATGAATGCGCCTGAATTTGAGGGAACCACGGACCTGAAAGTAGCAGATAATTGGCTAATCGATATCCAAGTAATCTTGGATTTTATGGGACTTACAGAACAGGAGAAAGTCCTTTGTGCCTCTTTTGCATTAAAGAAGGATGCGCGTCACTGGTGGATGACGGTCCAGATGCGCAGAAATGTGGCAAACATGGGTTGGCAAGATTTTGTAACCGAATTCAGTACGATGTACTATAATGGGGAATACTGGCAGTTCAACAAGATGAGTTTACCAGTTTCAAGCAGGGGTCTATGTCGGTGTTGGAAGCAGTCAATAAGTTTGAACAAGTTGCCCGCCTATGTCCAGAACTGGTAACAAATGAAAAGGAGAAAGTAAGAAGAATGATGAAAATGTTCCGGACAGACATTGCCAAACAAGTTAGTGCTGGAAGTAGCCCTCCAACCCTAGTAGCTGATTGTATAAGTCGAGCTATGAGAGCAGAATACTGGATTAATCAGGATAAGGAAGCGAGGGTTCAAATCTTCAAAGCTAAGAAAGAAGAAAAAACTGTAGAGAAGCAGATACAGTCTAGGCAGAATCAAGAACCGAACTCAAAAGGCCAGACTAGTAATTCCAGTCAAAATTCCAAACAGTTTGGGAGGAATAAAAGAAAAGGAAATGCTACGGGCCAGGGCCAACAGAAGAATTACCCTCAAAAGAAGAGCATCCGTGGGAATGAGGGTAATAACAACAATTATCCTGTGTGTGTTCAATGCGGAAAGAAACACCTATGTATGTGTAGGATGGGAACAAACGCCTGTTACCTTTGTGGCAAGGAAGGCCATTATGCGAGGAATTGCACCTCTAATAGCCAGAACCAGAACCCTCAGTTCTAGAATAGAAATGCAAACCAACAGCTGCATGCGGTACAAGCAAAGATCGAAGGTCCTTCGATTGTACAAGGAAGACTAGAGGCTCCCGAACCATAAGCCAGGATTTATGCTTACACAAAGGAAGATGCTGAGGCTGGAACCTCTAATGTGGTAACAGGTCAGATCTCTATAGCCACTTATGATGCATTTGCTCTATTTGATTCTGGTGCCACCCATTCATTTGTATCAATGGAGTATGCCCAGAAGTTAGAAAGAAATGTAGAAAATCTAGGGCAATCTTTTAGAACCTCTCTTCCGTCGGGGGAAATTTTGTTGTCTGATTCCTTGGATGCGGTATGTTCCGGTAGTCATGTGCGGTAGAGAATTATATGTAGACCTGATTGCGATTAAGCTTCAGGATTTCGATGTTATCCTGGGAATGGATTTCTTAGGTAAGTACAACGCTAAGATTGATTGTCGAAAGCATTGTGTTACGTTTAGTCCTTTCGGTGAAGAGGAATTTAACTTTCACGGCCTGTCTAAGAGCTCATCAACCCGGTTAGTTTCGGCAATAAAGGCTTGGAAAATGTTAGCTAATGGATGTCAAGGATACTTAGCGAACATGGTGAACAAAGAACAAGAAAAGAAGCTACAGCCTGAAGATGTTCCCATTATTAGGGAATATGTAGATGTCTTTCCAATAGATTTAACTAGACTTCCGCCGGAGCAAGAAATCTCCTTCGAAATAGAGTTGTTGCTAGGAGCAGCTCCAATATCGAAAGCACCCTATCGTATGGCCCCAGCTGAGCTTAGGGAACTCCAAGTACAGTTACAAAAACTGTTGGACAAATGATTCATTCGACAAAGCCATTCCTCATGGGGAGCACCAGTGCTGTTTGTCAAAAAGAAGGACGGATCATTGCGGATGTGCATCGACTATCGTGAGTTGAACAAGATCACGATTAAGAACAAGTACCTTCTTCCGAGAATCGACGATCTCTTTGATCAACTCAGAGGGGCAATGGTATTTTCAAAAATTGACCTACGATCGGGATATCATCAACTTAGAATTAAGGAAGGAGATATTTCTAAGACAGCTTTTCGAACACGGTATGGGCATTATGAGTTTCTAGTCATGCCATTTGGATTGACTAATGCCCCAGCTGCTTTTATGGACCTCATGAATCGGGTGTTTAAAGAATATTTAGATAAGTTTGTTATCGTCTTTATTGACGATATTTTGATTACTCAAGATCCATAAAGGAACATGAACAGCATCTCAGAATAGTGTTGGAAACTTTAAGACAGAATCGGCTCTATGCCAAATTCACAAAATATGAATTTTGGTTGGAAAAGGTGCATTTCTTGGGCCACGTAGTTTCAAATGAAGGAATTTATGTTGATCCTGCTAAGATAGAAGCCGTCAGTGCATGGTCAGCACCCAAAAACGTCATGGAGATACGGAGCTTTCTTGGTTTGGCCGAATACTACCGACGGTTCTTTGAAGTATTCTCCAAGATTGCGGCGCCACTAGCAGCCCTTACCAAGAAAGGGAGAAAGTTTGAATGGACACAGAAGTGTGAAGAAAACTTTCAAGAGCTCAAGAGGAAGCTTACAAGTGCGCCGGTATTAATAATTCCTGATGTTGATGCAGGAAATTTCGTTATTTATAGCGATGCGTCAAAGACTGGACTAGGAGCTGTCCTTATGCAAGGAGGAAATGTGATTGCCTATACTTCACGTCAACTGAAGGACCATGAACGGAACTATCTGACGCACGATTGGAATTTGCAAGCGGTGGTTTTCGCCTTAAAGATTTGGAGACATTACCTGTATGGTAATAGATGTGAAATTTTCACCGATCATCAAAGTCTCAAATACATCTTTACCCAAAAGGAGCTCAATATGAGGCAGCGCAGATGGCTTGAGCTCGTAAAGGATTATGATTGTGAAATCCTTTATCACCCTGGAAAAGCAAACAAAGTGGCAGACGCGTTAAGCAGGAAGTCTTCCGGTGTGCTCATGTCGATTGAAAGATTGTCTAAGTCACTCCAAAAGGAAATTTCTGATTTTGAATTGGAACTAATAACAGGGAAATTGGCTGCTTTGACTCTTCAGTCCAATCTCCTAGACTCCATTAAGTGTTATCAGGGGAAAGATTCATTTCTGATAAAGACGCAACTTCTTGGTGGAGAAGATAAAGACTTTAAGACATCCACGAATGGATTAATTCTCTTCAAAGGAAGGATTTGTGTTCCTAACTTTGAATTCCTTAAGAAAAAATCATGTTTGAAGCGCATGAAACGCCATACTCAGTTCACCCTGGAGCTACTAAGATGTACAAGGACCTCAAGGAGAATTTTTGGTGGCCGAACATGAAGAAAGAAATTGCTGATTTCGTATCAAATACTTAACTTGTCAGAAAGTTAAGGCCGAACACCGACAACCTGGCGGAGATCTTCAAAAGATCGAACTCCCAGAGTGGAAATGGGAGCAAATCACCATGGATTTCATAGTTGGATTACCTAGGACCGCAAGTGGGAATGATATGATTTGGGTGATTGTGGATAGATTAACCAAATCAGCTCATATCATTGCTATTAAAGCCACCTTTTCGGTCGAGAAATTGACTGAAATTTATGTATCTCAGATTGTTAGGTTTCATGGAGTTCCAAAATCCATCATTTCAGATTGGGATGGGTGTTTTACCTCACGATTTTGGAAAAGTGTACATGCAGCTATAGGATCAAAGTTGAAATTCAGTACCGCTTTCCATCCTCAGATTGATGGACAATCGGAACGCACTATCCAAACATTGGAAGTTATGTTGAGGTCTTGTGTTTTGGATTTCAAGGGAAACTGGGATCAGAAGCTACTCTTGATCGAGTTTTCGTATAATAACAGTTATCATGCCTCAATTGGTATGGCTCCATTTGAAGGGCTTTACGGAAGAAAATGTCGATCTCCCATCCATTGGTAAGAAGTTGGACCGAAGCAACTTCAAACTACGGACTTCATCAGAAAAACCTCAGAAGACATCAAGGTGATCAAGCAACGACTCGACGTAGCTTTTAGTCGGCAGAAAAGTTATGCTGACAAACGTCGAAGACCCTTAGAATTCCAAGTTGGAGATTCTATTTTTTTGAAGATTGCTCCTATGAAAGGAATTATGAGGTTTGGTAAAAAGGGAAAGCTTAATCCAAGATACACGGGTCCTTTTGAAATTCTCGAAAGGATTGGAAAAGTAGCCTACAGACTTGCTTTACCGCCAGCTTTGGCTTCTGTACATGACGTTTTCCACGTTTCGATGTTAAAAAGATATGTACCTGATCCTTCCCATGTGTTAAGTCAAGAACCAATTGAAGTACAAACGGACTTGACTTATGAGGAAAAGCCAATCCGGATTCTAGATCGGGAAGAAAAGGTTTTAAGGAACAAAACCATTCCAATGGTTAAAGTGTTATGACGGAATCATAACATTGAAGAAGCAACGTGGGAGTTAGAAGAAGAAATGAAAAAGAACTATCCCTACTTGTAGTGATTTTCGGGGACGAAAATTTTAAGGAGGGTAGATTGTAATAACCAACTTGTTTGTAAACTTATGATATCTTTCGTTAAGAATCAAAGTCTGTTTATGTGATATGTATGATAGGTTTTCTAAGAAAAGTTGTTGAATCTTTACTAAAAGATTCGATAATCTATTTACGCCAGTTTACTACCTTTTGTTAAAAAGGGTAAATTTATGATTTATGACTCTATGTTGGTAGTTTATGGTTTTAGGAAAATCCTATATGCAGTTCAGATAAATTTTGGACAATGGTCCAGTACAATTATACTGTTAACAGTTGGAAACAGTATATGAATATCTATGTTAGTATGAACATGGACTGCATTTAGGAAATAAGCCAAACTAGGCCTTTTAGGATGACACCTCAGATGACAAGTTTCATTTCCATAGTTGGTCACTTCATAGGAACTAGAATGTAAATATTTTATGTTTAGGGGTCAATATGCAAATTTAAGAAAAGTTCATGATTTTGAATTTTTAGAAGTTAAGAAGTCTTTTAAGGAATGATTGAGGAGGAAATAGGATGTTTAGTAGCTACACCTTAATCGGCCACCTATGAAGGACTAAAGTGCAAATATTTTGCCTATAGGGGCCAATGTGTAATTTTGAGAAAATTGTGGACTTATAAGCAATATGTAAATTTATGGAACTATGGATTTTTCTAGTTAAGTTTCCTAGTTCAACTAAGTCAATGATAAATTTCAAGTTTAGTTAACCTAGTTGGAAAAACAAGAAAATAAGTTGGATTGGAAAAAAATCCTAATTTGGACCAATCCTATTCTTCCATGTGGAAACTCTGCGAACCGGCCACATCATGGTCTTATGAGCAAGGAATCTTATTTTAAGGAGCATTATGCAAATTAGAAGAATTTAAGTGTCATTAAAAATTTACAAATCATGCCCTAAGTGTAGTGACTAAGCACTTTGATTTGTTTGGTTGATTTTGTGTTAGGGTTCAACTAACAAAGATTGTCCCATTTGGCACACTATGGCCGGCCACCATGAGGGAGAGACACCTCATGCTTCTAGCTTGGATGAGCCACCCTCCTAGCCTTGTTCCTTTGGCAAGCCAAGGCTAGCACACCTCATCACCTAAGGCCGTCCACCACAAGGAAGCAACACATCATGGATTAGCCTTGATGAACCAACCATCTAGACTCCCTAGCCTAGCTCCCTTGGCAAGCCAAGGCTTGCACACCTCACCCCCCCCCCCCCCCCCCAAGGCCGGCCATCACAAGGAGAAGCCACCTCAAGCTTCTAGCCTTGGTGAGCAAGATCTATAGCTTGGCTTACTTGGCAAATTGGGACAAGAAGGGCCGGCCACCACATAGGGATCAAGAGTAAATATTTTGGCTTTAAGGATCAATAGGTAAATGTTGAAAATTGAACTCCTTTAGCACTTGACACCTCATGGTCTCTAGGCTTGCTTAGTAGGCATGCTAGCCTTGCTTGTTGGTTAGCAAGAGCAAGCTCAAGACTCCACCTAAGGCCGGCCAACTTAGGAAGAGGACACCTCATGGTTCCTAGCTTTGGTGAGCAAGCTTCCCTAGCTTGGCTTACTTGGCAAAATGGGACATGCTTGGCCGGCCACCTCATAAGAAGTCAAGAGCAAATGTTGTTCTTCTAGGGGCTATTGAGCAATTTTATGAAGTAAGTTGTTCACCTATAAATAGGTGATGGTGTTTTCAATTCATTTTGTTAGTGAGCTATATCAAACAGCATACTCTCTAGTTTCTGCCCTTAGGAGCCGAGCCAAGAGAGGAGAGAAAAGAAAGAGGAGAGAACAGGAGAAAGAGGAGTGTTCGGTTAGTATAGGAGGTGTGAGGAAAAATTTCAAAACCCTAGTTTAAGAATTTCATCCGTGGAACCTGAGGTAAATCTTTTATCCTCTAGTTCTTCATTCAAGTTTCAGTTAAGATTTAAGTGTATGTTCAATAAGTATGAGCATGAGTTCAGTTTGTTAAGTTATATGCACTAGGGTTTTGGTATGCTTGATTAGGGTTTGTAACTGGACGGTTTTTCTGGGAAAAAGATTTTGAGGCCTTTAAAAGCCGAATTTGAAAAAAGTCAAAACTGTAAAGTTGTAGAGGAGGGAAAATCCTAGGGGTCATCATGAACAGTTTTTGAAAACAAAACCTCTAAGACCTTTGTTTTTACAAAAACCCGAGACCAGGTTATGATTAGTAAACTTGGTCGAAAATTTTTTAAAGAAAGAAATACGCAGGTTAATGACCGAATTGAGTTTTGAGTTAAAAATAAAAGTTGTAGGAAACATCAAGATCTACAACTTAAATGTAGGAAACTTTTCCAAATTTAAAATAGATTTGTAAGAAAAGAACCAAACATTATGAATTAGTTTAAAACCCAGTTTTCAGAATTCTAGGGTTTTACTAAAATTCAAAAAGGAGTTGAGTTTTAGGGTTTGTACTTTAAAGAGTTAGAATTGTTATGATATCGTGATAGGATGATACTTATCCTATGATTTTCTTGAAAACAGGAAAGCGACCTGTTTAAGTGGAATATTTTAATTCAAGGCGCAAGTAACGGTAAGTACGACTCCGCCTACAGCATATATGAAAATGTTTGTTGTTGTATGCCTTCAAGTTTATGATGATATATGTCTGATAAATGTTTATGGCTTCTATGATATCAAGTTCATGATGATATGTGTATGATGAATGTTTATGATATGTATGTTTTCAAGAAATGATGAATGTTTATGGCATGTATGCTTTCAAGTTCATGTTGATAGGTACATGATGAATGTTTATGGCATGTATGCTTTCAAGTTCATGTTGATAGGTACATGATGAAAGTTTATAGCATGTATGTTCCTATGATGAATATTTTGATATTATGGCATCACGAAGCATGCTCATTAATGATAAGTTATTGGGTAAGATATGAAATCCCAGTTTCAGTTAAGAAACTGTTTATGAGTATGAAACAGTTTTTCAAGTGTGAAATAAGATAAGAACAAGATTTAAGTATCATGATAAGTAGGATGCTATATGTCGTATCGACCCGCGCTAGGTCGGGTTTGGTTCATGGTTTGAGTTGGACAGGGCTGGCCGCCCCAACCACTCAATGACTGTGCGCCACGGTACGTACATTTATGTTATGTAAGGGCCCAAAAAGTATACTAACCTAGAAAAACAATAAGAAAGCATAAATGGTTCATGCATTATGATACCATGAAATATTTTGCGGAATAATTGTTGTGCTTGCTGAGCGAAAGCTCATGACTTACGTTTATGCTGTTGGTAAGAAATCCTACGGTACTACATGATGCAGGGCAGTGGAGCATGGCAAGGAAAAACTGTGAAACTGTGGAATGGGAATTACTACGTTTCTTTTTGTTAAATTTTGTTACTTTAAATATACTATATTTGAGTACAAGACTTCAATACTACGATATGTAGATAAGTATATGTACCTGTATGTATATGAGAAATTGCTAAGGGAATTTCCCAGTTCAAGTTATTTATCGGTTGTATAAAAAATAAAAACATAAAAAAAAATTTAGCCAAGTTTTCGTATGTTACAAGTAAGTATGTATGGTAACGGCCTACGTTAGGCGGGTCGTTACATTTGCAAAATCTGATCGGCACATTTTCTGAACAAGTAAGGCTCATCCCAGAAGTAAAATTTCACCTCATGCAAAAACTTCTTCTTTTGTTGACTATTCAACTCAGGAGGTAATAGCCCATTCACTAAGTAATTTACCAAGTTAGCATACCAAGGCAACATAGTATTAGCCCTAGTGACAACCAAGAGCTGCTCATCCGAAACCACCTCGTTGATAGCTTCTGAATCTGTGCTCTTCTCAGCTTTTTCCAACCGAGACAAATGATCAGCCACTTGATTCTCTGTTCCTTTCCTATCTTTGATCTCGAGGCCAAATTCTTGACGCAGAAGCACCCATCTAATCAACCTTGGCTTTGCATCCTTTTTTTCTACCAAGTATTTGATGGCCGAATGGTCTGTGAAAACCATTACCTTTGCTCCTATCAAATAAGCTCGAAATTTGTCAAAGGCGTAGACAACAGCCAACAACTCCTTCTCTGTCACCGTGTAATTCAGTTGGGCCCCTGATAAAGTCTTACTAGCATAGTAAATTGAGTGGAATATCTTGTCTTTGCGCTGCCCTAAAACAGCTCCCACAGCCCAATCACTCGCATCACACATCACTTCAAATGGTAAAGACCAATCTGGGCCTACTATTATTGGTGCTGAAATGAGCTTCTTCTTCAAATCTGTGAACACCAACAAACATGCCTCGTCAAAGATGAATTGGTTGTCCTTTTCCAACAAGCTGCAAAGAGGCTTGGAAATCTTGGAAAAATCTCGGATAAATCTTTGGTAGAAGCCCGCGTGCCCAAGAAAACTCCGAAGCCCTTTCACATTTGATGATGGTGGCAGCTTCTCAATTATAGCAATCTTTGCTTTGTCAACCTCAAGGCCATTTCTAGAAACTCGGTGTCCCAACACTATGCCCTCCTTGACCATAAAGTGACACTTTTCCCAATTGATGACCAAATTGGTTTCTTCACAACGCTTCAAGACCCTTGCCAAGTTGGTAAGGCAATTTTAAAAGTTTTCTCCAAAAATAGAAAAATCGTCCATAAACACCTCATCTACCATATCAGTGAAAATCGCCATCATACACTGCTGAAAAGTCGCAGGTGCATTGCACAAGCCAAATGGTATCCTTCTGAAGGCAAATGTACCGAATGGACAAGTTAAGGTTGTCTTGTGTTGGTCCTCCGAGGCTATGACAATCTGATTATAACCTGAATATCCGTCCAATAAGCAATAGAATTCCTTCCCTGCCAATCTATCTAACATCTGAACAATGAATGGGAGCGGGAAGTGATCCTTCCGTGTGGCCTTGTTAAGCTTCCTATAGTCCATACAAATCCGCCAACCCGTTACTATTCTTGTTGGAATCAATTCATTATTTTCATTCTCCACAACAATAATCCCCCATTTCTTGGGAACATACTGAACCGAGCTGACCCACGAACTATCGGAGATTGGGTATATTATCCCTGCATCCAACCACTTAATTATCTCCTTCTTGACTACCTCCTTCATGATCAGATTCATCCGGCGCTGACCTTTTATAGACCCTTTCTTGTCATCCGCCAAAAGAATCTTGTGCATACAAAATGAGGGACTTATACCCTTTATATCTGCTATTGTCCACCCGATGACACCTTAGAATTTTCTCAAAATATGAAGCAAACTCTCCTCTTAATATTTAGTTAAGTCGGCAGCAATGATCACAGGAAGAGTCGAAGATTCTCCCAAATACGCATACCTCAGATGAGACGGTAGAGGTTTCAATTCTAACACCGGTGGTGTAATAACTAAATTTTTACGATCTTGCGTTCTCTTGTAAAGAAACTTATGTTATGTTTTAAAGGTATTTATGAGAAACCTGAGACAAGGTTTTTGTGTGAAATTTTAAGTTCTCACGATACTATGAGACTTGAAAATAATTGCTTAACTCAGAACGTATCATTTTGAGTCAGAAGAATAGAAAATTTTACGTCTGCATGATTTTGCATGGCGGTCAAAGTTTGACCTAAAAAGTCAACAGTTGACTAGAAAAGTCAACCATGTGATAATACTGTTTTATGAATAAGCAGTATGGAAAATATACTGCGAAAAATCATGTTCCAGACGAGATAGCAAGAGTAAGATTTAAAATCACCCTAGAAAAATCAAGCACATAAATTTGGGGTATCTTGGACCAAAGAACTTCAAATTACAAGAAAATTTTTATACAGTCAAATTTTACGCAGATAAATTTTGGACTGCAGTATAGCGATAAAATACTATTATTAATAGTTAACAGTATTGAAAATATTTATGTTAGCATGATATTGGACTGCCTATTATGAAAATAGGCCAAACAAGCCTTATAAGCTTGATTACCTCATCCAAAACCCTAATTATGACATCATCAAGTGTAAAAAAAATAAAAGAAAATTTTTGGATAATATTGGAGCATTCTAGAGCTTGGTGGCCGGTTCTTTTGGGGCTGAAATTTAATTAAAATTGTCCCAAGGACTTGAAGGAAAAAGGAGAACAAGAAATAATTGCAATTTGGTCCAAAAACTCACCTATAAATAGGCTATGTGGGGGGCGGTTTTTGGCTGGGAAAAAAAGAGAAAAACAGCCAAACTCTTGCAAATTTCTCCCTCACAAAATTCGGAAAATAAGAGAAGAGAAAGGAGTGAGTGAAATCAGAAATTTTTCTTGGGGTTTTGTTCCTTGAAGTTCGGTTTTGTACTAGGGAAAAACCAAGGGAAATTTAGAAATTTTTTTAGGACTTTTGGGGTGTGAAGCCGAGGAAGAAAGGGAGAAGGAAGGGCTGAAATTTTTGGACCAAATTTTGGTGAAGAGTTCGGGTTGGAAAGGAGCAAGCAAGGAAATCAACAAAAAAAATTTTGGGTTGCTTTTGGTGGTGTGGCCGAAGAACCAAGAGAGCTAGGGGAAGGAAAATTTGTGACCAAAATTTGACTTTGGTCTAAGGTAAAATTCTATAAGCCCTAACTCTCTCATTTGGGTTCAAATTCAAAGTTTTAAGGAAATTCGATTTGGATGTAAGGACATAAGTCCAATCTCTATTTTATGCCTTAGTTTAGTATATGTGCTTGATTTATAGGTCTAAGGGTGTATGGTTTAAATTTATGCATGTTTTGTGCTTATTTATGATTGATTTTCATGCTTGTAGATTAAGGTTGTGTGTCCCCTAATTTGGTTAGAAAATCTGCCCTAGGGCAGTACATGGAGCATGTTAATTTAAGGAACCAAGTTTAGTGCTTGTATGTGCAAAAGTTAGGGTTAATGCAACCCTAGAATTGGAATTTCTGAAATTGATTTGCATGGATTTAATTGGACAGTTTATGGGTTCATGTGGGACGTTAGAAACATTGTGTGTTTGCCGTGTAAGCTCCCGAAGTGGTCGGTCGAGGTAGATTCCGCGAATTAGGACGTAAACCGAACTAAATAACCCAAAACTGCCAATTCGGACTCAACTGGCCAGTTTCGGGAAAACTAGAATTTAAGGGCCTTAGAGGCCGAATGGGGTAAAACTTAAAACACGAAAGTTGCTCGGAACGATTTTTCCTAGAGAACAACATGGGCAGAATTTAAAAATGAGGCTCCAATGGTCTCCGTTTTTACAAAAACCCGTGGCTGGTCTGCCCAGACCCAGTTTTCAGAATCAACCAGTTTTAAACAAAAACTGACACAAATACAAGAAGAACTGGAATTTTTGTAAAACATGAAAGTTTTAGAATTTTTCGAGAGCTACAACTTTCATGAAGACAAGTTTTTCAAATTCCAAATGGATCTTTAAACTGGTGTTGTTTTATGAAGAGTGTGCAAGGAACCGAAAAATCCTGCACATAAGTTTTACAAACTGTTTTGAAATAAAACTGTATTTTTGCTTAAAACTGTTCCAAAGACAGTTCTCAATCTTAAAACGACTTTTATAAAAATTTATTATAAAGATTTGTTTCAAAAATTGGAATTTTTACAAAAAGGAATTCAAAGCTAAATTTCGTAAATGGCAAAAAGTTAAGAAAATGGATAAGATTTATAATCAAGCCAAGGTTTTGAGGAAACCCAACATTTTATTAAGAACCTAGCCAAGAGATTATCCAACGTAATCTCTTAAAAGAAATAATTAAAGAATAATTATTCCCAAGCAGTTATATGGCTATTTAGTGACCAAATCAGATATCTGGTATTAGGGGACATACAACTAGTATTTCATCGGCATGTTGGTTAGGACACCAACATTGCATAATAAGAATTAGACTCTTACCTAAGTCCCTATTCAAGCAGGAAAAGGCCTGCAGCTGTGCCAGTAAGAGAGCAGCCTCAAGAGGGACACAGTGAGAGAGGTAAGTGCAACTCCGCCTACAGCATGGGCATTTTAAGTTGTAATATGATATACGAGATTATGTGTGTTATGTGCTATGATTTACTAAATCAAGTAAATAGCATGACTAAGAAATAATTACAAGTTATATTCATGTGACATCATGAAACATGTTCACAAATAATAAGAACAAGGTCAAGATGACATATAAGTATAATGGCAAGCGAGCTTGCCTGTGACGTACCGACCCGTCCAAGGTCGGGTAGGACTGTGGAATGAGTTGGAAATGGAATGGCCGCCCCAACCACTCCATAGTTGCGCGCCCGGTACGGTCACTCATGATAAGGGGCCCATAAGCAAGTTAAGGAATGAAAGTATGTTAAGAGAGCAAGATAAAATAAGCATAATAAAGCATAATTGAATCATGCATAATTAGAATGTGTTATGATGAGTTATGCTAAGTTTATAATTATTTATGTCGCGGTTAAATAGTTGTACTTGCTGAGCGAAAGCTCACGCCTTATGTTTATGCTGTAGGTAAGCAACCTACTGGCGACTTTGATACAAGATAATGGAGTTGGCGGGGCAACTGTGAAAGAAGGGATAAGCCGCTACGTCTTCCGTAAAACCATGCTTAATATTTTATGTATATATTATTCCAACAAATACTCCAGTAGTAGAAAAAAAAAAAAAAAAATTTCACTATATTTGTTACATAAATAAGTTTGTAAAACAAGTTAAGTATGTATTTATGTACGATAACGGTCCGTGCTAGGCGGGTCGTTACAGAGTTGGTATCAGAGCGGTTCCCTGCTACCTGATTTCACAGTTCGCCTGCCATCGCCATTATCATTGTAAGTTAAAGTTAGTTTATGCGTAAATATTTTATTATGTGTTTTGGTATGTAGATTCGTCGACATGGATCCGGATCACGTAGATGCGGACCGAGAGGCTATATCGTCATTTTATGAGGCACATCCGTTATTATTTGACGGTACGAGTCACACGATATCTTTAGGGGCATGGTTGTATGACATGGAGCTGATTTTTCGTACTAGCCATATCCCGGGTTGCTTGCAGGTTTCATTGGGCAGTCGATGTCTGATTGGCGATGCCCGTATCTGGTGGATGTCAGTAGGGGAGCCCCAGTTACCCAGTCGGACATGGGGACATTTCCGCTCGCTGATAGTCGGACGATTTGGACCGATACTTGACTACGGGCCAGGAGCGCCTCAGCGGGACCCTGATATTTATAGAGATATGTATGACACGCGATACCATAGTTATACACTTGAGTGGCATGCATATCCTCTGGAGACCATGGCCCATTATTGCATGAGATTTCAGGAGGCCATGTTGCCCTACGTTTCTCAGGACATAGACCACCCTGTGTTGGAGGCATTGACGGTTTTGCGGAACGGCTTACCCGGTCGTATTCGCCAGTATGTCCCCTTTCCCACACCCAGGATGACTGTGGAGCACATGATAAGAATGATTATGTTACGATTCGATGTATTATGATACGGTACATGATGAAAGAAAGGATATTACTAGTTCGATAATATCTTTTCTCATGATTTAATAGGAAATAAAAGATGGTACGACCTCGCAGAACAATGCCTGTGAACCAGAATCCACCTGCACCGGATCTAGCAACTGTTGTAGCAAATTTGCAACGACAGTTACTTGAACAACAGCAGGAGACAAATAGACTCCGGGAGCAGTTAGCTCAGATCCACCAGAGACCTCAGGCTAACGAGGTTCCCCCTCAGAATGTCAGAGTACCTCCAGTAGTACCCCCGGTACCTGATATTCGACCAGAGGTTCAGCCAGAGGTCCCAATAGCACCCGTAGAAGCACAAGCAAACTTACCTCCAGTACGGGAAGATTTACTTTATGAGAGGTTTAGACGGATGAAAGCGCCAGAATTTGAGGGACCAACAGATCCGATTGCCGCTGACAATTGGTTGATTGATATCCAAGTTATTTTGGATTTTATGCGGCTGACTGAGCAGGAAAAAGTTCTATGTGCTTCCTTCGCTCTCAAGAAAGACGCTAGACACTGGTGGATGACCGTCCAGATGCGTCGTGATGCTACAACTATGAGTTGGCAAGATTTTGTGTCAGAATTCCGGACAATGTACTTTAACAGAGAAATCTTGGCAGCCCAGCAAGATGAATTTACTAGTTTGAGACAGGGCTCGATGACGGTAATGGAGGCTGTCAATAAGTTTGAACAGTTAGCCCGGTTATGCCCGGAATTGGTGCCAGGTGAAACAGAAAAAGTTAGATTGATGATGAAGATGTTTCGGTCAGATATCGCCAAGCAAGTCAGTGCTGGTGATAATCCACCTACTCGGGTATCTGATTGTATTAGTCGAGCCATAAGAGCAGAGTATTGGATTAACCGAGACAAAGAAGAACAGGCTCAGGTTTTTTAAAGCAAGGAAGGAAGAAAAGGCCATGGGGAAGCAGATACAACCCCGTCAAAATTTTGAAGTGAATCAGAAAGGTCAACCCCGCAATTTTGCTCAAGGCTCTAAGCAGTTCGGAAGGAATAAACGAAAAGAAAATTCTTCTGGCCAGAGTCAGCAAAGGAATTACCCTCAGAAAAAGGTTGTTCGTGGGAACGAGGGAAATAACAACAGCTACCCAGTGTGTACTAAGTGCGGGAGGAAACACCCGGGAATATGCCGGATGGGATCAAATGCTTGTTACCTCTGTGGCAAGGAGGGCCATTTTGCAAAGAATTGTACTTTGAACACCCAAGGCCAGAATCCCTCATATCCAAGCCGGAACCCTAACAGCCAGTTGCATGCAGTTCAGGCAAAGCTCGAAGGACCTTCGATCGCTCAGGGCAGATTAGAAGCTCCTGAACCGCAAGCCAGAATCTACGCCTATACAAAGGGAGATGCAGAAGCTGGGACTTCGCATGTAGTGACAGGTCAGATTTCTGTTGCCACCTATGATGCAATTGTCCTATTTGATTCTGGTGCCACCCACTCGTTCATATCATTGGAATTTGCTCAGAAAATAGGAAGAGGTGTGGATAGTCTAGAACAACCTTTTAAAACCTCTCTGCCATCCGGAGAAATTTTGTGGTCCAACTTTTGGATACGAAACACATCCGTAGGGATTTGTGGCAGAGAATTATATGTAGATCTCATCGCAATCAAGCTTCAGGATTTCGATGTGATCTTAGGAATGGACTTTTTGAGCAAATATAACGCCAAGATTGACTGCCGAAAGAGATGTGTGACGTTCAACCCTTACGGCGAAGCAGATTTTAACTTCTATGGTCAGTCTCGGAGCCCAGCAACTCGATTCGTTTCCGCAATCAAGGCCTGGAAAATGTTAGCTAATGGTTGTCAAGGATATTTAGCTAACATGGTGGATAAGGATCAAGAAATGGAGCTGACACCGGAAGATGTTCCTGTTATTAAGGAATTTGTAGATATTTTTCCAAAGGATTTGCCGGGACTTCCTCCAGAAAGGGAAATTTCTTTTGAAATTGAGTTATTACCTGGAGCTGCACCAATTTCAAAAGCCCCTTATCGTATGGCACCAGCTGAGCTAAGAGAGCTTCAAGTGCAGTTGCAAGAATTGCTCGACAAAGGATTCATCCGACAAAGTTATTCTCCATGGGGAGCACCCGTTTTATTTGTTAAGAAGAAGGATGAATCTTTGCGAATGTGCATCGATTATCGTGAATTAAACAAGATTACGATCAAGAATAAGTATCCTCTTCCAAGGATTGACGATCTTTTCGATCAACTTCGAGGAGCAGTGGTGTTTTCAAAAGTCGATCTACGGTCAGGGTACCATCAGCTCAGGATTCGGGAGGCAGATATCTCCAAGGCAGCTTTTCGCACGCGATATGGGCACTACGAGTTTCTAGTTATGCCCTTTGGATTAACCAATGCCCCAGCCGCCTTTATGGATCTTATGAACCGTGTGTTCAAGGAGTACCTGGACAAATTCGTTATCGTTTTTATCGACGACATTCTGATTTACTCAAGTTCCAAGGAAGAACATGCGCAACATCTTAGGATGGTAATGGAAACATTGAGGAGAAACCAGCTTTATGCTAAGTTCACAAAATGTGAATTTTGGTTGGAGAAAGTTCATTTCTTGGGACATGTTGTGTCGAAAGAAGGAATTTCTGTAGATCCTTCGAAAGTGGAAGCAGTAAGTTCATGGCCAGTACCCAAGAGTGTTACGGAAATAAGAAGTTTTCTTGGATTAGCTGGATACTATCGACGGTTCGTCGAGGGATTTTCCAAGATTGCTGCACCACTCACAGCCCTTACCCGAAAAGATAAAAAGTATGAATGGACTCAAAAATGCGAGGAGAATTTCCAGGAGCTCAAGAAAAAGTTGACAAGTGCGCCCGTGTTAATTATTCCTGATGTTGATGCAGGAAATTTCGTAATTTACAGTGATGCTTCCAAGAACGGATTAGGAGCTGTCCTGATGCAAAATGGAAAGGTAATAGCCTATGCGTCAAGACAACTAAAGAATCACGAGCGGAATTATCCTACGCATGATTTGGAGTTAGCCGCAGTAGTCTTCACGCTAAAGATCTGGAGACATTATTTATACGGAAACAAATGTGAAATCTACACCGATCACCAAAGTCTCAAGTATATTTTCACTCAGAGGGAGCTCAACATGAGACAGCGTAGATGGCTGGAACTGGTAAAAGACTATGATTGCGAGATTCTTTATCACCCTGGAAAGGCAAACAAAGTAGCAGATGCCTTAAGTAGGAAATCCTCGGGTATGCTAATGTCTATCGAAGCATTTCCTAGGCCACTACAAAAAGAGATATCTGAGTTCAACCTGGAAATGATTACGGGGAAATTATCTTCTCTGACTCTTCAGTCCAATTTATTGGAATCCATTAAAGCGCATCAAGGAAAGGATTCATTTTTGCTCAAGGCACAACTTTTTGGCGGAAAGAACAATGAGTTCAAAACCTCTGCCGACGGTGCAATCTACTTCAAGGAAAGGATCTGTGTTCCCGACTTTGATTTTCTAAAGGATCAGATCATGTCAGAGGCACATAAAACACCATACTCGGTACATCCAGGAGCTTCCAAGATGTACAAGGATCTTCGAGAAAACTTTTGGTGGCCAAATATGAAGAACGAAGTAGCAGAATACGTGTCAAAATGCCTAACTTGTCAGAAAGTTAAGGCTGAACATCGTCATCCTGGAGGAGAATTACAGAAAATAGAGTTCCCTGAATGGAAATGGGAGCAAACTACTATGGATTTTGTAGTTGGATTACCCAGGACGATGAGTGGAAATGACACAATTTGGGTTGTGGTGGATAGATTGACCAAATCAGCCCACTTCATTGCGATTAAAGCCACCTTTTCAGTGGAAAAATTGGCCGAAGTCTACGTATCGCAGATTGTTAGGCTGCATGGAGTACCAAAATCCATTATTTCAGATCGTGACGGACGTTTCACCTCTCGATTTTGGACCAGTGTTCATAATGCTATGGGGTCAAAACTGAAGTTTAGTACAGCTTTTCACCCCCAAACTGACGGCCAGTCGGAACGAACAATCCAAACATTGGAAGATATGCTGAGATCATGTGTTCTGGATTTTAAAGGGAACTGGGATCAGAAGCTGCCGTTGATCGAATTCTCTTACAACAACAGTTATCACGCTTCGATTGGTATGGCACCATTTGAAGCCCTTTATGGAAGAAAATGTCGATCTCCTATCCACTGGCAGGAAGTTGGACAGAAGCAGCTGCAAACAACAGACTTCATCAAGAAAACTTCTGAAGATATTAAGAAGATTAAGCAAAGGCTCGACATAGCTTTTAGCAGACAGAAAAGCTATGCCGATAAACGTAGAAGGCCCTTGGAATTCCAAGTTGGAGACGCCGTGTTCATTAAAATTGCTCCTATGAAAGGGGTAATGAGATTTGGCAAAAAGGGGAAACTCAGTCCAAGATATACGGGACCGTTTGAGATCCTTGAAAGGATTGGGAAAGTAGCTTACAAGCTTGCTTTGCCACCAGAATTAGCTGCAATGCACGATGTATTTCATGTGTCAATGTTGAAGAAGTATGTACCAGATCCGTCGCATGTGCTTAGTCAAGAACCAGTGGAAGTTCGAACGGATTTGACATATGAAGAAAAGCCAATTCGCATTCTGGATCGAGAAGAGAAGGTCCTAAGAAATAAAACCATTCCCCTGGTTAAGGTGTTATGGCGCAACCACAAAGTTGAAGAAGCCACCTGGGAATTGGAAGATGAAATGAGAAAGAACTACCCCGATTTATTCTAATTTTCGAGGACGAAAATTTTTAAGGGGGGTAGATTGTAATAACTAAATTTTTACGATCTTGCGTTCTCTTGTAAAGAAACTTATGTTATGTTTTAAAGGTATTTATGAGAAACCTGAGACAAGGTTTTTGTGTGAAATTTTAAGTTCTCACGATACTATGAGACTTGAAAATAATTGCTTAACTCAGAACGTATCATTTTGAGTCAGAAGAATAGAAAATTTTACGTCTGCATGATTTTGCATGGCGGTCAAAGTTTGACCTAAAAAGTCAACAGTTGACTAGAAAAGTCAACCATGTGATAATACTGTTTTATGAATAAGCAGTATGGAAAATATACTGCGAAAAATCATGTTCCAGACGAGATAGCAAGAGTAAGATTTAAAATCACCCTAGAAAAATCAAGCACATAAATTTGGGGTATCTTGGACCAAAGAACTTCAAATTACAAGAAAATTTTTATACAGTCAAATTTTACGCAGATAAATTTTGGACTGCAGTATAGCGATAAAATACTGTTATTAATAGTTAACAGTATTGAAAATATTTATGTTAGCATGATATTGGACTGCCTATTATGAAAATAGGCCAAACAAGCCTTATAAGCTTGATTACCTCATCCAAAACCCTAATTATGACATCATCAAGTGTAAAAAAAATAAAAGAAAATTTTTGGATAATATTGGAGCATTCTAGAGCTTGGTGGCCGGTTCTTTTGGGGCTGAAATTTAATTAAAATTGTCCCAAGGACTTGAAGGAAAAAGGAGAACAAGAAATAATTGCAATTTGGTCCAAAAACTCACCTATAAATAGTATATGTGGGGGGCGGTTTTTGGCTGGGAAAAAAAGAGAAAAACAGCCAAACTCTTGCAAATTTCTCCCTCACAAAATTCGGAAAATAAGAGAAGAGAAAGGAGTGAGTGAAATCAGAAATTTTTCTTGGGGTTTTGTTCCTTGAAGTTCGGTTTTGTACTAGGGAAAAACCAAGGGAAATTTAGAAATTTTTTTAGGACTTTTGGGGTGTGAAGCCGAGGAAGAAAGGGAGAAGGAAGGGCTGAAATTTTTGGACCAAATTTTGGTGAAGAGTTCGGGTTGGAAAGGAGCAAGCAAGGAAATCAACAAAAAAAATTTTGGGTTGCTTTTGGTGGTGTGGCCGAAGAACCAAGAGAGCTAGGGGAAGGAAAATTTGTGACCAAAATTTGACTTTGGTCTAAGGTAAAATTCTATAAGCCCTAACTCTCTCATTTGGGTTCAAATTCAAAGTTTTAAGGAAATTCGATTTGGATGTAAGGACATAAGTCCAATCTCTATTTTATGCCTTAGTTTAGTATATGTGCTTGATTTATAGGTCTAAGGGTGTATGGTTTAAATTTATGCATGTTTTGTGCTTATTTATGATTGATTTTCATGCTTGTAGATTAAGGTTGTGTGTCCCCTAATTTGGTTAGAAAATCTGCCCTAGGGCAGTACATGGAGCATGTTAATTTAAGGAACCAAGTTTAGTGCTTGTATGTGCAAAAGTTAGGGTTAATGCAACCCTAGAATTGGAATTTCTGAAATTGATTTGCATGGATTTAATTGGACAGTTTATGGGTTCATGTGGGACGTTAGAAACATTGTGTGTTTGCCGTGTAAGCTCCCGAAGTGGTCGGTCGAGGTAGATTCCGCGAATTAGGACGTAAACCGAACTAAATAACCCAAAACTGCCAATTCGGACTCAACTGGCCAGTTTCGGGAAAACTAGAATTTAAGGGCCTTAGAGGCCGAATGGGGTAAAACTTAAAACACGAAAGTTGCTCGGAACGATTTTTCCTAGAGAACAACATGGGCAGAATTTAAAAATGAGGCTCCAATGGTCTCCGTTTTTACAAAAACCCGTGGCTGGTCTGCCCAGACCCAGTTTTCAGAATCAACCAGTTTTAAACAAAAACTGACACAAATACAAGAAGAACTGGAATTTTTGTAAAACATGAAAGTTTTAGAATTTTTCGAGAGCTACAACTTTCATGAAGACAAGTTTTTCAAATTCCAAATGGATCTTTAAACTGGTGTTGTTTTATGAAGAGTGTGCAAGGAACCGAAAAATCCTGCACATAAGTTTTACAAACTGTTTTGAAATAAAACTGTATTTTTGCTTAAAACTGTTCCAAAGACAGTTCTCAATCTTAAAACGACTTTTATAAAAATTTATTATAAAGATTTGTTTCAAAAATTGGAATTTTTACAAAAAGGAATTCAAAGCTAAATTTCGTAAATGGCAAAAAGTTAAGAAAATGGATAAGATTTATAATCAAGCCAAGGTTTTGAGGAAACCCAACATTTTATTAAGAACCTAGCCAAGAGATTATCCAACGTAATCTCTTAAAAGAAATAATTAAAGAATAATTATTCCCAAGCAGTTATATGGCTATTTAGTGACCAAATCAGATATCTGGTATTAGGGGACATACAACTAGTATTTCATCGGCATGTTGGTTAGGACACCAACATTGCATAATAAGAATTAGACTCTTACCTAAGTCCCTATTCAAGCAGGAAAAGGCCTGCAGCTGTGCCAGTAAGAGAGCAGCCTCAAGAGGGACACAGTGAGAGAGGTAAGTGCAACTCCGCCTACAGCATGGGCATTTTAAGTTGTAATATGATATACGAGATTATGTGTGTTATGTGCTATGATTTACTAAATCAAGTAAATAGCATGACTAAGAAATAATTACAAGTTATATTCATGTGACATCATGAAACATGTTCACAAATAATAAGAACAAGGTCAAGATGACATATAAGTATAATGGCAAGCGAGCTTGCCTGTGACGTACCGACCCGTCCAAGGTCGGGTAGGACTGTGGAATGAGTTGGAAATGGAATGGCCGCCCCAACCACTCCATAGTTGCGCGCCCGGTACGGTCACTCATGATAAGGGGCCCATAAGCAAGTTAAGGAATGAAAGTATGTTAAGAGAGCAAGATAAAATAAGCATAATAAAGCATAATTGAATCATGCATAATTAGAATGTGTTATGATGAGTTATGCTAAGTTTATAATTATTTATGTCGCGGTTAAATAGTTGTACTTGCTGAGCGAAAGCTCACGCCTTATGTTTATGCTGTAGGTAAGCAACCTACTGGCGACTTTGATACAAGATAATGGAGTTGGCGGGGCAACTGTGAAAGAAGGGATAAGCCGCTACGTCTTCCGTAAAACCATGCTTAATATTTTATGTATATATTATTCCAACAAATACTCCAGTAGTAGAAAAAAAAAAAAAAAAAATTTCACTATATTTGTTACATAAATAAGTTTGTAAAACAAGTTAAGTATGTATTTATGTACGATAAAGGTCCGTGCTAGGCGGGTCGTTACAGGTGGCTCTTCCCTTGAGGACTTGGATGGCTTGTGCTCACGGTTTGATAGATCCAATGCTTCAAATTTCTGCACATATCTTGGCGCAATAGCATTACCATCTAACCAAACAAGTTGCTCCACAACTTCATCTTCATCGTCCGCTGAATCCATTGCCAATGACGAACGTATCAAATCTTGCTGGTTATTTGCCTCAAACTCTTCGGCCACTAAGGAATCTAAAGCAGATATGGCCGAACATGCCTCCACCTCAACTGGAAAGTTCATAGCCTTGAGCACATTAAATGTCACCTGCTCATCTTACACCCTCATTGTTAATTCTCCCTTTTGCACATCAATCAAGGTGCGGCCTGTAGCAAGAAATGGTCTTCCCAGAATGATTGGCACTTCTTTGTCCGCCTCATAATCAAGAATGATAAAATCTGCAGAAAAAATAAACTTGTCCACCTTTACTAGAACATCTTCAATCTTCCCTTCAGGATGAGTGATGGACCTATCGGCAAGCTGCAATGATACTGTGGTCGGCCTTGCTTCATCAATTCCTAACTTCTTGAAGATGGACATTGGCATCAAATTGAAACTAGCTACCAAATCACATAAAGCCTTACCAAAATAATGGTTTCCAATTGAGCACGGTATTAAAACTTCCCGGATCCTCCAGCTTGGGAGGTAGTTTATTTTGCAATATGGCGCTGCATTCCTCTGTCAAAGCTACAGTTTAAAATTCTCCAAATCTACGCTTCTTAGTGACCAAATCTTTCATAAATTTGGCGTAATTCGGCATCTGCTCCAGGGCTTCAACAAGAGGTATATTGATGTGAAGCTGCTTCAAGAAATCCAGAAATTTGCGGAATTGATCATCCTTTTGTTGCTTCTGAAACCGCTGAGGAAATGGTGAAGGCAGTTTGTTGTTGTTGGATTCTGCAATTCTTGCTGTACCAGAATGCTGCGGAAATGCTATAGTATTTTTCAGGTCAGATTCCAGTGGCTGATTTGTACCTTGCTTTTCTTCTTATTGAAGTTACTCGTCTTGTTCTTGGATTGAAGTGGGCTCATTCTGCACAGCTTTTGGCTTCTCCCTTGGCTCGAGCTCCTTTCCACTCCTTAATAAAATTGCCTTGCAGTGCTCTTTTCCTTCCCTCCTTGGATCTTCAGTATTACTTGGAAGAGAGCCTTGCGGCCTAACATTCAAGGCGTTTGCTATCTGCCCAATCTAATTCTCCAAGCTCCTCAATGTTGCATCATGACTTTTGTAATAACCGCCCTTTTGATTGATTCATGATTTCCTCATTGAGGAAAAATGAATGTTTGTGTGAAATGTCTGATATGATTTTATCAGATATATTTGAGTTCTTATAGCATAATAAGACTCAAAACAGCTTGTTTAGCTATGCATGATGCCTTTTAAGGAAAAAGGCAAAATTAGAATTTATGACCTTGATCGGTCAAAGTTTGACCAGAAAAGTCAAATGTATGACTATGATGGTACTGTAGTATAGCAAGCAGTATGAGAATTATAATACGAAAAACTGTCATCACGGATGAAATAGTAAGAAGAAGGTTCAAGATCACTTTAGAAAAATCAAGCACAATGTTTAGAATAATAAGGGTTAAGTAGCTCGAAGTCAGATGAAAAAGTTTACGCAGTCAAAATTTTACGCAGATGAATTTTGGACTGCAGTCCAGTATGACAATACTGTTATATTGAAAACAGTATTTGTAATATCTGCATTATCATGAGAATGGACTACATTTTAGGAGATACGCCAAACGAGGCCCTAAAAGTGGGACACCTCATCATGAGATAATTACATAATTTTTGGATTTTTGGGATATTAGGAAAGAATTGAAAACTTGGCCTTCAAGTCTTCTCATGATGGCCGGCCACCTCATTGGACTTTTGGGCAATTATTTTGCTCTTAAGGACTTATATGCAATTTAAGAAATAAAAATAAATCAAGAAAGAAAATATTTTTCACCTATAAAAAGGTGATTGGGGGGGGGGGGAGAGGCTTTTTAGTTCATTTTGTGCGACCTTACCAAAACTCTTGCAAAATTTCTCCTCAACCTATTTTCCCCCATAGCAGCCGAAGCCCAAGAGAGAGAAAGAGAAGAAAAAAAAAATCAAGCTAGAGTGGTCGGATTTTTAGTGAAGGAAAGCTAGAAAAAAAATTTCGGAACCCAAGCTTGAAATTCATCTCCAAGATCTAGAGGTAACCCTCTCAAACCCTAAGCTTTTTAGTGAGTTTTGAGCAAAGTTTATGTGTATTTCAAGCATTGGATGTAAGAGCATAAGCTCACCATTTATGTTTATGTTCTAGATAGTTTACCTAGCATGTGCTTGATTTAGGTTTTGTGATCTTGATTTATGATTTTGATGTTTGTTTATGATGTTATGTAATAAGTATGTATGGTATGTAGAAATGCCTAGTACATGTTTGTTGTATGTCCCCACACACATAAGAGGTTGTATTGTGTGATTGATTATGTGATTTTGATGAATGATACAAGTAGGAAAACCCTAAAAACCCAAATTGGTGAATTTCACCAAATGGGTTTACGAGAATGTTGGAATGTTTGAGAATGAATGAATGATCGTGAGAACGTTAGATTATATGCTGCATGCTGGATATAGGCTCACGGTTGCGACCGTTTGAGGTAGGGTGTGCGTAATTGTACGTAAGAACGAACCGAAACCAAAACTACCAGTTCGGGTGAAAACTGGGCAGTGATCTGGAAACGGTATTTTGAGGCCTATAGAGGCCGAATTTGAGAAAACTCAAAACTGAAAAGTTGTAGGAAATTGAAAATTATAGTGGCTTATGTGGATAGTTTTTGAAAATAAGGCTCCAAAGACCTTCGTTTTTACAAAAACCCGAGCCTGGACCACCCAGACCTATGTACACGGCTAGGTAGGCTCAACAGGGAAAAAGTGTAAGTTAGAGGCAGAACTGGGTTTTGGGAAAAACTTGAAAGTTATAGGGTTTATCAAGATCTAAAACTTTTGTGAAGAAAATTTTTTCTAAATCCAAACAAATTTTAAAATGAAACTGAATCTTAAAAATTGGGCAGGAAATAAGAAATTCCTGCACAGGATTTTCAAAACAGTGCATGCACAGGCAATTCCTGCATATGCACAAATAACTGGAATTATGGGAGTGTTTTTCAGCAAGCTCTTCTAAACTTAGACAGTTTTACTCAGAACAGTTTTTAAATGGTTAATCAAACCCAGTTTAGTACAATGAATAGTAATCGAAAAGATTACTAAAAATTAGTTGGACCAAGTTATAGTAACCCAATGGGTTACAAACTTTATTTGTAAGATTTTGGATCCAAGGTTACTCATGATAACCAAATAGAATACCACTTTAATCATTGGGCCTTAGTAGCCCAATAGGCTTTTTAAGTTAAATATAATTTGAGCTTATACCTAAGGGTTACTAATAGTAACCTAATAGGATGCCAAGTACCGTTGGGCCTTGAGCCCAAAGTCTATTAAGTAATCAAACAAGATACTATTTGATTATTATTGGGACAGGTGCCCTAGGGTTACACTTAGTAACCGAACATGATGTTATCAGAGTGTGTGAAGGGGGACATATAACTAGAGATTTCTCATGGATGTCGGTTAGGATACCAACATCTAATGTTATAGTTAAGAGTAAGATAGGAAGATTCTTATCTTACATCCTTAATTGATAACAGGTAGTTAACCTGTTGTTGCGATCAATAGGAGCAACAAACTCAGGACGTACATAAGAGGTAAGTACAACTCCGCCTACAGCATAGACGGAAAATGTTTTACTGCTTATGTGATGTTAAGCTTATGCATGTATGATATAGTGCATGTGATTTATGTCTTGATGATGTGATGCATATGATTTATGCCCTGATGATGTAGTACGTATGATTTATGTTTTATCATTGTGGCATCATGAAGCATGCTCACTAAAGATAAATCACTCGGTAAGAATGAGAACCCAGTTTCAAGTAAGAAACTGTTGTAAAAGACTATTTACAAGAAGAAAACTCTTTTAAGAACAAGTTAAGGAAATATTTCAAGTATGATGGCAAGCGAGCTTGCCTTGTATCGTACCGACCCGTGTTAAGTCGGGTTTGGTCCATGGTTTGAGTTGGATCTGGTTGGCCGCCCCATCCACTCCATGACTGCGCGCCACGGTACGTACACTTATGTTATGTAAGGGCCCAAGATATGTAAGCATAAGACATCATAATGAAAGCATAATTGGTTCATGCATTGTTCCATTATGAAATGTTTTGCAGGTTAATAGTTGTACTTGCTGAGCGAAAGCTCATGGCTTACGTTTATGCTGTAGGTAAGCAACCTGTCAACAATCTTTGATGCAAGGCGGTGGAGCGTGGCAAGGCTACCTGTGAAATCTTGGGATGGGAACCGTTACGCGTTTTATTTTAATAATGTTTGACAGTTAACATAAAATGTTGTATGTACCGAAACGAGTTTGGTATTCAGTTCATCTATATATATGTATATGTGTACATATTTATACCAGTAAGTATAATATGAGTAAGTTCTCAAGATTTAAGTTATATATAAAAAAAAAAAAAAATTATTCCATTTTTTTCGCCAAGTAAATAAGTAAGATAAGATAAGTAACTGTAACGGCCACGTTAGGCGGGTCGTTACAACTTTGAACTCTAGCGTCATTCTTTGCTATATACTCGTTGATCAAATTCTCCAATGAGCTAGATGATTCCATAGCTTGAGTTCTTGGTTGTTGAGATGGAAAGCCCGGTGGGTGAAAAGGTCGATGATAAGCATTTGGTCCACTAGAACTGGCCCCTTGATTGCTCCATAAAAAGTTTGGGTGTTGTCTCAACCCTTGATTGTAAGGCATTGAATAAGGGTTGTTCCTGTTGAAATTACCCACATAACAAGCAGAGATTGGATTAGAAGGGCAATCATCATATAAGTGTCCCTCTCCACAATAAACACAAGTGACGCCAACAGATTGCACCGAATTAACACCCGCCGACATGTTCATAGTCTTGATCATATTCGTCAAACTTTACACTGTAACGACCCGTCTTACGTAGGCCGTTACCTTACTTATCTTACATACTAATTTAACATAATTACTTACTTACTTATGCGGAAATAAAGTACATATATATTTTTTTCCTTTTTTTTTTTTTAACAACTTGAATCCATACTTTACTACTTACATATCAAATAATATATGTACGTACTAAATTAATATTTACTTTTCAAAATTATTCTAAAGTAAAATAACTCGTAATAATTAAACAATACATATATTTATTTCAAAACGCGTAGCAGTCTCCATCCCACATTTCACAGATAGCCCTGCCAAGCCTCACCGCCTTGCATCAAGTATTGCCAGTAGGAAACTTAACTACAGCATAAACGTAAGTTGTGAGCTTTCACCCAGCAAGTACAACTATTAATCCGCAAAAACATTTCATAAAAAAAACCATGCATGAACCAATTATACTTTGTTATGTTAACATAGTTTGGGGCCCCTACTTAACATAAGTGTTCGTACCGTGGCGCGCAATCATGGAGTGGTTGGGGCGGCCAGCCCAGTCCAACTCAAACCATGAACCAAACCTGACCTAGAGTAGGTCGGTACGACATAAGAAAACTTATTTATCATCATACTTGAAAACATTTTCTTAAAACAGTTCTTACTTAAAACGTAGTCTTCTTCTTACCATATGAATTATTATTAGTGAACATGCTTCATGATGTCACAATAATAAACATACATCATACATACCACATAAATGCATGAACTTTAAAAATATGCCAAGTCATAAAACAATTTTATTGCCTATACTGTAGGCGGAGTTGTACTTACAGTTTACTCTAGGTCTTGGGTTTTATCGTTCCGACAGGTTACTTCAAATAGGGTACCTTCCTGTTTCCAAAAAGGAAGTAAGATAAGAATCATCTTATCTTACTATAAATTATTTTATTAAATGTTGGTACCCTAACCAACATTTATTTGTGACCTTAGTTATATGTCCCCCCCCCCCCCCCCTATATGCATTAATGATATCCTTGTTGGTTACTAAGTGTAACACTAGGGTACTAGTAATCAAACAGTATTATGTTTGATCACCTAATGAATTTTGGGCTTAAGGCCCAATAATACCCGGTATCCTATTAGGTTATGATTAGTAACCTTATGTATAGGCCCAAGTTAGATTAAAATTTTAAAAGCCTGTTGGGCTACTAAGGCCCAATAATTAAAGTGATATTCCTTATGATTACCTTAAATAATCTTGGACCCAAGGCCCAACATACAACATTTGTTCTAATCAACTTGGCCCAATTAAAATTTGGTAACCTACTTGACTATGTTAGGTTATCATTTGGCTTACTTGGCTTAATTATTTCTTTTCTTACAAAACTGAGTTTGATTAACCATTTAAAACTATTTTTAAATTAAACTGTTTATGTTTTGAGGAAATTCCTGAAAACAGTCAACTTATCAGTGCATGTACAGGAATTTCTTGTGCATGTACTGTTTTGAAATTTTTTTGAATCAAAGCTTACTATTATTATTCAGTTTCCCTTTGAAATCGGTTTGGATTCTGAAAAAGTTTTCTTCACAAAAATTTTAGATATTGAAAAACCTTACAACTTTTGTGTTTTGCTCCAAACCTAGTTCTGTCTCTAACTTATACTTTTTCCTTATTGAATCTGCCTGGCCGTGTACATAGGTCTGGGTGGTCTAGGCTCGGGTGTTTGTAAAAACGAAGGCCTTTGGAGCCTTATTTTCAAAAACTGTCGACACTGCCCCCTATAATTTTCAATTTCCTACAACTTTTTAGTTTTGAGTTTTCTCAAATTCAGCCTTTAAAGGCCTCAAAATACCGTTACCAGATCAATGCCCAGATTTCACCCGAACTGGCAGTTTTGGTTTCGGCTCGTTCTTACGTACAATTACGCACACCCTACCTCAAACGGTCACAACTGTGAGCCTATATCAAGCATGCAGTGCATAATCTAACGTTCTCATGATCATTTCATTCATTCACCATCATTCAATCATAATCAAACCCGTTTGGTGATTTTCACCAAACATGGGTTTTCTAGGGTTTTCTTGAACCCTAATTCATCATACAAACATTCAATTTCATAAACATTCATTCAACATCAGTCCTAAGCATATGGGGACATATAACAAACACCTAATAATCACACACATAAAACACATAATTTCTAGAGCATACAATCCAAAACATACACCAAACCGTAACATAAGCATACCAAAACCTAAATCAAGCACATTCTAAGCAAATCAACTAAAATAAGGACATAATTGGGTGAGCTTAAGCTCTTACAACCAAACTAAAAATACATGATAACTTGGCCAAAACTTGAATAGAAAGGCTTAGGAGTTGAGAGAATCACCTCTAAACCGTGGAGATAATCTCTAGCTTGGATTTTGAAATTTTTTTCTAGCTTTCACTCACTAAAATCCGACCACACTCTCTTGGGTTTGGCTGCCTATGGGGTTCGGCTGAGAGAGAGAAAAGGAGAAGAAAAATGGCCAAAGTTTGGGGGAATTTTCCAATAAAATGGGTCAAAAAGTCACCCCCCCTCCACCCATTTATAGGTGAATTTTAATTTATTTTCTTGATTTATTTTTATTCTCTAAATTGTACTCCAAGCCCTAGAAAACAAATATTTACTGAAAAGTCACCATAGGTGGCCGGCCACTAGATGGTTCCATGAGCCAAAATTTATCTCTTGGTAAAACTTTCCAATTTTTCAAAAAAATCAAGAAATTACATAATTATCATATGGTTAGTTGTCACCCACCAAGGGTTTTGTTTGGCTTTCTTTCTTAAAAACAGTCTATTTTCATACTAATATAATTATAACAAATACTGTTTTTAACTAAAACAGTACAGTCATACTAAACTGCAGTCCAGAATTTATCTGTGTTTAACTGGACTGCGTATAGGTTTTTCTTAGGACTTAAAGCTAATTAGTTCTTATTGTCCTAAATATTGTGCTTGATTTTTCTAACATGATTTCGTACCTTATTCTTACTTATCTATCTGTAATGACGGTTTTTCACAGTATAATTTCCATACTGCTTATTGTACTGTAGTACCGCCTCAATCTTATCTTAGATCATTCTGGTCAAACTTTAATCGGAATTCAATCATACATAAATCCTAATTCTGATAACTCAGATCAGGCAATTCATATACTTATACATAATACAAACTTTGATTCCTTGAGAAACAAGAAATCATAATTTGTAACAAAGTCGATTATTACATACACTTGGGTAGAAAGTGCAGTAATAGCATCTACTTCATGAAGTCCTGCGGCCTTTCGAGCATTGAGTCTCTTAGTGGGCCATTGATAATTATTGGTTGCCATCCTCTCCAAAATCTCAACGCTTCATTATACGATTTGGCCAAAAGAGCACCATTGGCAGCAGCATCAACTATTGTACGTGTTTGCCCATTGAGGCCATTATAAAATGTTTCCATCTGAATCCAATGAGGAAACCCATGATGAGGGCATTTTCACAACAATTCTTTAAATCTCTCCCACGCTTCATACAAGGAGTCTCCCTCCGATTGTTGGAATGAAGTGATGTCGTTTCTGAGCTTGGCATTCTTAGTTGGAGGAAAGTATTTCATGAGGAACTTTTCTGCCAAGTCATTCCATGTTGCTATTGAATCCAGTGGCAAAGAATTAAGCCATGCTCTAGCTCTATCCCTCAAGGAATAAGGAAATAAATTCAGCCGCAATGCTTCCTCGGACACCCCTGGTAGCTTGAAAGAATCACACACTTCCATTAATAGACGAAGGTGGATGTGGGGATCCTCAATTGCCATTCCACTAAACTGGCCCACGGTTTGCAACATTTGGAACATAACCGGCTTCAGTTCAAACTGTGACGCTTGTATTTCTGGCCTAATAATGCCTAGATTGAGCCCATGTAGAATGGGTACAGCATACTCTCGAATGGTCCTGTCTCTGTCATCCACCAAAACCGGTTGAGGTAATATATTGTTGACATTCACTTGCTACCCATCATTAGCCATATTGACAGCAACTCTTTCTGCTATTTCTCCCACACCCGCTAGACCTTGTTGCTCCCTTCTCCTTGCTAGAAATGTTCTTTCAATTTCTGGATCCAAGGGCAACAACTTTTGATTTCGCTGGTTATTCATGCAGAGAAAGAAAGAAAACTCTTTAAAACACAAAAACTCAACCAATAAGAAAATGCAAAAACAAGAACTAAAACAAAATAACTTTTACAAATATTTTTAATGATTTCAATCCCCGGCAACGGCGTCAAAAACTTATTTTTGCTATTATTTAGTGTATATAAATCTACGCAAGTGTACGTAATCGCACAAGTAATATAGAATGTGAGTTGAGTATCGTCTCCATAGGGATTGAATCACTAAAATGAATTGCAAAAGAAATAAGCACAAATCAATTTGAATTTGGAGATTAAAATAAGAAAAATGCAATAAACTAATGAAATAAAATGGGTATAATGAAAAGGCACTAAAAATAGGCAGAAAGAACAAATTCCAATCAAGAGTTTGTAAATCAAGAAGAGTATTAAGCCAGGATTGTCAATTTCCCCTCAATTGCAAGTCTGATCCGAATGCTGTAGAAATGCTGCAGCAAAAATATCCTGTTAACTAAAATTCAATTGTATCACAAAATTCTTCCGAATTAATTATGACTAACAATTCTTTAAACATTTTTCAACATATTCCTATGTGAGTCTAGTTCTCAGAACACAAATTCATGCACCAATTTCAATGGATTATACAATGTAAATAGCATATTCATATACCATTCACAAATCAATATAAACTTCAAAAAGCATATTGAATTTACATCATCCAAGTTATTTCCAGCTCAAATTAACCTTTTCAGAATTAAGTAAAGCCTAATTTCCTATAAATTGATGGCCAATCAACAATAGAAATTAAACATTCAAAACACTTGGACGAACATGAAAGAGATTTGCTCAACATTTCAACCAAACATTCAAATCATCCTCCCAATTTCGGGTTCATCAACTATCCCAGCTAAAGAAATTTAGCTCATGTTTAGGATTACAAAAATAAGCTTAAGTACGAATCCCATGTTTAATAGAGAATGGAAATCAAGAAAATAAATCAAGTAAAGAGTAAGAAAGGGAAAAACTCCAAAATAGCTAGTTGTGATCCTTCTCATCCTTCCTTCTTCTCCTTCTCCTGAGCTCACTCTCCAAATAGACGTGAATAATGGAAGCCAATCTCCAGCTCTCTCTCTTCCTCTTTCTTCTCTGTACTCTCACTGTTTCCTGTATTCTACCTTTTTCCTTCTTTTTCAGCCCTCCCTCTAATGCGGTTGCTTCTCCCAAAATGTACTAACCCTTTAGGGCAAAAATCACAGCTCACGTGACCTCCCAACTGAAGTAGAAAACTGGTCCCCACAAAATATGAGCTGTATTCTTCTTGCTGCAATAATGCCAGCTGGCGCTCGTTGTCTGCTTCTGCTACAGCTTGCTGTAAGAAATGCTGCAGCATTCCTGCAGTATTTTCGGTTCAGGTTCTCCTACAATTCACACAAGAATTAAAACACATATCAGCCCTCATTTGATCCTATTTTTCTTCACATTTGCCATGATTTTGACCAAACACTAAATCCAAGATAAAAAGTTCACACAAACATAAAACAAAGGAAAATATGCTAAAAATAACACAAATACTCTCTAAACCAACTGCATCCAAGTCTAAAAGTGCCTAAGATAACTCTAATTTCTAGAGTTATCAGTAAGCTGCCTACTAGTAATATGTGATGCAAGACTGTGGAAGAGGGCACAATGGACTGTGAAACTCTTGGCTGGACACCGCCACATGTTTTGAAAAAAAGAATGTATATAAATGTCGGTATTATATTATAATAATTTGATGGTACTAATATCTAGTAATTAGTATATGTTGTAAATGTGTTAAGATGGTTTAAAAAACTTAGTACATGTCTTGATCATGTACATATATATGAGTGTAATGTTAAATTAGGATTTAAAGTAAGTTTCGAAAAAAAAAATATTTCCGTACTTTTACATAAGATAAGAGTAAGTTTCTAAGTAAAGTAAGCATGGTAACGGCCTACGTAAGGCGGGTCGTTACATCTTCCAACTCCACATAATGATGCATCTCAACCCTATCATGAATCTCTCGGTTTAACCCAAGCAAAAACCTAGCCATCATCACTTCTCGGTCCTCTTCGACGTTAGCCCAGATCATGGCAACCTCCATCTCCTTATAATAATCTTCTACACTCCGGCTACCTTGTCTAAGTCCTTGCAGCTTCTTATATAACTCCCGGTAGTAGTGACTTGGAACGAACCGCTTTCATCTCCTCCTACGTCTCTATTGGCCGTTCTCCATTTCGCCTCCTGTTTATAACAAGCTAATCCCACCAAGTAATAGCATAGCCTAAAAATTCAAGTACGGCTAATTTTACCTTCTTGGCTTCGGTGTAGTTGTGGCAATCGAATACAAACTCCATCTTTTTCTCCCACTCAAGGTATGCTTCAGGATCAGATTTTCCATGAAACGATGGAATCTTCATCTTAATACTACCCAAATGGTTATCTTCCCGATTCCTATCTTCTCTAATCCTGTAACCACGCCCAAACCTGCCCCGGTTCATTGGTGGTTCAGCCAACTCCTCCAACTCCTCTTCATCATCAATATCACCCCATTGTACCCCTTGTCGCATTTGTTGGAAAAAATCGGATCGGTAATCAGAGTTATGGCGCAGCAGAAGTTTTAAAAATTTTATGCCGTTTCCGGAAAAGAATCTCATGATGCATATAACAATAAATTAAATTTATGATCAAGCGTACCTTTATTCTTGGATTCCGGAATTACTAGAGCGTTTGACCAACGTGTCTTCTCTATTATTCTCGAGTTCCACGTCTCAGAGTGTGTGTGGGCACACGTTCTATGAATCCAAGCGACCGGTAATGCTTTTCGAAGTCTAGATCCCTCCTTCTCAATTCCGATGTACCTCGTTGAGAATATGATAAACCTTATTCCTTCAAAACTGCAAAACAGGAACCGGTTAACCTTCTTATGAAAATAATCACTCGGTTTAACCTTCCTCTCAGTTTTGGTTCAATAGAATTTTCTCTCCTTTTTTTTTTTTTCACAAGATAGCCGAATTTTGATGTTCTGGAAAAACTAAATTTTTTTCCTTTTCTCCAAAAACGTTTTTTGCTCTTGAAAAATTACCAAAATTAGTTTTTCATGAATCCCTAGCCTTTATATAGAAGTCCAATCCTTTTTCAAAATTCATCTCAAAAAAAAAAATAATTATTATTTTTCTGGATAAATTTTGAATCAAAAGATCATACAACTTTAGGGCTAGATTCATTGAACCTAAAAACATTTTTCAAAGAGGAAATCTTCCTCAAAAAATTCGGCCACATTGAGTTTGTTAAGCTAGATTGATGATTCAAATTTTAAATCAAGAATCTAGACTAGTCAAAAGATCCTAGTCCTATCTAGATTCAAATTCTTTTAAACCTTTTTGAATTTAAATAAGATTCACTTATTTGAATTAATATTTTCCATAAACATTAACCATATTAATTAATTTAAATCAATGAAATATTTCAAATTTCCTTTCCTCAAAAAAACGTGAACCACTTTTAATTAGGAAAGAAAAATACATGAAATAATCTTCATTATTTAAATCAATTAATAATTTAATGTTAGGAATTTATTTGAATAATTTTGAAACAAAATTTTTCTTCCCTCCACCTATCTAAAAACCGTGCACCATATTGAGATTAGGAGAGAAAATTTTGTTTTTCCAAAATTAAATAATCCAAACACAATCTTATTTTCAAAATTCAAATTAATCAATCACATGTTGACAAATCATTTGTCTACAAATTTTACATGTCCAATCCTTTCTGGATTGCACGTTAGAGAGTAACATGTCTTATTAGACATTACTAAATTCTATTTAAATTTACCAATCTCATAAGGAACAAATCCCAAGACGCTTTATGGAACTATGCGAGCTAATAGAGGGACCCGATGGAAATATGTAAAGAGGCTCCTATAATTGTGAAAAATTAATCCCAGATTAATTATTCATCAATTATCAACTTCAAAACTATTCCACTAAAAGTTTGAAGCTGAACTCCTGTTTACATACCGTATTACGAAAGCTCTCTCACTTAGTGCTTCTTCCATGATTTATTCATCGCTTGCTTAATCCCCATATGTCATCCATGATTGAATTAAGGACTTTTTCTGTTTTACCTTTTCAATCATTTTAACTTAAAGTTCCATTATTCTCTATTGAAAGAATCACCAATTATAAAACCATACAATTGGTAAACCACCAGAGAACACAAAGTAAACCAATGGCCAAGATCTTGTTATACTATCTTTCAATCCCCGAATAATGCCTTTAAGTAGATAACATTTATTATCGTTAAGATAGCTATGGATTCCGTATCTATGAATCTTGATTTCTCCATCCATAAGTCATGCACCCAAAACACAAGTATATTGACCATGAATTAACAGTGTCTCACCTGTAGTGCATTAAAGTACAAAAGTCATGGATGCGAATTCAAGTAATCATTTCAGGATTAAGATTAATGCAGGATGATAATCAAAGTGTCATTGATTCTTATAAACGGAATTATTATACCGAATCAATTACCACTTTAGGTCCAGTCCAATGTCATACCTCAATACTGGTATACATTAAAGTTTCTACTCGGAACCTATCCGATGGTCAAGACAAACCATCCCTCAAAGGAAGTAGACAACTTGTACAATCTTATCATGAATAAGATCCCCAAATCTTATTTCATCGATTGCGGACTATTTATTTAGACTGTTATCAAATTACCACGTCTTCTATGTATACCCCGTATACATATGGTAATCTGATATATTACCAACAGTCAAGGAGTATTTTATGTTTGCTCAAAATAACCATACAATCAACAAATGAAAGTAAATAGGACACATCTTAATAAACATGAATAACCTCCTCTTATTAATATCAAAATGTCATATTTACAGAAAATCCCTAATATTGATTTTCTATCCTTAGGGCACATTTAGATCCCAACAATCTCCCACTTGCCCTAAGCGAGTAAATGTGACATATTACGCATCATCATGCCTTCAACGTGTTCTTCGAATCTTCTGGCCACCAAAGTCTTCGTGAACGGGTCAGCAAGATTGTCCTCTGATGCGATTTTGCAAACCTTCACATTTCCACTCTCAACAAAGCCTCTGATGATGTGATATTTTCTGTCAATGTGCTTACTCCTCTTATGATGCCTAGGATCCTTGGTATTAGCTACTGCTGCACTGTTGTCACAGTAGAGCACTATAGCTTTATCCATACCAGGAACGACCTCAAGGTCACCAAGGAACCTACAGAGCCATACCGCTTCCTTTGATGACTCACTGGCTGCCACATACTCGGCTTCCATGGTCGAGTCAGCAATGCAAGATTGCTTAATACTCCTCCACACAACGGCACCACCTCTAAGGGTAAAAACAGATCCTGAAGTCGATTTCCTTGAATCCTGATCTGATTGAAAATCAGAATCAGTGTATCCTCTAGGAACAAGGTCCTGACCGGAATACATAAGCATATACTCCCTCGTTCTCCGTAGATACTTGAGTATATGCTTGACCGCACCCCAATGGTTCGGACCCAGATTCGACTGATATCGACTTACCATACCAACCGCAAAACAAATGTCAGGCCTAGTGCATAACATAGCGTACATAAGACTACCTACTGCTGATGCATAAGGTACGTTTTTCATACGCTCCCTTTCTTCCGATGTCTTGGGACAGTCATCTCTAGAAAGCTTGATTCCAATCCTGAAAGGTTGGGTACCTTTCTTGGAATCTTTCATAGAAAACCTCTCAAGTACTTTGTCAATGTATGAAGCTTGAGAGAGTGCTATCGTTTTGTTCTTTCTATCTCTAAAGAGTTGAATACCAAGAACATAACTAGCCTCTCCTAAGTCCTTCATGTCAAACCGTTTGGCTAACCAAACTTTGACAGATGATAATGTTACCACATCGTTTCCAATAAGCAATATATCATCCACATAAAGTATAAGGAAAACCACTTTCTCATTCTTGATACATTTATAAACACATGGTTCATCAATGTTTTGTTCGAATCCATAGGTTTTGATCGCTTGATCAAACCTAATATTCCAAGAACGAGATGCTTGCTTTAATCCATAAATGGATTTAAGCAACTTGCATACTTTATCTTCCTGGCCTTTTGCCTTGAACCCGTCTGGTTGTATCATATAGATATCTTCTTCAAGAGAGCCATTCAAGAAAGCTGTCTTGACATCCATTTGCCAGATCTCATAATCGAGAGCAGCCGCAATGGATAAAAGAATGCTGATTGACTTGAGCATTGCTACAGGCGAGAAGGTTTCTTCATAGTCGATTCCTTCCTTTTGTGTATAGCCCTTCGCTACAAGTCTTGCCTTGAAAGTTTCCACTTTCCCATCCACACCTCTCTTCCTCTTGTATACCCACTTACACCCAATCGGTTTTATGCCTTGGGGTAAGTCTACAAGTATCCAGACCCCGTTGGAATCCATAGATTCCATCTCGGTGTTCATAGCTATTTGCCAAAGACTAGAATCATCATCCTCCATAGCTTCTTTGTACGTAGCCGGATCATCATGTTCTATGGATTCTGCTTCAAAAACTTCATCATTGAACATGTACCTATCAGGTTCCCTGATAATCCTCCCACTACGATGAAACTCCCCTGCTTGTTGATTCTTTAGCGGTTTTTCCACAGGGTTTTCTGTGACTTTAGGAACATCCAAACCCGAAGTCATCTCCTCAAGCACTATTTTACTACGAGGTTTAAAGTCTTCTATGTAACTTTCCTCCAGGAATGTTGTATGTGTAGAAACGAAGACTTTATTTTGCTTCAGATTATAGAACAGACCACCTTTTGTCCCTTTTGGATAACCAACAAACAAGCACACTTCTGATCGCGACTCCAACTTCTTCGCTTCCTTATCCAGGACGTGTGCTGGACAACCCCAAATTCGAATATGATTCAAATTAGGTTTCCTACTCGTCCATAACTCGTAAGGAGTTTTAGGAACCGATTTGGAGGGAATGTTATTCAAAAGATAACATGCAGTTTGTATGGCGTGCCCCCAAAATGACAAAGGTAATTTGGAATAACTCATCATAGACTGGACCATATCCAATAGGGTCTTATTTGTAACGACCCGCCTAGCACAGGCCGTTACCATGCATACATACTTACATACTGAACTTCTTATACTTACTTACATACTTATGAAAACAGCGGAAATTTTTTTTATTTTTTTTTTATTTTTATATGGCATACGAATGCAACATATAAAAGTATCTTTAGCAAATATTTACCATAACATAAATTCATAAAGAACAAAACGCGTAGCAGCTAGATTTCCCACATTTCACAGTTTGCCCCGCCATGCCCTTCCATCTTGTATAAACCATTGCTGACGGTTGCTTACCTACAGCATAAACGTAAGACAGTGAGCTTTCGCTCAGCAAGTACAACCTCCTATACCGCGATAAAAACAATCATAATTTATCCTTACATATTCTAGCTTAACTTATCATGCATATCATATCATTTCTTATCTTCATTCATCATAACATAACATACATGTCGTAATGCATGGTCCATTTATGCTTATTTTATGCTCAATTCATACTTAACTTACTTTCATTTCTTATTTTACTTATGGGCCTCTTACTTGTGTGTATGTACCGGGCGCGCGACTATGGAGTGGTTGGGGCGGCCAGACCATTTCCAACTCAAACCATAGTCCAACCCGACCTAACGCGGGTCGGTACAACACAGGCGACTTGCTCGCCATCTTACTTTCTTTTCATCTTGTCATGTCATACTTGATCTTATTAGTCTTATAAGATTTCGTGAACATGCTTCGTGCTCTTATACTTACATGCTTCATGTAATCATAACATAACATTCATCATAAACATACCTTAACTTATCATACTACATAACCTAGCATACAACATATGATATATTGCATAGCATATCAATAACATAACATAACAACAATAACATCACTTAGCATTAACAATATAACATAGCAACAACAACAACATAACATAGCATCAACAACTGCATAACATACATTCCTAGCATACATCTAACATACTTAGGCAAGTACCACAACAAAGCCTATGCTGTAGGCGGTGGTTGTACTTACCTCTCTTGCTATGTCCTGCGTTATGCTGCTTCTTTTCTGAGTACAGCTGCAGGTTCCCTCCTGCTGGTTGAAGGACATAGGTGAGGTTTTAGTTAGTATTGCAGAATGTTGATAATCTAACCAACATGCTTACATAATCCTAATTGTATGTCCCCAATACTAGATGTCTTACTGGGTTACAAATAGTAACCCTATTATTAATAGCAACCAAATATGAATTAATTCTTTAAGAGGTTACGTTGAGTAACCTCATGTGCTAAACCCTATACATACTGTTAGGGTTAGGTTACCTTCCTAACCTTGGGCTTTATTATAATTATTGGGTTTCCTTAATTAACCCTATATCTTAGCCCAATTTATTAATCTTATTATCCTTTAGGGTTATCTTGTCTAACCCTTAAGGTTAATTATAATTAGACTATTGATCAATCAAAGTTAACCCTATATGGGTCAAACTTGAGCTCTAGGCCTTGGCCTAGTAACTTGGATATTATTTCCGGTTATTACCTGAAATCATTTTACTTACCCAGTTTGGTTTAAAAATCCATTTTCCATTTTTTTGGAAACTTGGGTAAATTAACTTCAAAAATCTTTTACATAACTCATAAAAATTCATATCCTTGAAATAGGTTTTTTGAAAAATAATTTAGGGCTGGAAACTGCCTTTGGAACAGCTTCCCTAGTCAAAACAGTGGTTTTGGGAAAAGATATAATTTTTCGGAACTGTTTTTAGAAAATCCTGTACAGGAATTTCTTATTCCCTGCACAGTCTTTATAAAACCGTGTCAGTTTAAAAATCCATTCTTATTTTGAAAAAGTTTTCTTCACAAAAGTTCTAGCTCTCGAAAAATCCTAAAACTTTCGTGTTTTGAGAAAAATCCAGTTCTGCTTGTATTTGCGTCAGTTTTTGTTAGAAACTGGCTGATCCTGTAAACTGGGTCTGGGCAGACTAGCCACGGATTTTTGTAAAAACGGAGACCATTGGAGCCTCATTTTGGGATTCTGCCCACGTTATCTTCTAGGAAAACTCATTCTGAACAACTTTTATGTTTTACGTTTCACCCAGTTCGGCCTCTAAAGGCCTCAAATTCCACTTTTCCCGAAACTGGCCAGTTGGCACCCGAACTGGCAGTTTTCGGTTTTAAGTTCGTTTTACGTCCTATTTCGTGTAATCTAACTCAACCGATCACGCGGGAGCCTAGATAGCATACATGCAGCGTTTTCTAACGTCCCATATGAACCAACATGCAACCCAAATGTGCCCATGCAAACCAAAACCCGCATTAACCTAGCCTAGGTTTGCATGGTTCTAACTTTGCATTACAATCAAACCATTCACACCTAGCATGCAACCTATCAATCAACAAGCATAAACATAACAAAATCAAAGCTATTAAACCAAACCACCCTTAACCCTAAATCAAGCACCACACCTAACCAATCTATGGCAAAGAAAACTTGAGCTTATGCTCTTACAAATTTCAACTTGAAATACAAATAAATTTCAAATTGAAAGCTTAATTGAAAAGGTTTGAGCTAAAGAAATTACCTTGGCTCAAGGCTAGGGTTTGGGTCCAAAACTTCCACACCACACACGGTTTTCACCACACCAAGTTGCCAAAAAATTTGGTTTGGCCTCAAGATTTGTCCTTCACCTAAGGCTCGGCCACACCACTCTTGAAACACTAAAATTGCAGTTTTTTAACTGCTTTCCCTTGCTCAAAACCGTGGCTGCCCTAGACCAAAAAAAATGGTCTCAAAACTTGTTTTCGGTTGATTGAATCAAACCCGAATTGACCTAACTTTTCCCCTTAAATTTTGAGTTTCTCTCTTGGTTTTTCCTGCACTTAAACACTCGGCAACAAGCCTAGAAAAGGCTGGGAAAATTTCTCAAACTCTCCCCTTAGCTTTCCCTTGCAAACCGAACACTAACCTAAGCTTGGTTTAGGAAAATTTTCATTTTTTTTTCTTGGCTCCCTCTCACTTTCTTTCTCGGTTTTGGATGGGCAGAAAAATGGCAAGAGTTTGGCTAGATGTTGTGAAAAATGAACAAGGACCACCTCTATTTATAGGCAAAAAGAGAACTTTTTAAAATTCAATTTTGACCCCTAAAATTTTGAAAAATTTGCCAATTGGCATGCAAGGTGGCCGGCCATTCCCTTGTGGAAGAAGCAAAATTTTTTCTAGAACAAGACACTTGTCATTCAAGGCTTGGTTCATGGAATTATGATGTCATAATTCCAAATAAGGATGATGTCATAATTTAGAAGGTATATGATGTCATCCTAAGGCCTTGTTTGGCTAATTTTTGAAAAGCAAATCCATTTTAAGCTAACACAGATAAATCTAATACTGTATTTACTAATACACAGTACAATTCAGTACTGTTTTACTTGACTGCAGTCCAAAATTTATCTGCGTAAAAATGGACTGTATAAAATTTTTCTTATACTTCCGAGCCCTTTTGGTCTTTAATTCCTACTAGGTGTGCTTGAATTTCTAAGGTGGTTTTCAAAGCCTATTCATGCTATCTCAACCGTAAAGACGGCTTTTACAGTATTCTTTATTACACAATACTGCAAAGTCACTCCTTTGACCGTTCTTGGTCAAACTTTGACTTTCGTAAAATCATATACTTTTTCGTCCCTTTTTGTCTTAAAAGGTCCGTTGCTAATCTACATAGTCCATTTTGAGTTTTATTGATCCAGAAAACTCATAAAATGTAAGAAAACTCTTAACCGAGCTTCTATTTTAATAATACCTTGATGGTATACATTTAATTTCTTTAAAAAGAAATAGTAACATTGAAAAATCTTGGTATTACATTATTCCTTCTCTCAGCTACACCATTCTGTTGAGGAGTACCAGGTGCAGTTAATTGGGATTGTATCCCATTCTCTATCAAATATCCTAAGAACTCATCCGATAGGTATTCCCCACCTAGATCCGATCGAAGTGTCTTAATGGACTTGCCTAATTGTTTCTCCGCTTCAGCCCGAAATTCTTTGAACTTGTCAAAGGCTTCGCTTTTGCGGATCATCAAATAAACATATCCATACCTCGAGTAATCATCAATAAAAGTGATATAATACTCATACCCACCACGTGCTTCTATGTTCATGGGACCACAAACATCCGTATGCACTAGTTCTAAAAGTTCCTCAACACGACTGTCCTTGGCAGCAAAATGCCGTTTAGTCATCTTACCCTCCAAACAGGATTCACATTGTGGCCAAGGTTCAACCTCATACAAGTCAAGGCATTCCTCCTTTACCATCCTTTGAATTCTGTTAAGGCTTATGTGACCAAGTCGTAAATGCCAAAGATATGATTTGTTAGAGTGAGAAGACTTATGTCTTTTAGAGTTCTTTTCCAATTCTGTATCAAGCAGTGAGTGCATCTTAGGTTTGATAAAATAAAGATTTCCATGCATCCATCCATTACAGATAAGAGAATTGTTTTTCCTAATAACAACTTTATTATTAAAAGAAACTGAATAAGAATCTTTAATCAAACAAGCTACCGAAATTAGGTTCCTCTTGAAACTAGGAACATAAAAACAATGTCTCAAAACAATAAACCTAAATTCATCAAAATAAAGATGCACTTCTCCCACTGCTTCAGCTCGCACCAACGTCCCATCACCGGTTCTTAACGTGAAGTTCTCCTCATGCAGACTTCTCGTTACCTTGAACCCCTGTAGAGAAATACAAACATGGTTAGTAGCTCCAGAATCTATAACCCAATTGTCCTTAGATTCTTCCACTAAACAACCCTCAAGATACATAACATCAAAATTACCTTTTTGCTTTAGCATGGACAGGTATTCTCGACAATCCTTCTTGAAATGTCCTTTCTTCCCACAGTGAAAACACTTAACCTTTTTGGGATCCACCTTCCGCTTCTTAGTCTTAGTAGACTTCTTAGTAGCAGGTGCATCCTGAGCAGGTTTCTTCCCCTTGTTCTTCCCCTTTTCCTTCTTCCTTTTGGGATTAGGAGCAGGCGAACTAGGTTCAGCCACATTCGCCTCAGCCTTAGATCCAGAACCCTTAAAAATGTTCTCAAAGGCTTGCAACTCTTTCATTAATTCCGTTAAAGACATCTCCTTCCTGTTAAGGTTGCAAGATGCCTGAAACAAATCGAAATCCTTGGACAAGGTTTGGAAAACCATGACCAATTGAGTTGCAGAATCGATCTCAGCCCCATTTGTCTGAGCTTCAGACAAATAAGCCATGACTTTCATCATGTGCTCCTTGATGGGAGTTCCAACCTTCTGCCTGCTGTTCATGAGACCTTTGATAGCATCGGTCTTAGCCTGGATAGTTTGTTCACCAAACATTTCCTCCAGGTTATCCATGATCTGCCTAGCAGTTTGATGCTCTTCATGCTGTTTCTGGAGCACGTTAGACATGCTCGCCCGAATATAGCACATAGCACTTAGGTTGGAATTGTCCCAGCGCTCAAGAGCTACAAAATCCCTATCAGGAGCATCGATCGCAGACGTGGGTGGTCTAGGTTGGGTTAGGACGAAACTGTGTTTCTCAAAGTTTAGGACGATAAGCAAGTTCCTTTTCCAGTCATTAAAATTTTCGCCGGTTAATTTGTTTTGCGTAAGTATCACAGATAAAGGGCTCGACATTTTGATCTATAATAAAAAAACATGTAATAAGTACGAGCAAACATCCTATTAGTTTATAAAATATGGTTTTGTAATTAAACAAAAAGATCTATATGCAATCTAAATGTTTATGTGTAAAACCCTTAAAACACATACCTTACAATGATAATTCCTAGCTTCCGCTTTCTAAGCTACCGAGGGGTAGTCATAGAATAACTAACCAAGAACACGGATCCCTTCCGATTAATACATATTTGTCCATGAAACAAATTCCATTAAATATATATTAACTATCGTTTATTTGGCCACTACTTTATATAACAGAGCCTCGAGGGAGGATTAATAAATAAAGTAGCATGAGTGTGTAACCATCGTTTCCAATTTTGAATCCATATTTTACATCCGCCACCGAGGGGTGATCTAAACATAAAATATGCCCAAAACCGTTATCCTTTCGGAAATCCAAATCAGTGTGCGCTCTAGGTAAGATACCTATCCGAAGGGAATTCCCGGGTCAAAACCGAGTAGTAGACACTACCATGCGTAACTATTGGACCAACGATGGAGGCCGTAGGTCTTAGTGTGTAAAACCTTCTCCCACTCAATCTTTTAAATTAGGGTTTTTGTTTTTCATGCATAAACAATATTTATTGAGTAGCACTCCCTAGTCTATATGGCATGTTATCAATACATCATGAAATAGTATAACATATTCATCTAGCAATTCATCATCTATGGTTTGCAAAATATGTAAACAGCCGTGGATCATGATTCCATCCTAGAGAAAAGAAAATTGCAAAATTTACAAAAATTAACCGAAACATATATCGGCCTTCATTTGTAGATCCATGCCTTGTATCCTTCTTCAATGTGTCTTCCTTCTCTAATGTCACATCTTTTTAAATTTAAATTTAAAATTTAAATTTCAAAAAAGATTATATGTGATTTTTAATTTTTAATCAAAATTATAAAATCTCAAAATTTAAATAAAAAATCCGGTTATTTAAATTTTAAAATTAAAAAATTTCAAATTTCAAAATTTCAAATTTTAATTTCAAAATTTTAAAATTCATAATAATATTCATTAAATTTAAATTTAAATTTTTAAATTTGATTTCCAAATTATCAAGATCACATATCATTGGAAAATTAAATTTTCAAAAAGATTTTGTGATTTTTTTTATTTTTTTTTTTTAATGTTTTTTTTAATTAAATAATTCCAAAAAATAAAAAATCACATCCTTTGAAAATTTACATACCTTCGTTCATCTTCAATCTGCTCGAATCCATTGTAGCCCGAATTTTACAAAAAAATTCCTACGCCGTTTCCGGCTTACAAAAATTCTAGGAATTGAAAGAACGACCTAGCGGTGATAATAGACCGCATCTATTACACTTGAAAAACCTAGATACAAATTCTAACCTCTATGGAATCATGACCGGCATAATTGAACAAGCATCAAATATTATAAAAATAATATTAAGCATACATTCATCCATACATCCATTCATAATATATTTAACATACTCAAAATAAAACCTAGAATGCCAACTCTCTAAAATATTTCATTAATGCAAAGAGAAATTTATTTGATCAAATAATTTATGTTATATACATGATCATGAGTTGGCTCTGATACCAGTTGTTGGAAAAAATCGGATCGGTAATCAGAGTTACAGCACAGCGGAAGTTTTAAAAATTTTATGCCGTTTTCGGAAAAGAATCTCATGATGCATATAACAATAAATTAAATTTATGATCAAGCGTACCTTTATTCTTGAATTTCGGAATTACTAGAGCGTTTGACCAACGTGTCTTCTCTATTATTCTCGAGTTCCACGTCTCAGAGTGTGTGTGGGCACACGTTCTATGAATCCAAGCGACCGATAATGCTTTTCGAAGTCTAGATCCCTCCTTCTCAATTCCGATGTACCTCGTTGAGAATATGATCAACCTTTTTCCTTCAAAACTGTAAAACAGGAACCGGTTAATCTTCTTATGAAAATAATCACTCGGTTTAACCTTCCTCTCAGTTTTGGTTCAATAGAATTTTCTCTCCATTTTTTTTTTCACAAGATAGCCGAATTTTGATGTTCCGGAAAAACTAAATTTTTTCATTTTCTCCAAAAACGTTTTTTGCTCTTGAAAAATTACCAAAATTAGTTTTTCATGAATCCCTAGCCTTTATATACAAGTTCAATCCTTTTTCAAAATTCATCTCAAAAAAAAAAAATAATTATTTTTCTGGATAAATTTTGAATCAAAAGATCATACAACTTTAGGGCTAGATTCATTGAACCTAAAAACATTTTTCAAAGAGGAAATCTTCCTCAAAAAATTCGGCCACATTGAGTTTGTTAAGCTAGATTGGTGATTCAAATTTTAAATCAAGAATCTAGACTAGTCAAAAGATCCTAGTCCTATCTAGATTCAAATTCTTTTAAACCTTTTTGAATTTAAATAAGATTCACTTATTTGAATTAATATTTTCCATAAACATTAACCATATTAATTAATTTAAATCAATGAAATATTTCAAATTTCCTTTCCTCAAAAAAATGTGAACCACTTTTAATTAGGAAAGAAAAATGCATGAAATAATCTCAATTATTTAAATCAATTAATAATTTAATGTTAGGAATTTATTTGAATAATTTTGAAATAAAATTTTTCTTCCCTCCACCTATCTAAAAACCGTGCACCAAATTGAGATTAGGAGAGAAAAATTTATTTTTCCAAAATTAAATAATCCAAACAAATCTTATTTTCAAAATTCAAATTAACCAATCACATGTTGACAAATCATTTGTCTACAAATTTTACATCTCCAATCATTTCTGGATTGCATGTTAGAGAGTAACATGTCTTATTAGACATTACTAAATTCTATTTAAATTTACCGATCTCATAAGGAACAAATCCCGAGACGCTTTATGGAACTATGCGAGCTAATAGAGGGACCCGATGGAAATATGTAAAGAGACTCCTATAATTGTGAAAAATTAATCTCATATTAATTATTCATCAATTATCAACTTCAAAACTATTCCACTAAAAGTTTGAAGCTGAACTCCTGTTTACATACCGTATTACGAAAGCTCTCTCACTTAGTGTTTCTTCCATGATTTATTCATCGCTTGCTTAATCCCCATATGTCATCCATGATTGAATTAAGGACTTTTTCCGTTTTACCTTTTCAATCATTTTAACTTAAAGTTCCATTATTCTCTATTGAAAGAATCACCAATTATAAAACCATACAATTGGTAAACCACCATGAGAACACAAAGTAAACCGATGGCCAAGATCTTGTTATACTATCTTTCAATCCCCGAATAATGCCTTTAAGTAGATAACATTTACTATCGTTAAGATAGCTATGGATTCCGTATCTATGAATCTTGATTTCTCCATCCATAAGTCATGCACCCAAAACACAAGTATATTGACCATGAATTAACAATGTCTCACCTGTAGTGCATTAAAGTACAAAAGTCATGGATGCGAATTCAAGTAATCATTTCAGGATTAAGATTAATGCAGGATGATAATCAAAGTGTCATTGATTCTTATAAACGGAATTATTATACCGAATCAATTAACACTTTAGGTCCGGTCCAATGTCATACCTCAATACTGGTATACATTAAAGTTTCTACTCGGAACCTATCCGATGGTCAAGACAAACCATCCCTCAAAGGAAGTAGACAACTTGTACAATCTTATCATGATTAAGATCCCCAAATCTTATTCCATCGATTGCGGACTATTTATTTAGACTGTTATCAAATTACCACGTCTTCTATGTATACCCCGTATACATATGGTAATCTGATATATTACCAACAGTCAAGGAGTATTTTATGTTTGCTCAAAATAACCATACAATCAACAAATGAAAGTAAATAGGACACATCTTAATAAACATGAATAACCTCCTCTTATTAATATCAAAATGTCATATTTACAGAAAATCCCTAATATTGATTTTCTATCCTTATGGCACATTTAGATCCCAACAATCTCCCACTTGCCCTAAGCGAGTAAATGTGACATATTACGCATCCCCATGCCTTCAACGTGTTCTTCGAATCTTCTGGCCACCAAAGTCTTCGTGAACGGGTCAGCAAGATTGTCCTCTGATGCGATTTTGCAAACCGTCACATTTCCACTCTCAACAAAGCCTCTGATGATGTGATATTTTCTGTCAATGTGCTTACTCCTCTTATGATGCCTAGGATCCTTGGTATTAGCTACTGCTGCACTGTTATCACAGTAGAGCACTATAGCTTTATCCATACCAGGAACGACCTCAAGGTCACCAAGGAACCTACGGAGCCATACCGCTTCCTTTGATGCCTCATTGGCTGCCACATACTCGGCTTCCATGGTCGAGTCAGCAATGCAAGATTGCTTAATACTCCTCCACACAACGGCACCACCTCCAAGGGTAGAAACAGATCCTGAAGTTGATTTCCTTGAATCCTGATCTGGTCGAGTCAGCAAGCACTATTTCTTTTTTTTCTTTTTTTTTTGAATTCAATTTTTTTTATAATCAGAAATTGAAATAAAATAGGATTCAGAGAAAGAAATATAAATAAAAATAAATTAAAGGATAGATAAACCTGACCTAGAACCTGGCTCTGATACCAAATGATACGAACCACGCCATGTAATAACCGCCCTTTTTGATTGATTCATGATTTCCTCATTGAGGAAAAAATGAATGTTTGTGTGAAATGTCTGATATGATTTTATCAGATATATTTGAGTTCTTATAGCATAATAAGACTCAAAACAGCTTGTTTAGCTATGCATGATGCCTTTTAAGGAAAAAGGCAAAATTAGAATTTATGACCTTGATCGGTCAAAGTTTGACCAGAAAAGTCAAATGTATGACTATGATGGTACTGTAGTATAGCAAGCAGTATGAGAATTATAATACGAAAAACTGTCATCACGGATGAAATAGTAAGAAGAAGGTTCAAGATCACTTTAGAAAAATCAAGCACAATATTTAGAACAATAATGGTTAAGTAGCTCGAAGTCGGATGAAAAAGTTTACGCAGTCAAAATTTTACGCAGATAAACTCTGGACTGCAGTTTAGTACGACAATACTGTTTTAGTAAAAATAATATTTGTGATAATCACATTAGTATGAAAATAGACTGTTTTTAAGAAAGAAAGCCAAACAAAGCCTTAGTGGGTGACAACTCATCACATGATAATTATGTAATTATTTGATTTTTTTGAAATAGATAACTTTGGCTCTTGGAATCATCTAGTGGCCGGCCACCTCTTGAGGACTTTTCAGCAAATATTGTTTTTGTAAGGCTTGAAGTGCAATTTAGAGAATTAAAATAAATCAAGAAAGAAATTAAAATTACACCTATAAATAGGTGTGATGGGGGGTGACTTTTTGCCTCATTTTATTGAAAAATTCCCCCAAACTTTGGCCATTTTTCTTCTCCTTTCCCCTCCTTCAGCCGAGCCCCATAGACAGCCAAACCCAAGAGAGTGTGGTCAGATTTTTAGTGAAGGAAAGCTAGAAAAAAATTTCGGAACCCAAGCTTGAAATTCATCTCCAAGATCTAGAGGTAACCCTCTCAAAACCCTAAACTTTTTAGTGAGTTTTGAGCAAAGTTTATGTGTATTTCAAGCATTGGATGCAAGAGCATAAGCTCACCATTTATGTTTATGTTCTATATAGTTTACCTAGCATGTGCTTGATTTAGGTTTTGTGATCTTGATTTATGATTTTGATGTTTGTTTATGATGTTATGTGCTAAGTATGTAAGGTATGTAGAAATGCTTTGTATATGTTTGTTGTATGTCCCCACACACTTAAGAGGTTGTATGGTGTGATTGATAATGTGATTTTGATGAATGATGCAAGTAGGGTTTGTGGAAAACCCTAAAAACCCAAATTGGTGAATTTCACCAAATGGGTTTACGAGAATGGTGGAATGTTTGAGAATGAATGAATGATCATGAGAACATTATATTATATGTTGCATGCTGGATATAGGCTCACGGTTGCGACCGTTTGAGGTAGGGTGTGCGTAATTGTACGTAAGAACGAACCGAAACCAAAACTGCCAGTTCGGGTGAAAACTAGGCAGTGATCTGGAAACGGTATTTTGAGGCCTATAGAGGCCGAATTTGAGAAAACTCAAAACTGAAAAGTTGTAGGAAATTAAAAATTATAGGGGACAACATGGATAGTTTTTGAAAATAAGGCTCCAAAGGCCTTCATTTTTATATAAACTCGAGCCTGGACCACCCAGACCTATGTACACGGCCAGGCAGGTTCAACGGGGAAAAAGTGTAAGTTAGAGGCAGAACTGGGTTTTGGGAAAAACATGAAAGTTGTAGGGTTTTTCAAGATCTAAAAATTTTGTGAAGGAAACTTTTTCAAAATCCAAACAGATTTTAAAATGAAACTAAATCTTAAAAACTGGGCAGGAAATAAGAAATTCCTGCACAGGATTTTCAAAACAGTGCATGCACAGGCAATTCCTGCATATGCACAAATAACTGGAATTATGAGACTATTCTTCAGCAAACTCTTCTAAACTTAGACAGTTTTACTCAGAACAATTTTTAAATGGTTAATCAAACCCAGTTTAGTACAATGAATAGTAATCGAAAAGATTACTAAAAAATTAGTTGAACCAAGTTATAGTAACCCAATGGGTTACAAACTTTATATGTAAGATTTTGGATCCAAGGTTACTCATGATAACCAAATAGGATACCACTTTAATGATTGGGCCTTAGTAGCCCAATAGGCTTTTTAAGTTAAACATAATTTGGGCCTATACCTTAGGTTACTAATAGTAACCTAATAAGATACCAAGTACTATTGGGCTTTGAGCCCAAAGTTCGTTAAGTAATCAAACAGGATACCGTTTGATTATTATTGGGACATGTGCCCTAGGGTTACACTTAGTAACCGAACATGATATTATTAGAGTGTGTGAGGGGGGACATATAACTAGGGATTTCTCATGGATGTCGGTTAGGATACCAACATCTAATATTATGGTCAAGAGTAAGATAGGATGATTCTTATCTTACGTCTTTATTGATAACAGGTAGTTAACCTGTTGTTGCGATCAATAGGAGCAACAAACTCAGGACGCACATAAGAGGTAAGTACAACTCCGCCTACAGCATAGACGGAAAATATTTTCAATTGCTTGTGTGTTTCCAAGCTCATGCATATATGTTGTTGTGCACATGTTATGATATATGTGATATGATCTATGTTATGATTTATGTTTTATTATTATGGCATCATGAAGCATGCTCACCAATGAGAAGTTACTTGGTAAGAATGAGAACCCAGTTTCAAGTATGAAACTGTTTTAAAAGACTGTTTTCAAAAAGAAAACTATGTTTAAGGAATCGTTTTCAAGAATGAAAACTATTCATAAGAAATTATATTCAAGAACAAGTTAAAGAAAGATTTTAAGTATGATGGCAAGCAAGCTTGCCTTGTGTCGTACCGACCCGTGTTAAGTCGGGTTTGGTCCATGGTTTGAGTTGGATCTGGTTGGCCGCCCCATCCACTCCATGGCTGCGCGCCACGGTTCGTACACTTATGTTATGTAAGGGCCCAGGATATGTAAGCATAAGACATCATAATGAAAACATAATTGGTTCATGCATTGTTCCATTATGAAATATTTTGCGGGTTAATAGTTGTACTTGCTGAGCGAAAGCTCATGTCTTACGTTTATGCTGTAAGTAAGCAACCTGTCAGCAATCTTGGATGCAAGGCGGTGGAGTGTGGCAAGGCTACCTGTGAAATCTTGGGATGGGAACCATTACGCGTTTTATTTTAATTATGTTTGACAGTTAACATAAAATGTTATATGTACCAAAACGAGTTTGGTATTCAGTTCATCTATATATATGTATATGTGTAAATATTTATACCAGTAAGTATAGTATGAGTAAGTTCTCAAGATTTAAGTTATATATATAAAAAAATAAAAAATAAAAATAAAAAATAAAAAATTTATTCTGTTTTTTACGCTAAGTAAATAAGTAAGATAAGATAAGTAACTGTAACGGTCACGTTAGGCGGGTCGTTACATGCCAACTATGTGACGAAACTCGTATTCAAAGAGGTATCCATGATCGTTTCTACGAACAGGTTCGAATGGAAGGAACCGCGACCCTATACCTAAAAGAGGTAAGAACCTTGGTATGGTGATGACGCCACAATCAACTATGGAAGGGTTGATTGATAAGTCGTTGGTGAATGCCACGAAAAATCTCGATAAGTTCGAATAGTTCTTCAAAGAACCAAACAGAAAACAAATTCTCACAATTTTCTGGTTAATGATCTGTCTTATTCCATGAAAAAGGTACAATTTATAGGACCAAGGCCATGAATTTTCAAGCCTAATGCCTAAGGAAACTTGCCAAAAAAACTTATAGGACCAAACATGTCCTACTGCAGGTCGGTACGACACGAGAAAACTTGTTTAACATCATACTTGAAAACACTGTCTTGAAAATAGTTTCTTACTTGTAACTTCATCTTATTCTTACCATATGAATTATCATTAGTGTGCATGCTTCATGATGCCACAAAATAAATCACAAATCATATGCATCACATATGTAAATGCATGAGCTTTGAAAACATGCAAGCAGTAAAAAAATTTGCCTATGCTGTAGGCGGAGTTGTACTTACAGGTTATGCTAGATTCTGGGTTTGTTGTTCCGACAGGTCACAACAACAGGTTATCTTCCTGTTTCCAAAAAGGACGTAAGATAAGGATCATCCTATCTTACCATAAATCATTACATTCAATGGTGGTATCCTTAACCAACATTCACCAGTAATTCTAGTTATAGTTACATGTCCCCCACATACTACAACGATATCTTATTCGGTTACTAAATGTAACCCTAGGGCACATGGCCCAATTATACTTAAATAATATCTTATTAGGTTACTATTAGTAACCCTGGGTATAAGCCCAATCATTTTTAGATTAATACCCTATAAGGTTACTAAGGCCCAATTACTTTTAAAGTAATACCCCATTAGGTTACTATTGGTAACCATGGTTTTTAGGCCCAACCCAATAGCTTGGTATCCTATTCGGTTACTAATGGTCATCATTTTGTTACTATGTTTTCAAAATAATTTTTGGCCCATGTATTTATTTTTCTCTTTAAAGAAAAAAAAAAAAACCTTTTGTAAAACTTTAATCCCTTAAAACCGTTTTCTTTTTTTTTTTTTATATATATAAAACTGTAACTTTTACTAAAACTGTCAAATTCTGAAAGAAATCTTTGAAAACAGTTCCATAATTTCAGTTATCAGTGCATGTGCAGGAATTGTCTATTCATGCACTGTTTTGAAAAGGTTTTCTTCATGAACGTTGTAGACCTCAATGATTTTTACAACTTTCATTTTTTCCTCAAATCTTAATTCTGCCTTTAACCTATCATTTTTCCCTGTTGAAAATGCCTGGCTGTGCATAGGGTCTGGGCAGAACAGATTCGGATTTTTATAAAAACGGAAGCCTTTGGAGCTTATTTTTCAAAATCTGTGCTTCATACCCCCTAGGGTTTTCAATTTTCTACAACTTTGTAGTTTTAACCTTTTTCAAATTCGGCCTCTAAAAGCCTCAAAATTCTATTTCCAGATTGCTGCCCAGTTTAATCCGAAACTGGCAGTTTTCAACTTTGGTTGATTTTTACGTAAAATTACACACACCCGACCTCAAACGGTTGAAACCATTAGCCTACGACAAACATGCAATGCGTTATATATGGTTTCCATCATCATGCATTGGTTTCCCATCCTTACAAACCCAAATGATAACCCTTACCAAATTAGGGTTTTGGGTTAATTTATAACCCTCCATTCATCATACATCATCATCATCATTTTCATTCATACAATACATCTTCTTGAGTATGTGGGGACATATTACAAACATATAATAGGCATTCACACATACCACATAATTTCTAACACATATCATCATAAACATGCACCAAATTATAAATCAAGACCTCTAAACCCTAATCAAGCACATATCAAGCAATCTAGGCTATTGCATGAAAAATAAAAGGTGAGCTTATGCTCTTACATGCCCAACATGAAATACACTTAAACTTTTGAATCACAACTTAATTGAATTGCTTAAAGGGTTTAGGACGGTTACCTTTAAGCCTTGAGAATGGTTCTAGGTCTTGGACTAAAAATTTCCCTCCTTACTTTACTTCCTCAAAATCCGACCACCCTTACTCTCTCTCTCTCTCTATTTTTTTCTTCTTCTTCTTCTTTGGTTTTGGTTCCTAGGGGAGGGAGAGAGAGTTGAGAATGAACTAGAAAGTTAGGGGTTTCACTAAATGGTCACAAACTCATCCCACCTCATCTATTTATAGGTGAAAATTAATTTATTTTCAAGAATTATTTTTATTTCTAAAATTGCATATTGGTCCCTAAAAGAAAAATATTTGCTCATTGATCCAATGAGGTGGCCGGCCATGAGGTTCCTTGTATGCCAAGTAATCTCTCCAAGTTCATCCACTTAATTCTTTCTAAATTTTTCAAAAAATCCATAAATTTTAATAATTATCCATGATGAGGTGTCCTCCCATTAGGGCCCCGTTTAGCTTTCATCCTAATATGCAGTCAATTTTCATACTAATGCAGATATCACAAATACTGTTTTCAACTAATAACAGTACATTTGTACTGGACTGCAGTCCATAATTTATCTGCACTTAACTGGACCGCGTGTAGGTTTTTCTTAGGACTTGAAGCCACTTAGTCCTTATTGCTCTAAATATTGTGCTTGATTTTTCTAAAGTGGTCCCGTACCTAATTCTCGCTTCTTTATCCATAATGACGGTTTTTCACAGTATAATTTTCATATTGCTTATTATACTGCAGTACCGTCTTAATCATATCTTAGCTCATCATGGTCAAACGTTGACCGGAATAAAATCATAAACCCTAATTATGATAAATCAGATCAGGCACTTCATATAAACATACATAGTACAAACTTTGATTCCTTAAAAAAGAAAATCGTAAATTTGTAAAAATGTTGGTTATTACAGTCTTTATTGCTCCAAATATTATTCCTGATTTTTCTGAAGTGATCCCAATCCTTATTCTTACTTCTTCATTCGTAATGACGGTTAACCACAGTATAATTTCAATACTGCTTATTATACTGTAGTACCGCCTTAATCATGTCATAAATTATCCTGGTTATTCATTGGCCAGAACAAAAATCATAATTCATGATTCGACCTTTTTCATCATAAAGCCTTATCTTTGACTTAATAAATTATCATTAAGTCACATAATACTTATAATAACTCAAACATACTCTGATAATCAAATCAGATCATGAGTTTCATGTTGACATATATGATTCAGTCTTAGATTTTCCATGCATCTAAGGAAATCACAAGTTCGTTAAAATTTTGGGTTGTTACACCAAAGAGCTATGATTATGCACTCGTGCTATAAAAGAAAATGTTAGAAGCAATGAGAGAACCTTGGCCTGCCACTTTAAGGACTTGGAAGGCAAAAATTTTGTCTTTAAGGCCAAATATGTAAATTCAAGGAAGGTGAAGGAAAAAAAAAATAATTGTGGATAATTTTAGAATTTCCACCTAAAAATAGAGGTGGGTTTTGAGAATTGAACAATTTTAATTAGTCTTTCAACTTTTAGTTCCCTTCAAACTTTTTCCACTCTAGCCCTTAGAAAAGAAAGAGAGAGAGATGGGGGGGGGGGGGGGGGGTGGCCGGTTGTCATGGTGGAGAGGTAGAGCAAGAATTTTTGCTCATTCAAGGACTAGAATCAACTCTTTCAAAGCTTTAGAGGTATTATTCTTGATCCTCTATCTAAGATCTTCATTAAGCTTTGATTGAGGAATTTACGTGTATTTCAAGTTATGGGTTGTAAGAGCATAAGCTCATGTTCTTTTATTTTCTTATATTATAGTCTTAAATGGTTGGTTTATGCTTGAGTTATGCTTGATTTATGCTTAGGTTAACATGACTAGATCTAAGCATGGATTTGATTATATGCTCTAGGATGAGTTTTAAAGTTATGTGCTCACCATGTGCTTGTGATTATGCTCTCACATGCTTAAATATGGATATTTTATATATGATGGTTATGTGAATGACTATATGTATGATGGTTTAAAAATCAACCAAAAGACACCAGTTGGTTAAAATAACAAGTTATCAATGTTGTGTTTTTCAAATGCATAAGATAAATGATGGTTAAATTTTAAATACGAATCATACATGCCGCATGTTGATGTAGGCTCACGGTTTCAACCGCTTGAGGTAGTGTGCATGGATTTTAAGCAAGAATCAACAAAATATAACCTACCAGTTTTTTAAAACAATTTGGACAATTTTCTGAAAACTGAATTTTAAGCCCCTTTGAGACTGAATTTGGAAAAAGTCGTAGAAAACAGAAAATCCTAGGGGATGCATGGATAGTTTTTAAAAAAATGGCTCCAATGGCCTCTGTTTTTATGAGTTTTCAAAACTGGCCGGTCCAAGTATTGTATACGGCCAGAATTCTTCAAGGAGAAAAATGAGCAAGTTATAGATGGATTTAAGTTTTGGACAAAACACAAAAGTTGTTGGTTTTGACGAGATCTACAATTTTTAAAACTGGGTATGGAAGTAGAAATTTCTGCACACATACTATTTAAATGGCTGTTTTTATATGGAAAAATTAGTTTCCAAGGTTTTATAACTCATTTTAAAGAAACATTGGTTTTATGAAGATAAGTTTCAAAGAGGTTTAAATCCATTTGAAATTTCACAAATGATTTTTATAAAGGATAATTTCAAGTGTTGTATCAAGAAATACTTGATTTATGAAGCTAAGATATTTTCCAAGTAAATAAGGTGTTTTATAAGATAACAATGTATTTTTAAGAAAAAGGAAATAATAAAATAGGCCCCAGTTCTTAAGTATAAGTAACAATTCTATGACAGATGGTAGTCGGTTTGGAGACCGATTTATGGTTCAATGAATATGTTATGGATTGTTAAGGTAGAATGGAGTGATTCTTACGCCCTGTTTGAAAACAGGAATATAATATAACCTATTTTCGTGCCTTGTTGGAACGATAGACCAAGAGCATAAGACAATTTGTAAGTACAACTCCGCCTACAGCATGGGCAAAATGTTTTTATTGCTTTATATGTTTTCAAAAATCATGCATTGATTTACATGATATACAAATGTTCTATGTTCTATGATCGTGGTATCATGAAAGCATGCTCACTAATAATAAATCACATGACAAGAATAAGATCAAGTTTTCAAATAAGAAACAATAAAGATTTAAGTTTTCAATTATGATCAAATTAAGAACAAGTTTTCAAGAATGAAGGCAAGAAGTTGCCTTGTGTCGTACCGACCTGCTACAAAGGCGGGTTTAATCCATGGTTGTGCGTCACGGTACATACACTTATGTTCATGTTATGAAAGGGGCCCAAAGCTAAGTTAAAACAAGAAAGTATAAGTGATTCATGTTAAGTTAACATACGAAAACATAATTGGTTCATGCATTCTTTTACTAATATGATTTTGCGGGAAGAAAGTTGTATTTGCTGGGCGAAAGCTCATAACTTATACTTATGCTGTAGGTAAAAGGTAAGATGCCTGCAACTTAATTTGGTGGGCCATGGAGACGATACGGAAAGTGAAGGTCAGTGTGGGATACTACTACCTAGACTTTTCCGCAAACTCTTTTGAACTATAAACATATGCATATATGTTTAAATAATGTGTACCATGCTATGTATGTGATGTTTCAAGACTTCAGATAAAAGTAAGGATTATGTAAGACTTTATGATTTGTTAAACAAATAATGTGTAAGCATGGTAAAGTTTACCTAAATGAATATGGATTAATTTATTTCCGTTGTATTTTTTAAAATAAAAAAAAATTATTCCAAAATTTTAGTAAGTTTAATTATTTCAAACAAAGATTTAATTTAAGTATGGTAATGGCCTACATAGTCGGGTCGTTACAAAGATGGCATCAGAGCGGTATCCTGCCAGCCTACTTCACCTTGCTTCACATCGTTTTTGCAATTAATCTTCCTATGTGAGAATTAGTTAAGATCTTGCTTACATAATGAGCATATCCCATCAATGGCCGCACGGAGGATGATACCCGTGATGCTACCTTAACTGGGTATGATGATAGCCAAGAACTTTTCGTACTAAGGAATGTGATCGACACCATGGAAGTTATATATCATGTTTATGGAACTCTTGCTAGCATAAGAGTAATATTAGATATGGGAAAGATGTTTGGTGATGCCTTAGCTTGGTGGTGGCAACCAGGCAATTCGCAAACACGAGTTGGATGTTACCAACAACAATTTAGTGGGCTATGATGATGGCTATGAGTCTAACGATAAAATTGATGAGGTTGAGATCGGTAGAAACAACTTTGAAGTTGATATATAATAGTTTGATTAATATCGACTATATTCGATCCTTTAGTAATAGAAAATATGTAATAATGGGAAGTTTTAGACATTCCTGAAAGTTATGATTATGCTATGCACTCGTGCTACAAAGGTAATATTGGAGGCAACAAGTGAGAAAAGAAAAAGAAAGAAGTTTTTATCATGCTAGCAAGCAGCTAGTTGATGTAATTATACCTTCCACTGCATCGCATCACTTGAACAGTATTATTTTTTGAAACATGTTTTCAGCTATGCTATTTATTATTGTTTTCCATGATTAACTTCAAAAAGATTCAAAGAAGTTATTTTTATGTATGGTGCTCAATCTCATGCATATTAGAACCAACTCATGTTATGTAAATGGCCAAATCCTTGAGGAATGGAATTCCAAGATAAGGGCCATAATGAAAAGTAAATGGCCAAATCCTTGAGGAATTGAATTCCAAGATATGGGCCATAATAAAACGTAGCCCATAATAAAAAGTAAAGGTGATTTGGAATCGAATTCCAAGATAGGGACCAATAAAAAGTAAAGGGCCGAATTCTTGAGGAATCGAATTCCAAGAAAGGGGCCATAAAGAAAAGTAAAGGGTTCTAAAAGCACGAGATTAACATTGTACTAGAGGGACCTCAGCAAAAGTTAAAGATAAGTATTTTAATGTGATATACTTGCTGAGCTCCCTCAGATAAAGTTAAAGAAAAGTATTTTAATGTGAAAAAGTTATATGATATACTTGCTGAGCTTTTTGCTCAGAGTGTTCTTGTGATGCAGTATGCAATATGCAGTATGAAGTATGCAGTACGCAGTATGAAAGTATGTAGTATGAAAGTATAATATATGCAGTATGAAGTATGCAGTACGCAGTATGAAAGTATGCAGTATGGAGTATGCATTACGCGGTAAAGAATGCAGTATGCAGTATGCAATATGAAGTATGGAGTAGTATGCAATATGTAGTACACAGTAAATAATGCAGTATAATATGCAGTAAGGAGTTTGTAGTATGCAATATGCAGTATGGAATATGTAGTAAGCAGTAAAGAATGCAGTATGCAGTATGCAATATGCAGTATGGAGTAGTATGCAATATGCAGCACGTAATAAAGAATGCAGTAAGTAGAATGATATAGTATGCATTTTGCAGTCTGCAGTTTGTAGGTTAGTAAAATCAAGAGATCGACTGATTCAGTAGTTTCAGAATCCCATGACAAAAATTAGAGATTTGATATATATATATTTTTAGTTAGTTAACGTTCTTCTCGAGCTGCTAGCTTGGAAGGAGTGTGTAACGACCCCTCACGGACCATTACAGTTGACTTCTTATTTAATCAATCATCTCTTATAAAATTACGGAAAAGATTAAGCTTAAAATAAAAATCTTTATATAACGGAAAACTTTACTTAGATAATTTTAGAAAACTCTAGAATTTTTTTTTTTTTTTTTTTTTGTAAAACTATATCGAAATAAACTTCATAATTAATATATATATATATATATATTTTAAAAACTGAATTCATGAAACAAAATTTAAGTCCATATGAGACCTTCAATCAAATAATAATAAATTAAAGTCTCAAAACTTCATTTGAAATTATAAATGTCCATCTCAAGATCGTTCCTCCCGTTTTCCTATCATATATCGTCCCGCTATCCGCTCCAAGCTCCTTCAGCACTACATCTTACCCTTTCCTTTATCTGCAACATGAATTAACTTATATAAGCAAGGGCTTAGTAAGACACTTAAATCTCACAAATGTAAATAAACATTTTTCCTTTATCATCATAAATATAAACATCATTTAAAAACTTTTTACTTTTAAAACCGTCATATATTGGGCCCGGCGTTGTACCATCATAGCGCGCTAGTCACGGAAGGGTTGGGGTAGCAAATCCCAAACCAACGGTGACAAAAGTCCGCTCACCGGACAACATCATCATCATCATCATCAAGGGTGTACAACGCCATTTTAAAACATAAAAATACATATACATACCATATATATACTTTTCATCAAAACGTTTCATCAAAACGTCATCATAGGATAAGTATTATTTAAGAACATCATAACATCATCATCAACATCAAAATATATACTTCTCAAATCTTTAATTCACGTTGCAGGTGAGAGTGTACTTACATAAACGCCTTACTCAACCTTTTTGAATTTTCCGATGGTGACGCGCGATTGAGGTCTCGGGTGCTCGTCTTTAGAACCGTTCATGCCATGAATAATAAATATAATAAAATCAACAAAAGCTCATAATAATTCATCAAACACATCCATCATATCATAGCAGCACCTACAAGGCCTATTTCATCATTTAATTACATCAAAACACAAAAATTGAACAATTTCATGAAATTTCAAATTTTGATAGAATCTGCCAATCAGACCTTTGTCCCTTCAAAAATTCATAAAAATTCATATAGAGCTCCAAATGATCTGAAACTAATTTTAAATGAAAGTAGACATCCAGATCTTTCTAATGGTATCCAATTCATAAAATATGAAGACCATTTGGACCCTCAAAAATAGTTTTGAAATTGATTTCAAACGAAAATAAACATCTAGGGCTTTCCAACAATATCAAATTTGTTAAAAACGGAGACCGTTTAGATTCCCAAAATCAGTTTTGAAATCTGATCATTAAAATTTTACCGAACTTGGCAGTCCGACCTCTGCTTATTTGAAAAATCATAAAATTTCACAAATAACTCCAAAAGATATGAAACTGATTTCAAATGAAAATAGACATCTAGAGCTTTCCAACAATATCAAATTTGTTAAAAACGGAGACCGTTTGGATTCCCAAAAATAGTTTCGAAACTTATCACAAAATCTGGAAATCCCAGTAACAGTGGTCAAATCCGAAAATCATTAAAAGTATATATATAAAAAAAATATCATCACAATGTATATGATTCATACACACACACACACACAAAACAGCCCTAAGACATCTTTCTAACACATAAAAATCATTCAATCTCCAAAGAATCCCAAACTAAAACCAACAACAAACTCATCATCATCATAAAGCTATACCGAAACATACCTTGAAATCCTTTGATCTTGACTTGAAGAACTTAGAGGTTTGGCAGAAATTTTTTTTTTTTTTGTGCATGAAAATAATAGAGAGAGCGAGAGGGAGGAAGAGAAAAGCAAATAGGGAGTGAAAGAAAACAATGGCTGACTTTTTGATTTAAATTGGAAACCAATTGAATGCTAATTGAGTGAAATAATGAGACCAATTAAGGGCTGTCATCAAAGGCTAATATTGAGCAAGGATAGCTGATAGGTAAATGAAAATTTGGATGTCAATTAATAGGATAAAATTTTCCCTTTTTCTGTCCATTTTTTTTTTCCCCTCTTCGGCTGCAATTACTTCCCCCCCTTTTTTTTTGTACCGTGCATACCACATATAAACACACACATATATATGCATATAATATTATATATAATTCACTAATCAAATAACTTAATATATATATATATATATGATATATATATAAAGACATATATATAAACAGTACAATCTATATACATATAAAATAAAATATACTTACATATAGTATACACATATAAACATATAATATCACCGTATAGCAAAATATGGTGTACATATATTATATGCTTTATATAACTTACAAAAATAATGTAAAAAAAAAAATTTCTTTATTATATATATATATTTAAGTCATCACATAAAATTATCAAATCATCATAAAAATTCATCAATTTGGCATGAATGTTGTTCTAGCACATCGAGTCCTCGTCGCGTCACCTGTGAAAAATAACTCAACATAACATTAGAATGAAGAAATTGCTATCTCATCACATATCTATGTTAATTCTAATGTTAATTTTCTAACGTTAAAGTTAGATAGAATTTGGGGCGTTACAGAGTGTTACATTATGGTAACAGAACCAATACGTTTTATGTTATGATATGATTTTAAGCATTACGCATGTTGAGTTGATTAGCTCTTAAGACTTGATGTGTTATGATATGATATGATATGATATGATTTGAAAGTAAGATTATGGTTCCATATTGGGGACATGATCCCATTAAATTATTAAAAATAGGAACAAACTACTATGGATTTTGTAGTTGAATTACCCAGGACCGCAAGGGGAAATGATGTGATTTGGTTATGGTTGATAGATTAACCAAATCAGCCCACTTTATTGCTATTAAAGTTACATTTTCGGTAGAAAAGCTTGTTGAGATTTGCGTATCCCAAATTTTTAGGATTTCATGGGGTACCAAATCTATCATCCCTGATCGTGATAGTCATTTTACATTTCAATTTTGGATGAGTGCTCACGATACGATGGGGTCAAAGTTGAAGTTTAGCACTGCTTTTCGCCCCAAAATCAATGGACAATCGGAAAGAACCACTCAAATGTTGGAGGATATGCTGAGATCATGTGTTTTTTATTTTAAAGGAAGCTGGAATAAGAAGTTACCTTTGACTGAATTCTCATACAATAACAATCTCCATCCTTTAATTGGGATGGCTCCTTATGAAGCTCTTTATAAGATAAGGTGCAGATCTCCAGTTCAATTGTACGATACAAGAGAGAAAAAACTTGTGTCTACGGAATTTATCCGGAGAACCACTGAGGCCGTAAAACTCATCTGTTAACGGATGGAAACTGCATTCTGTAGTCAACAGAGTTATACTGACAAAAGTCAAATGCCTCTAGAATTCCAAGTTGGGGACTCAATATTCCTCAGGATTGCTCCAATGAAAGGAGTCGTGAGATTTTGAAGAAGAGGAAATTAAGTCCAAGATATATATGGATTACCTTTGCCCCTAGAATTAGAATATGTTCACAATGTGTTTTCATGTGTCGATTCTAAAGATATATATATCGGATCCATCATATGTATTGAACCATGAGCCAATCGAGGTTCACGAGGACCTGACTTATAAGGAGAAGTCAGTTCAAATTTTGGAATAAGAAAAAAAAAGTGTTAAGAAACAAAGTTATACGTCTAGTTATGATTTTATTGCAAAACCATAAGATTAAAGAAGCAACATGGGAACATGAAGATGATATGAAGGAGAACCACCCAGTATTATTCTAATTTTCAAGGACGAAAATTCTTTAAGGAGGATGGATTGTTATAACCGAATTTTTCAGACTTGTGATTTCTTTATATATATATATATATATATATATAAAGAAAGAAATTTAAGTCCATACTAAGTATTACTGTGATGTTTTATGAAATTATGGATATCAATAGGAAACTCATGATCTGATTACCAAAATATGTTCGAGTTTTTATAGTGTTATAAGACTCAATGACAGTTTAAGTTTAAGTATGAGGCCTTATGATGAAAAAGACAGATCATGATTTATGGTATTGTTCTGGCTAATGAATGACCAGGATAGGTTATGACATGATTAAGACGATAGGGCAGTATAATAAGCAGTGTTGAAATTATAATGTGACCGACCATCATTACGGATGCAGAATTAAGAATAAGGATTAAGAATGCACCAGAATGATCAGGAATAATATTTGGAGTAATGAGGGCTAACTAGCTTCAAGTCCTAAGAAAAACTTAGATGCAGTCCAGTTAAGTGTAGATAAATTTTAGACTGCAGTTCAGTATTACTATATTGTTGATAGTTAAAACAGTATTTATACTATCTGGATTATTAAGGAAATGGACTGCATATTAGGAGGGAGTGCCAAACATGGCCCTACTTGGAGGCCAAGTCATTATAGATAATTATGCAAACTTTGGGATTTATGGATTTTATGGAAAGAAATAGAAAAGATAAGTATGAAAAGATATTTTTTGGTCTAAGCTCTCCACATGGCCGGTCACTTTGAGGACTTGGAAGGCAAAAATTTTGATATGTAATTCAAGGAAGGTGAAGAAAAAAAATAATTGTGGATAATTTTAGAATTTCAAACTATAAATAGAGGTGTGTTGTGAGAATTGAACCATTTTAGTTAGTCTTTCAACTTTTAGTTCCCTTCAAACTTTTTCCTCTCTAGCCACTAGAAATAGAAAGAGAGAGAGAGAGAGAAAGAGAGAGAGAGAGGGGGGGGAGGTGGCCGGTTGTCATGGTGGAGAGGTAGAGCAAGAATTTTTGTTTATTCAAGGATTAGAATCAACTCTTTCAAAGCTTTAGAGGTATTATTTTTGATCCTCTAACTAAGATCTTCATTAAGCTTTGATTGAGGAATTTATGTGTATTTCAAGTTATGGGTTGTAAGAGCATAAGCTCGTGTTCTTTTATTTTCTTATATTATGGTCTTTAATGGTTCGTTTATGCTTGAGTTATGCTTGATTTATGCTTAGGTTAACATTGTTTGCTAGATCTAAGCATGAGTTTGATTTTATTCTCTATGATGAGTTTCAAGGTTATGTGTGCTCACCATGTGCTTATGATTATGCTCTCACATGTTTAAATATGGATATTTTATGTATGATGGTTATGTGAATGATTATATGTATGATGGTTAAAAAAATCAACCTATAGACACAAGTTGGTAAAAATAGCAAGTTATCAATGTTGTGTTTTTCAAGTGCATAAAATAAGTGATGATTGAATTTTAAAAATGAATCCTACATGCTACATGTTGATGTAGGCTCATGGTTTCGACCGTTTGAGGTAGTGTGCACGAATTTTAAGCAAGAATCAACAAAATAGAAACTGCCAGTTTTTGAAAACAATTTGGACAGTTTTCTAGAAACTGAATTTTGAGCCCCTTAGAGACCGAATTTATAAAAATTTATAACTTCAAAGTTATAGAAAACAGAAAATCCTAAGGGGTTTCATGGATATTTTTTGAAAAAATGGCTCCAAATGCCTCTGTTTTTATGAGTTTTCAAAACTGGCCTGTCCAAGAGCTGGACACGACCAGAATTCTTCAAGGAGAAAATATTATTCCTGATTATTCTAGAGTGTTCCTAATCCTTATTCTCAATTCTGTATCCATAATGATGGTCGGCCACAGTATAATTTCAATACTGCTTGTTATACTGCAGTACCGCCTTAATAATGTCATAAACTATCTTGGTCATTCATTGGCCTGAACAAAATCATAAATCATGATTCTGTCTTTTTCATCATATGGCCTCATACTTGGTTTGAAAAACTGTCATTGAGTCATACGACACTATAAGAACTCAAACATATTCTGATAATCAGATCATGAATTTCATATTGACATACATTATACAGACTTAGATTTCCTTCGTATCTAAGGAAATCACGAGTCCGTCAAAAAGTTTGGTTATTACAAGGTGCCCTCGATATACCACCAATTCGAGGAATTGAACATCAAATTGATTTCATACCTGGTGCAACAATTCCAAACTGACCAGCCTATAGAAGTAATCCCGAGTAAACAAAGGAACTTCAATGGCAAGTCCACGAGCTGATGGAAAAGGGGTATGTTAGACAACACATGAGTCCTTGTGCGATTCCGGTGATACTAGTGCCTAAGAAGGATGGGACATGGAGGATGTGTTGATTGTCGAGCCATTAACAACATTACGGTAAAGTATCGACATCCCATTCCTCAATTAGATGATATACTAGATGAATTGCATGGGTCTTGTGTATTTTCTAAGATTGATCTTCAAAGTGGATATATTCAAATTAAGATGAAAGAAGGGGATGAGTGGAAAACTGCATTCAAAACAAAATATGGTTTGTATGAATGGTTAGTTATGCCTTTTGGATGAACTAATGCACCTAGTACCTTCATGAGACTTATGAACCATGTTTTGCATACTTTCATTGGCAAATTTGTAGTTGTCTACTTTGACGATATCCTAATTTATAGCAAAAACTTGAACGATCATGTTGAACACTTAAGACTCATTTTAGGGTTTTAAGGAAAGAAAGGTTATTTGCTAATCTTAAGAAATGTACATTTTGCACAAATAAGCTTGTGTTTCTTGGATTTGTTGTAAGTGCTAAAGGAATCGAGGTAGACGAGGAAAAGGTGAAGGAAATTCAAGATTGGCCAACACCTACTTCAGTGAATCAGGTAAGAAGTTTTCATGGTTCAGCTAGTTTTTACCGACGGTTTGTTCGAGATTTTAGTAGCATCACCGCGCTCTTAACCGAAGTCATCAAGAAGAACGTTCCGTTCAAGTGTAGAAAGGAGCAAGAGAAGGCATTCAAACACATCAAGGAAAAATTAACTAATTCGCCTTTACTTGTTTTTACTAACTTCGCTAAAACGTTTGAGATTGAATATGATGCTTCAGGTATAGGTTTCGGAGGCGTATTGATGCAAGAGGGAAGACCGGTTGCATACTTCAGTGAGAAGTTGAGTGGGGCAGCCCTAAACTATCACACTTATGACAAAGAATTGTATTCATTGGTCGAACTTTAGAGACTTGGCAGCACTACCTTTGGCCAAAATAGTTTGCGATTCATACGGATCATGAATCTTTGAAGCATTTAAAGCGGAAACACGAGTTGAGCCGTTGCCATGCCAAATGGGTGGATTTCATTGAGACATTCCCTTATGTGATCAAATACAAGCAAGGTTAGGAGAACGTAGTTGGTGATGCACTATCTCGCAAGTACGCTTTACTTTCAACTCTTGATGCTAAATTACTTGGATTTGAGTACATTAAGCAGTTGTATGCCATGGATTCTGATTTCGGTGACCTGTTTAAAAATTACACTAAGGGGGCGTGTGGAAAGTTTTATTTGCATGATGGGTTCCTGTTTCGAGAAAATAAATTATGTGTTCCACATTTATCCTTGCGTGAATTACTTTTTCGGGAAGCTCATGGGGGTGGTTTGATGGGTCACTTTGGAATAGCTAAGATTTTAGTTGTGTTGCATGTGTATTTCTTTTAGCCGCATATGAAACGTGATGTGGAGATGATCTGTGCTAGATGCATTACTTGTAGGCAAGCTAAGTCTAGGCAGCAACCGCATGGGTTGTACACACCACTTCCTATTCCTAGTACACCTTGGGTCAATATTTCTATGGATTTTGTTTTGGGTTTACCTAGGACTAAGAGGGGGCGAGACTCGGTCTTTGTGGTTGTTGATAGATTCTCTAAGATGGCACACTTTATTACATGTCATAAAACCGATGATGCATCACATATAGCCGATTTATTTTTCATGGAGATTGTTAGGTTGCATGGCATGCCTAGGACTATCATTTTTTATTGGAATGCAAAGTTCTTGAGTTACTTTTGGAAGAATTGTGGGGGAAGTTGGGAACTAAGATATTGTTTTCCACTACTAGTCACCCACAAACTGATGGTCAAACCGAAGTAGTGAATAGGACTTTGTCTGCTTTGTTGTGTGCTATCATGCAAAAGAATTTGAAAACATGGGAAGATTGTTTGCCGCATGTTGAATTTGCTTATAATCGCTGTGTTCATTCTGCAACTAAGTTTTTACCGTTTGAGATTGTTTATGGTTTTAATCTATTAACTCCTTTGAAATTAACTCCATTACCTTTGAGTGAACGTATTAACTTAGATGGCAAAAAGAAAGCTAATTTTGTTAAGCATATTCATGAGAAAGCAAAGCAGCACATAGAGTGGCAAACGGAGCAATATGCCAAGCAAGCCAATAAGGGACGCAAGAAGGTTGTCTTTGAACCGGGGGATTGGGTTTGGCTACATATGAGGAAGGACCGATTTCCCGAGCAAAGACGTTCAAAACTACTTTTAAGGGGTGATGGACCGTTTCGAGTGTTGTAACGCATCAATGACAATGCCTACAAGCTTGAATTGCCAGGTGAGCATGGTGTTAGTGCGAGCTTTAATGTTTATGACTTATCTCCTTTTGATGTAGGTGACGATTTGAGGGCTAATTCTCTTTAAGAGAGGGAGAATGAATCAAATGAGGTTGCACAACCACACATACATGAAGGGGAATTCAGGGGAAATAAAAGTAAGAGTGCTTATTGTGTTTTTTATTACATTCTTGAAAAGACTTTTGAACTTATCAAGTTATTCTTGTGGCGTTCAACAACCAAACTTATCATCTAGGTTCTTAAGGCGTTCCTGAGAAACTTGGTGTGGCGTTTGTCAATATCCATAGTTCTTGGTTCTTATCTTTGCTAGGTAATGGGTCAAGGCTCAAACAAGCTTGCGTCTTGAAGGTCTTAAGGTTTGAATCCACTCAGCTAATGCAGCCGCTCCCTGTGTCCCATTGAAGATGTGTGGCTCCATTCCTCAGAATGCCAACGAAGCCTCGCGGTCTTCTTCAATCCGACTCGGATTTGGCACCAGGTTCATGTCTTTATTATTATAACCTCACATAATTAATATACATGTAATAAAGTAAGAAGACAATCTTACAAAAAAATGTGGCGCTGGTCGCAGAACTGTGAAACCGGATGGCAGGAAACCCGCTATGATACCAACTTTGTAACGACCCAATTATGTGGGCCATTACGTTACCATGCTCTGATACCAAACCTTGTGGCGACCTACCTTACATGGCCGCTACTTCATTCTTAAACATACTTGATCATACTTAAACTTAATCTTATGTTTCGTAAAAATATGGAAAAAAATTTTCTTTTTCTTTTTTAACTCAAATTTAAAACCTAACTTATTCCCATACTTATTTATATGTACTCAATCGAGTACTAAGTTTTAAAACCATCTTAACACATTTGATAAACCATACTAATTACCGTAGTAGTAAACACTATCCCAGTACTAGGTACCGGTACCATTAAATTTTCATAACATAACACAACATATTTTACAAAATACGTGGCGGTGTCCAACCCAAATTTCACAGTCTGCAGTGCCATATTTCCACAGTCTTGCATCAAGCATGTTCGGTAGGTTACTTACCGACAGCATAAACGTAAGTTATGAGCTTTAACTCAGTAAGTACAACTTTCTATTCCCGCAAAATAATCTTGGTAAAAGAGTGCATGAATTGATTATGATTTCATATTAATCAATTATGCTTTCTTATGTTAACTTATTATGATTTAATCATGCCTTCTTATGTTAACTTGGTTTTGGGCCCCTTACATAACATAACATGAGTGTACATACCGTGGCGCGTAGCCATGGAGAGGTTGGGGCGGCCAGCCCTGTCTAACTCAAACCATGGACCAAACCAATACATGTCCTCGTGACAGGTTGGTACGACATGAGTAACTTGCTTGTCTTATTACATGAACACTTGTTCTTGGTTTGATCATACTTGAAAAATGGAATCTTAATTGTTTCTTATTTGAAAACAATCTTGTCCTTATCATGTGATTCATTATTAGTGAACATGCTTTCATGATGCCACAATAATAAAGCATAAAACATATGTATATCATGTAAATCAATGCATGAATTTTGGAAAACATGCAAAGCAGTAAAAATTTTTTTTTTTTTGCCCATGCTGTAGGCGGGGTTGTACTTATAAATTGTCATACGCTCCTGCTAGAAGTTCCAAAAAAGGCAAGGCAACAGGCTATATTCTTCTAGAGCTTGAAAGAGTTGATTCTAGTCCTTGAATGAGAGAAATTCTTGCTCTCTACCTCTCCACACCCAACCAGCCACCTGTCTCTCTCTCTCTATTTTTTTTTTCTAAGGCTAGAGAGGAAAAGTTGAGAAGAGAACTAAAAATGAGAAGATGACTAAATGACCAGTTTTTCCACTACTAACCCCTATTTATAGGTGGAAATTTCTACATTTTCCACAATTATTTTTTTTCCTTCAACTTTCTTTGAATTGCATATTGGTCCTTAAAGAAAAAAAATTTGTCTTCCAAGTCCCCCTAATTGCCGGCCATGTGGAGGCTTAAACCACAAAAAAATCTTTTCATACTTTTCTTTATAATTCTTACCATAAAAATCCATAAATCTAAAAATTTGCATAATTATCCCTAATGACTTGGCCTCCAAGTAATGCCATGTTTGCATTCCTCCTAATACGTAATCTATTTTCTTAATAATTCAGAAAGTACAAATATTGTTTTAATTATCAATAGCCCAATACTATTGAACTGAGTCCATAATTTATCTACACATAACTGGACCGCGTATAAGTTTTTCTTAAGACTTGAAGCCACTTAGTCATTATTGTTTCAAATATTATTCCTAATTATTCTAGAGCAATCCTACTCCTTATTCTTAATTCTGCATCCGTAATGACGGTCGGTCACAGTATAATTTAAATACTGCTTATTATATTGTCGTATTGTCTTAATCATGTCATAAGTTATCTTAGTAATTCATTAGCCAGAACAATACCATAAATCATGATTCTGCCTTTTTCACCATAAGGCCTCATACTTGACTTGATAAACTGTCATTGAGTCTTATAACACTATAAGAACTCGAACATATTCTGATAATCAAATCAGATCATGAGCTTCATATTGACATACATAGTACAGACTTAGATTTTCTTTACACCGAAGGAAATCACAAGTTTGTTTTAAAAATTCGATTATTACGTCAATTCTCACTACCCACCCCTATTTATAGGTGGAATTTCTAAAATTTTCCACAAGTATTTTTTTTCTTTAACTTTCTTTGAATCATATTTGACCTTAAACACACAATTTTTGTCTTCCAAGTCCCAAAACAACCGGCCATGTGGAGAGTTTAAACCAAAAAAAAAAAAAAAATTTCATACTTATCTTCTTAATTCTTTCCATAAAATCAATAAATCTGAAAATTGCATAATTATCTATAATTACTTGGCCTCCAAGTAATACCATGTTTGGCATTCCCTCATAATACGCATTCCATTTTCTTAATAATTCAGATAGTACCAATATTGTTTTAACTATCGACAGTCCAGTAATATTGAACTGCAGTCCATAATTTATCTCCACATAATTGGACCGCGTATAGGCTTTTCTTAGGACTTGAAGCCACTTAATTTTTATTACTCCAAATATTATTCCTGATTATTCCAGGTGATCCTAATCCTTATTCTCAATTTTGCATCCGTAATGACGGTAAGCCACTGTATTATTTCAATACTGCTTATTATACTGCAGTACTGTCTTAATGATGTCATAAGCTATCCTGGTAATTCATTAACCAGAACAAAATCATAAATCATGATTCTGCTTTTTTAACCATAAGGTCTCATACTTGATTCGATGAACTGTCATTGAGCTTTATAACACTATAAGAACTCAAACATATCCTCATGATCATATCATGAATTTCATATTGGTATCCCTAATTTACATGAAACATCACAATAATACATAGTACGAACTTAAATTTCTTTATATATATAAGGAAATTATGAGTCCGTAAAAATTCAGTTATTACAATCCACCCTCCTTAAAGAATTTTCATCCTCGAAAATTTTGTGGTTCTAATGTTTAAAAAAAATTTTGAAGTTGACTGAGTTATTAGTCCCATGACACTCTATCTATGTCACCATAAACGTATTGGCTTTGATATCATAATGTAACACCCATTCTGAGCTAGCAGCTCGAAAAGAACGTTAACTAACTAAAAACCTTATATATAAAAAAAATTAATAGATCAAATCTCTAATTTTGTCATGGGACTCTGAACCCACTGGATCAGTCAATCTCTTGATCTTACTAACCTGCAAACCGAAATCTGAACACTACATCATAAGAAATATCCAAGCAAAAAGCTCGGCAAGTATATCATATAACTTTTCCATATTAAAATATTCTCTTTAACTTTAACTTAGGGCCCTTTAGTATTAATCTCGTGCTATTAAAACCCTTTACTTTTCTTTATGACCCCTTTCTTGGAACTCTCTTCCTCAAGGATTTGGCCCTTTAATCTTCTTTATGGACCCTTTCTTGGAACTTGCTTCCTCGAGGATTTGGCCCTTTACTTTTCTTTATGGGCCATTTCTTGGAATTCTCTTCCTCAAGGATTTGGCCCTTTAATATTCTTTATCTGAGTTGGTTCTAATAAGCATGAGATCAAGCACCATACATAAAAATAACTTCTTTGAATCTCTTTGAAATCAATCATGGAAAACAATAATAAATAGCATAACTAAAAACATGTTTCAAAACATAATACTGTTCAAGTGATGCACTGGAAGGTATACTTACATCAACTAGCGGCTTGCTAGATAGTAGAAACTTCTTTCTCGTATCTAATATTACTCTTATGGGGGCAAAAGTTTCACAAACATGAAACATAAATTACATGGTGTCGGTCCAATTTCTTAGAATGAAAAGTTATTGGCTATCACCATACGAGGATGAGGTAGGTAGGGTAGTCCCTCAAAAGCATCATGGGTATCATTCTCCGGTGAGGCCATTGGTGAGATATGTTCAATACGTGAGCAAGATCTTAACTAATTCTAACTAAAGAAAAATAATTTAACTTACTTGGGTTGTTATAGAAACGATGCGAAGCAAAGTAAAGTAGATAGGCAGGATACCGCTCTAATACCAACTTTGTAACAACCCGACTACGTAAGCCATTACCATGCTTACTGAAATTAAATCTCAACTTTAAATACTTAAACTTACTGAAAATTTTAGAATAAAATTATTTTTTTTATCACGACATAAATAAACTAATCCATATAAGTAAACTTTACCATGCATACACATTACTTGTTTAACAGATTAAAAGTCACTCATAATCCTTACATTTAATCGAAGTCTTGAAACATCACATATGTGGCATGTTACAAATTATTTAAACATATATGTATATGTTTATAGTTCAAAAGAATTTACGAAAATGTCTGCGTAGTGGTATCCCACACCGCCCTTCACTTGCCGCATCGTCCTCATGGCCCACCAATTAGGTTGCAGGCTTTTTACCTACAACATGAACATAAGTAATGAGCTTTCACTCAGCAAGTACAACTTCCTAACCTGTAAAATGATCATAACAAAAGAATGCATAAACCAATTATGCTTTCTTATGTTGACTTAACATGAATCAATTATACTTCCTTATGTTAACTTAGTTTTGGGCCCCTTATATGACATGAGTGTACGTACCGTGGCATGCAGTCATGGAGTGGTTGGGGCGGCCAGTCCAATCCTTAACTCAAACTATGGATCAAACCCGCCCTCGTGGCAGGTCGATACGACACAAGACAACTTGCTTGTCTTCATACTTGAAACTTGTTCTTGATCTAACCATACTTGAAAACTTGAATTTTAATTATTTCTTACTTGAAACTTAGTCTTGTTCTTATCATGTCAATTATTATTTGTGAGCATGCTTTCATGATTCCACAATAATAAAACATAAGCATATGCATCATATAAATCAATACATGAGTTTTGGAAAACATGCAAAGCAGTAAAACTTTTATTTGCCCATGTTGTAGGCGGGGTTATACTTACAAGTTGTCCTACACTCTTGATATAACATTCCAAAAAGGCAAGACAACATGTTATATTCCTGTTTCCAGACAGAGTGTAAGGATTATTCTTATTCTGCATTTCTACTTAACAAACTATAACATCTTTATTAAACAATAAATCAGCCTCCATACCAACTACCATCACCAGTCATAGAATTGTTACTATATTCTAAAGTACCTTTGATATTTTCTTATTTCCTTTTCTCAAAAATACCTTATTATCTTAGAAAATACCTTAACTCCATAAATCAAGTATTTCTTAATTTAATACTTGAGATTGCCTTTAAAAATTACTTGTAAAATTTCAAATGGATTGGAATCTCTTTGAAACTATTTTTGTAAAACCATAGTTCCTTTTTAAAAGGGTTGTAAAACCTTAAAAACTGATTTCAAAACAGCCTTTTAATTTAATTGAAAGTATGTGTGCGGGAATTTCCACTTTCATGCACAGTTTTAAAATTTTAGTTTTATCTCTTAATTAGTTTAGAATTTCGGAAAGTTTTCTTCACGGAAGTTGTAGATCTCATCAAAATCTACAATTTTTGTTTCTTGTCCAAAACTTAAATCTATCTTTAACTTGACCGTTTTTTCTTTTGAAAGATACTAGCCGTGTACAGTACCTGGACCGACCATTTTTTAAAATTAATAAAAACAGAGGCTTTTGGAGCCTTTTCTTCAAAAACTGTCCATGATGCCCCCTTGGATTTTCTGTTTCTATAACTTTACAGTTTTAACTTTGTTCAAATTCGGCCTCTAAAGGGCTCAAAATTGAGTTTCCAAAAAACTATCTAATTTATTTTCAAAAGTCGGCAGTTTGTATTTTATTGGTTCTTGTTTAAAAATCTGCACACCCTACCTTGAACGATCAAGGCCATGAGCCTAAATCATCATGCAGCGCAAAATTCAACCATTCACTTATCTTGAAAAACACAATATTGATAACTTACTAATTTATCAAATTGCGTCTTTAGGTTGATTTCTTAACCAACATACATAATGATGCGAACCCCGTCAAGAATAACGAGACCCGACAACGAAAAGGAACCCAAACACGTTCTACGATCAGGTTTAGATGGGAGACCTCGACCATTACTTCAACCTGTTTCTTTTGCTTACTCTCCTTTTGTAACTTCACTTGATCTTCATAAACCTCTTTCAGAGTTAATGGCACAAGAGTGATGGCTCGTTAATTGTGCACCAAAGAGTACTTGTTGGTGAAACCACCATGCTTCACAGGTCGATCGAACTGCCAAGGCCTTCGAAGAAGTATGTGTCCCGCATGCATGGGAAACACATCACACAACACCTCGTCTACATACTTCCTGATCCGGAATGAAATGAGAACTTGCTTATTGACTCTCACCTCGCCACAATCATTCAACCATTGCAGCTTGTAAGGCCGTGGGTGCTTTGTTGTTTCGAGTCATAATCTCTCCACCATGGTAATGCTGGCGACATTGGTACAACTCCCTCCATCAATGATCATACTACACACCTTGTCTTCAACATGGCACCTAGTATGAAAAATATTTTCTTGTTGCTCCTCTTCATCTTCCTTAAGTCGCACACTTAAGGCTCTCCTTGCCACCAAGGTCAACTCACCATGAGCAACATACTCCTCATCCAAAGCGTCCACCAATGATGGCATAGACTCAACATCTTCCTCATCCTCAGTTTCGATCTCGCCATTATCCCGCATCACCATAACTCTCTTATTCAGATGTTGACTCGATATGGGACCCCTGCCTTGACATTTGAAACACTTAATGTCACGATTGCGAGTGGAAATAGAGTCATTTTTACCATGTGAATTGGAAGTCAAGGAAGAAGGCTTGGTCCTGGCCTTAAGGTTGGTCGTGGCTTTCTCTTCCTTCTTTGAATAAGTCGGCTTCCAATGAGTTTGTTCTGTATATCGACTTGGTCGTATACCCCTCCTCTTGAGTTGCTTCTCAACTTTTATGGCCATGTGTACCATAGCCTCCAACTCCACGTAATGTTACAATTGGCGATTTCTTGATTCAAACCTGCCAAAAACCGTGCCATAGTGGCTTCTCGATCCTCCTCTACATTTGCTCGGATCATTGCTACCTCCATCTCTTGGTAGTAATCTTCGACACTATGATTGCCATGTGCGAGTCTTTGTAGGTTCTTGTACAAATCTCGGTAATAGTGACTTGGCACAAAACACCTCCTCATCACTATTTTCATCTCCTTCCAAGTGTCCACCAGTCTTTCTCTATTTTATCTCCTATTTAACACCAATTGATCCCACCAAACAATAGTATAGTCAGAAAACTCAAGGGCTGCAAGTTTTACCTTCTTCATCTCAGAGTAGTTGTGGTAATCAAAGACTAGCTTCATCTTCTTCTCCCACTCTAGATAAGCATTGGGATCATTCTTGCCTTGAAACGAAGGCACCTTCATCTTAAAGCTGCCCAAATTATTATACTTCTGATTCCTATCTCTTCTATTCCTTCCAAACCTCCTAACACTGCCCACCGAGTGTCTATTGTCCTCTTCTTCAAAACCGCCCTCGTTGAACTCCTCAAAGACCTCCGCGACATGTCTCGGTTGAACTCTTTCCCTCCTATGCACATTGGGAGCCATTTGTGGCTGCCCCCGATTGGCATTTTCCACTCTATCCAACCATTCATTGACTTGCTCTAATTCTACCCTCATCATTCGCCACATTTCTCCCACCAAAGCTTCCACATATAGCCTGGGATCCACCCCTCTTTGAGCTTCCTCATGGTCGTGTTGAGACATGATTTCTGCAAGAGATAAGTTTAAAAAAAATTAAAAAAGGACCTCACAATTCTCTCCCTCTCGTGTTTCACTCAAGGATTATGTTTCACTCAACACTCGTTTTACCCTCAAATAATCTCACACTCTTGCCTTTTTCCACTCGTGGTAATTCTCTTTCGGTTCTTATCAAACTAATCAAACAAGAACAAGAATTTCCAGCAACAATTCATTGACAACTTACCAATGAGATTTTGATTTTAAGAACACCGAATGTGTCACACGAATTTTCTAACAAGAATTTCCAACAAGAATATGTGTCACGCTAATTTTTTTTTTTTTTCCCCAAAAGAAACTCAATCAGAGTCAATGATTCTTCTTCTTCTTCTTCTTCTTTTGACTTTTTTTTTTTTTTTTTTTTTTTTTTTTTTTTTTTTTGCAATATCAAGAACTGAAATGAAAGCTACAGCAAGGAAACGAGGGAAAAAAATTCGACCGAAAATAAAAGGGAAGTTCAACCAACTAAAGTTTGTAAAGAGATTGGAAAACTAGGCTAAAAAACAAAAGGGATAAGCAAACCTGAGGCTAGAACCTTGCTCTGATGTCAAATGATATGAACATCATCAAAAATAACGAGACCCAAACACAATTAGGAACCCAAGATCGTTCTACGAACAGATTTAAATGGAACCTCAACCCGTTGATTATAACGAAACAAGAACCTCGGTATATTGTAGACGCCACAAACAGTGATGGAAATCCATTTGATAAGTCGTTGTTGAATGCCACAAGAATAATTCTTGATAAGTTCAAATAGTTCTTCAAAGAACCAAAGAGAAAAATTCTCAAATTTCTAAATGAATTACCTCCTTTTTTCTTTTCCATAGGCGCCTATTAATAGGCTGAATTATTACAAAGAAAGTTCCTAAAATAGCTTAATTACATGCCTTCTTAACTAATGTTAAAATCTGATAATAATATATTTTATTTCCCTAAAATAGAAATAGGAAACAAAATAATCTAACAAAAATAAATGGATGTACAAGCCAAAAATACAGAAAAGGAAAGTGGACTAATAAGCCAATAAAGAAAACGAAACTAAATAGTTTTAAGTTTCTCTTTCTTGATTCACACGCCTATTGCATGGATTTGCATGGCTAATCTTCTTGATCCGAATTGACCTTGATGAGGTGGACCAACCTTTGTTGTCCCTTAATGGTGAACATGCCCAAATCCTTGTAATAACCGAAATTTTTACGGACTCGCGATTTCCTTAGAAATAACATAAATCTAAGTCTATACCATGTATGACAATGTGAAGTTCATGATCTGATTTATCAGAATATGTTTATATTTTATAGTGTTATAAGACTCTATTACAGCTTATCAAGTCAAGTATGAGGCCTTATGATGAAAAAGACAGAATCATGATTTATGGTTTTGTCCTGGCCGATGAATAACCTGGATAATTTATGACATGATTAAGACGGTACTACCGTATTATAAGCAGTATTGAAATTATATTGTGGCCAACCGTCATTACGGACGTAGAATTGAGAATAAGGATTGGGATCACTCTAAAATAATCATGAATAATATTTGGAGCAATGAGGACTAAGAAGTTTCAAGTCCTAAGAAAAACCTATACACGGTCCAGTTAAGTGCAGATAATTTTTGGACTGCAGTCCAGCAATACTATATTGTTGATAGTTAAAACAGTATTGGTACTATCTGAATTATTCAGAAAATAGACTGTGTATTAGGAGGAATGCCAAACATGGCCCTACTTGGAGGCCAAGTAATTGTAGATAAGTATGAAAATATTTTTTTTGGTTTAAGCTCCACATGGCCGGCCATTTAAGGACTTGGAAGGCAAATATTTTGTATTTAAGGCCAAATATGTAATTCAAGGAGAATTTAAGAAAAAAAAATAATTGTGGAAAATTTGGAATTTTCACCTATAAATAGAGGTGGGTTGTGAGAATTGAACCATTTTAGTTGGCTTCTCAAACTTTTAGTTCTCCTCTCAACATTTCCTCTCTAGCCCTTAGAGGAGAAAAAAAAAAACAAAAAAAAAAAAAAAAAAGGGGAGGGGGTGGCTGGTTGTTATGGTGGAAAGGTGGAGCAAGAATTTTTGCTCATTCAAGCACTAGAATCAACTCTGTCAAAGCTCTAAAGATATAATCTTCATCCTCTAACTAAGATTTTCATTAAGTTTTGGTTTATGAGATTTAAATGTATTTCAAGTTATTGGATGCAAGAGCATAAGCTCATGTTTCTTATTTTCCTATATGATGGTCCTTTATGGTTGGTTTATGCTAGATCTATGCTTAGGTTATCTTGGTTGCTAGCTCTAAGCATGGGTTTGATTTTATGCTCTAAGATGAGTATTAAGGTTATGTGTACTCACCATGTGTTTGTGATTATGCTCTCACATGTTTAAGTACGGAGATTTTATGAATGATGATGATGATAATGATGATGATGATGATGATGTGAATATTATGGGTATGTTGAATAAGAAATTAACCTAAAGACACAAGTTGGTAAACAAGTAAGTTATCAATATTGTGTTTTTCAAGAACATAAGATAAGTGAATGGTTGAAGTTTAAGAACGAAACCAACGCCCTGCATGTTGACGTAAGCTCATGGCTTTGACCGTTTAAGGTAGTGTGTGCAGATTTTTAAGCTAAGAATCCACAAAATACAAACTACCTGTTTTTAAAAATAATCTGGATAGTTTTCTGGAAACCCAATTTTGTGCCCCTTAGAGGCCGCATTTGGAAAACTTATAACTGTAAAGTTGTAGAAAACTAAAAATCCTAGGGGACAGCATGGACAGTTTTTGAAAAACAAGCTCCAAAGGCCTATGTTTTTATCAGTTTCCAAAACTGGTCGGTCCAAGTACTATACACGGCCAGCATTCTTCAAGGAGAAAAAATAATAAGTAAAAGATAGCTTTGAGTTTTGAACAAGAAACAAAAGTTGTAGGTTTCGACGAGATTTACAACTTCTATGAAGAAAACTTTTCCAAATTCTAAATTAATTTAAAGATAAAACTGAATTTTCAAAACTTTATAGAAAAGAGGAAATTCCAGTACACATATTTTTTCATTAAATTAAAAGGCAGTTTAGAAAGCAGTTTTCAAGGTTTTACAGTTTTACAAAGGAACTATGGCTTTATGAAAATAGTTTCAAAAAAGGTTTTTAATCCATTTGAAATTTGACAAGTGATTTAAAAAAAAAAAAAAGGCAATTTCAAGTATTAAATCAAGATAATACTTGATTTATGGAATTAAGATATTTTCCTAGTAAATATGGTATTTTCCAAGAAAATAAGGTATTTTTAAGAAAAAAGAAATTTTAATAAAATAAACCGAAGTTACTTATGAATATAAGTAACAATTCTGTGACGGATGGTAATCGGTTTGGAGACCGGTTTACCTTTACTATGTAATGAATATGTTATGGTTTGTAGTAAGGTAGAACGATTCTTACGCGCTATTTGAAAACATGAATATAGCATGTTGTCTTGCCTTTTTGGAATGCTAGAGCAAGAACGTAGGACAATTTGTAAGTATAAATCCGCCTACAGCATGGGCAAAATGTTTTTACTGCCTTGCATGTTTTCTAAAACTCATGCATTGATTTAAATGTTTTTACTGATTTGCATATTTTATAAAGCATCATGCATTAATGTATGTGATACATATGATTTATGTTTTATTATTGTGGTATCATGTAAGCATGCTCACTAATAATAAATCATATGACAAAAATAAGATCAAGTTTTCAAATAAGAACAATAAAGATTTAAGATTTCAAGTATGATCAAATCAAGAACAAGTGTTCAAGAATGAAGGCAAGCAAGTTGGCTTATGTCGTACCGACCTGTCACAAGGGAGGGTTTAATCCTTGGCTGCGCGCCACGGTACGCACACTCATGTTCATGATACGTAAAGGGCCCCAAACTAAGTTAACCTAAGAAAGTATGATTGATTCATGTAGGTTAATATAAGAAAGCATAATTTATTCATGTATTCTAAAATTATTTTGCGGGAAGAAAGTTGTACTTACTGGGCGAAAGCTCATAACTTATGCTTATGCTGTACGTAAATGATAAGACACCTGCATCCTAAATTGGTGGGCCATGAAGACAATGCGGCAAGTGAAGAGCGGTGTGAGATACCACTACGCAGACTTTTCCGCAAACTCTTCTGAACTATAAACATATACACCATGCTATGTATGTGATATTTCAAGACTCCGGTTAAAAAGAATTATGTGTGACTTTATTTTAATCGGTTTAACAAGTAATGTGTATGCATGGTAAAGTTTACCCATATGGATAAGTTTATTTACTTGTGTTTAAAAAAAATTTACTCTAAAATTTTAAGTAAGTTTAAGTATTTAAAATCAAGAAGTAACTTAAGAAAGCAAGGTAATGGCCCACGTTTACGTAGCCGGGTCGTTACAATCCTCTTGCTGAACCTTCTGGATTAAATTGTTGAGTTCTTTCTATAAGTGTTTAGCTCGAGCTCTTGTTACCGGACCCACGGGAACTTTGATTGATTCTTCAACTTCAAACTTCTTAGCAGCCGTGCCCTCGTCAGGCAGACTCTGAGCCTAGATGTAGATGTGACCATGATGAAGCTATTCTCAAAATGAATGGCTTGAATATCAGTGTCCGCTCAAAAGAGGAAAATCTTATCTTAAAAATAATAGATAAGATAGAAGATACATAAGGAAAAAAAAAAAAAAAAAAAAAGCCTTAGAAGAGTACATCCTTATTGCCAAAAAAGGTCCTAAATACCAGGACACGAAAATACATAAAACTCTTCAAGAAAAATCCCAGCGATACTTTTTAAGGAAATTCTTAAAAGAGTAGAATATGAGATCTTAAAAGGTTCTAAAAAAGAACCTACAGTTCAAGATCTTAAATATGAGATCAATGAAACTAAAAAATAGCTTAAAGAGCTCAGATCTAGAGTTCAAACTCTAGAACTCCTTAATGATTCAGCTCTTTCTCATCCAGTATCAGAAAAACATGCTGACCAGGAGTTTGAAGAAGTATTCGAAAACATATCATCCTCTTCAAAAATACCTAAGTCTATTAATACCATAGACAGAGTCATTAACCAAAAATGGCATGCCCAAGTCACCATTGTCATAGCCCAATAATACATCATAAAGATGGAAGCCCTTATAGATTCAGGTGCTAATCTTAATTGTATCGGTGAAGGAATTGTTCCTACAAAATACAGTACTAAGACCACCCAAGTCCTAAACACTGCCAATGGAGGGAAAATGCCAATCCAGTATAAATTGTCCAATGCTGCAGTTTGTTTACACTGAACCTGTTTCAAAACCAGCTTCCTTCTTAGTAAAGAAATCACCAGATTAGCTATAATAGGAACTCCTTTCCTTGGGTTACTCTATCCTTTTAAAGTCTCAGAAGAAGGAATAGTCTCAGAAGTTAATGTTGACCAAGTCGAGCTAAATTTTTCCACTAAACCTGAGTGGCGAGAAATTAACAATCTTAAATCAAAGATTGAAGAAAAAGAAAAATTTATCTTCCCATTAAATAAAGAAATCATAGAATTTGACTCAAAAGACTCTAATTTTATATGGGTAAAGCGATCTTTTAAAGAGAGATATGATATCTTAGATCCTAAAGTAGGACTTCTTGGAGAAGATAATGGAAAATTCCAGTTTTAAGTCACTTATGAAACCAGTGACCCAAAATTCTTAATACAAAAGAATTAAAAAACCAATTTTCGATCAAGATATGACACCTCAGTGCGATCAATCCATTGAATCTAAAAAGAAGATCCTTGAGCAATTTGAGGACGTTTCCAACAAACTGACTTCCTTGAATGTTTGCAGGATGATACAGAGTGCTTCTTCTTCCTCTTAAGTCAAAAGTCAGATCTATTGTTCTCCCTCTAAAATAAAGAAGGAAGAATATAAGGTAACTGGGCAGAAGGCAATTATCACTACTGAAAAATAGGATCTAAACAGATCCCCTACTGACGTAACAGCCTCCTTCCTACCCGTCCATCTGCATCCTCTCACCTTCCCTAAATCCAGGGAATGGTATGAAGCTGTCCTAACTAATTCTGAGTCATCCATTTTTTCCAACAAGATGAGAAATGCTACCCAAATAGCTTACTCCTCAATAAAAATCCAAAAAATCCTTTCTCATACAGATTGGAACAAAAGTCCGCACCAGAGAAATGTCTTTCAAAACAAAGTCATTCAACCTCGAACCTATAGTTACTTCGACTACATAGAAGCCTGGGAGTAAACTTTGTATAATCAAAATTCCCAAAATTCCCATTCATGGTTTATTACCCTCAAAACAGTAGACAAGTACATCGCTGAAGATATTCCAAGCTGGTTCAAATACTGGTTTGATTACTTTGGCCCTATCCTAGAAATCTTTCCTAAAGAGGTAAAGAGAGGCTTTGATTATTTTGCTAAGGAAATTTCAGAAAAGGTCCCTAATATAGCAGAAAGGTTTCTTTTATTCACAGCCTTATACGAGGTTTATTTAAATGGGAATACATAATCCATGGAGATATTTTGCCAAAACTGGTAAAAAGATTTTTTTAGTAGATGGTGGGAAAAATATGATTTCAGTTATCTCTCATAGAAAAAATATAAATCTTATCCTTGTTTAAGGAGATTTTCAAAAAGAAGTTCCTAAACATGAATCTATCAATGTATTCAAATTAATCCATTCCTTATCTAAAGGAAAGAAAAAACTGCTTCCTGAAGAAAAAGAAAAGCTTAAGCAGCTATTGAAAGACTCATCTGAGGAAGACAATGATATGCTAGACGTATCTCCGGTGTCAAGTGATGAAGATTACAAACCCGGATATGGCGGAAAGTTCTCTCAGAATCCTTATGAGGATAAATAAAAAATAATAATAATAGTAATATATATATATATATATATATATCTCCTATAATCTTTGTCGGCAGATTCTTTGGTTGTGAGAATAAATCTCTCAATGGAAGTCACTTGTGCTGTACAATCAAAGTAGTATTTTATCTTTTCTTTTCTATCAAACTTATTTCTTTCTTTCTGATGAACTACTTAAAGATAGTTGACCACCTTTCTTTGTCCTCTTTTCACCCCACTTTATTAAAATAAGTGGACTATCATTTTTTCCACTTACCACCGTTTCTTTATCATTTAAAAAAGCAAGTGGTCTCCCCCTCTTCTTTTCAAAAAGAAAACCTTGGAGGTTCTTTTCCTCCCGTGATCCTTTAGCCTCTGCTTTTCTAAAAGCATAGGGACCACACCATTTGTCTTGATAACCCATGCCCTCACAGCAGCCTTGGAGGAGCCCTATAAAAGGCGTCAAGTTGATCAGATGATGGCAAGCGTGAAAAACAGAAATAAGCTTCACAAGCGCAGAAAAAATATAGCTTCAAAAAGAAGCATTGTAAATAAAAGTTTTAATTTTGAGTGTAAAAGTTTGTAAGATTGTAATTAAGTTTGAGTGTGCCTTAAGTCTGCTTTGAGAATGTTTTAAGCGTGTCTGTTCGCTGCAACAATTGGAACCTAAAGCTAAGGATTCCAACCCACTTCTTCCAACTGTCTACGTAAGTTAATTTCTTTAGTCTTAAATACTTTATGAAGTTTAGCTATTTATATGGTTTTATTTATTTCTTGCTCTTTTTAATTTTCTATAATCATTGTTTCTTTGGCTTTTTATATGTCCGACATACGAATATTGCCCGGGGCATGCTATGCCCAATTGTCACGAAAAAAAGGTACACGTTTGTGCGACGTGAAAATCACTCCCAAATTTTGGTGGCTAAACGACATGAAAAAAGTTGTCGTTTCAGCACACGAATATTGCTCGGGTCCTGCAATGCCCACTCATCACGAAAAGGGGTACACGTTGTGCGACACGAAAATCACGCCCGAATATTGGCAACAAAACGATGCAAAAAAAGTTGTTGTTTCGGGACACGAATATTGCTCGGGGCCTGTTGTGCCTAATTTTCATGAAAAAGGGTACACGTGAAAATCATGCTCAAATTTAACGACAAAGCGACGGGAAAAAAGTTGTCATTTTGACACAAGAATATTACTTAGAGTCTGCTGCGCCCAATCGTCATGAAAAGTACATGTTTGTGCAACGCGAAAATCATGCCCGAATATTGGCGGAAAAACGATGAGAAAAAAATATATCATTTCGGCATAAGAATATTGCTCGGGGCATGCTATGCCTAATCATCACGAAAAGGGGTACACGTTTGTGTGACGCAAAAATGACGCCCAAATTTTGGCGGCAAAATGACGCGAAAAAAGTTGTCGCTTTGGTACACAAATATTGCTCGGGACACGCTGTGCCTAATCGTCACGAGAAAGGGAACACACTTGTGCAACATGAAAATCACGCCTGAATTTTGGCGGAAAAATGACGTGAAATATGTAAAGATGTAATGAGTTCACTCTTAAGGCATTCCCAACATAAAAAAATAAAAAAATAAAAAAAATAAAAAAGTACATGTTTGTGCAACGTGAAAATCTCGCCCAATTTTGGCGGGAAAAAAATGCGAAACAATTAGTCGTTTTGACACAGGAATATTATTAGTAGCCTGATGTGCCAAAAAAAAAAAGGTACACATTTGTGCGACACGGTAGTCACGCCTCAATATTGGCAAGAAAAAAATGCGAAAAAGCTATAGTTTCAGCACAGGAATATTGCTCGCGGCCTGTTATGCCTTATCTTACAAAAAAAGGGTACACATTTGTGCAATGTGAAAATCACGCCCCAATTTTGGTGGGAAAAAAATGCAAAAAAAGTTGGCCCCATCTATCTTATTTTACTTATCTAACATTGCATAATTACCTAATCATTCTTAGCTTTTTTTAAAGTAGGAAAAAATTATTTTTTATTCTAACAAAATAATATGTATCTTTTTTTATACAGTATTTTTATTTGACTTATTTCAATTCCAGTTTATGTTAATTTTAATTTTCTTAAACAAATATAACTACTTTATAATTGTATTGTCCTATTATTACAATATAACTACTTTATAATTGTATTGTCCTATTATTACAACTTTTTAATTTAATTATGATTAATAACACTGGAATAAAATATGCCAATCAATCTTTTTTAAAAGTTAAAAATATAATTAGGAATGAGTATAGAAGTAAATTTGCAATAGCTCATTCTCATTATGAGTTTAAGTAAATACATGAATGAGATTCATAATCTCTGATTTCGAATTATGTAGCCCAAGTTAACAGTTATTATCCAAATCCTCACTCTGAGTCTTACCAAATATGTACGCGTAAGTAAACTCACAACCAAAGAAAAATAAAATAATTACATGTGAAAAAAAGATGCATATTATTTTATTAGAATAAAAATATTTTGTTTACCTATTCTCAAATAGTTAATAATTATTAGGCAATCATACAATATTAAGATAAATAAAATAAGATAAATAAGGTTAATTATTAATGTTAAGATAACTCATACAATGTTAATTATTAATAATTATTCTAATATTATTTTATTAGAATAAAAAATATTTTGTTTCCCTATTCTCAAATAGTTAATAATTATTAGGAAATCATACAATGTTAAGATAAATAAAATAAGATAAATAAGGCAATGGAAATTTGGCTAAGCCAGTCATAAAATATTATTCTCTCTAACTTTCTTACCAATCAGATCTCTTCAAAACATTTTAGATGATGAAATCAAGTCATATTTACCTCAGGCCGAGATCCCATTTTTGTTTTGTTATCTTTCTTTTTTCAAATTTTGATATTTTTTGTTTAGATTTGCAAGGAATTGTTTCTTTGTCCCTTCATTAATATATAGATATACTTTTTAGATCCCACTGACTGAATATCTTACAAGGGGCAGAAGAAATAAAAGCATAATAAAAGTCTTGTTCTTGGAGAAAAAAGTTGAGTATTTCTTGCTCGGCATCTATATATGGTTTCACAATTTCACTAAACCTAATATACTTGTCCCACATTAGAAAACAGTAACAAAACGAAATCAAAAGTTAAAACCTGTAAAACGGGGACTAAATTACAGAGGTGAATATGGCACTTATTACGGGTCGATGGCAATAGGGGTAATGCGTCTCTTGGCAGGCTTATTCCCAATGGGAGGAGTACTAGTTGAGGATGTTGACGTTTGTTTTCCTTCGTTCTTTTCAGCTTCGATTTTCTCGTCATTTGCTTCAACCGGAGCGTCTTTTGGTGTTTCTTCAATTTCCATGTCCTCTGGTTTCTCAACAGGACAACTACTCCCGTCACCTGCACACAAGATCGAGACAAGAATTTAAGAAAGGAAAGAAATTAAAAGGTGAGATGAGCAATCAGAAAGCGACAATAGTTTGCATGGGAAAGCCAACCTGATAAGATCGGTGGTCCCAGTTCGTCATTTTCGAATTCTACCAAGGTGCAGTAACCATCTTGAGAAGACAATGCCAAATAACGAGCATCTGACGACCTTTGAACAGCAAGTATTACAGCCATTCAGGCACCAAAACACATATTCAGCTCTCGTAATAGAAGTATGAAGAAACTAAAGTATCATTGTAACTACTCACAAGTTATTTTTTCTTACCAGGCAATGTCAGTTATTGCCGCATAGTGAAGACCAGCCAATACTGCAATAGGAGGAATGCTCTCCGTATCGTAAACATACAAAGAATTCAAAGTAGCCACCGCAAAGATGAGACGATAAGGGAGCTTAAAAAATCCAGCTGCACAACTCATCAAAGATTGTTCGAGTTACTACAATCATAAAAATTAGTCAAGCTAGATCCTTGTCAGAAAAGAGTCTGGTATTGTTAGTACTTGGATTTGATCCCCGAAGGCTGAACCGCAGGGAGCAGAAGCGAACTGCTATTACAGGTTTACTGGCACCAGGAAGCTGTACAGCTGGCCTGAAATAAAATGAAATTTGGGAAAACGAACAAAAGAACAAAGAGACTTTCTAGCAATCTCTGTCTGTTTAACCATTAAGTCGCATTTTTTTTTTTTTTTTAAAGACAGAATATTACCTAACAAACAACATCAAAATGATTTTTTAACAAGTAGATGATCTTGTTTCCCAAATGCATTACGATGATAAAGAGGCAGCAAATATTTTTTTTTTTTTTTTTTAACATAAACATTATTATTATTCTTGTTATTTTGGTAGAACCACCAAGCTCTCGTTTTAGGACAAACAATAATTTAATGCTGAAAACTGATAGCTTTCTCTTGCCTTGAAAAGTCTCTTCTAGAAAAAATGTAAGCCGTGTTTATGGTTTCAGATGCAGGCGAAACTTTGTAAGATCCTGAAAGAGAAAAATAATCAAGAAAAAAGATTAATATACTCCAATTTAAAAATAGAAAAAGATTAATATATAAACAGAATTGTGAAGACAGTACTCGGGGAATCAAGCTCAAGTATCAAATTGGTTTATGATCCGATCAGATAATCAAGTGAGAATTCTTCAAAGGAACAAAATTGATAAGAAAAGAAAATGTGGGGTTCCCCCCTTTATGTTCATTCTCTCTCTTGCTCATTGGTTGTAAATATGGAAAGAAGAAAAGATAGATCTGAGGCTTGCTATGACAGAAGTGCCTTTTCCAACTTTAAGCATTTAAAAGCAAATTTTTTAGTAATGCATAATCATCATGAAAATTCCTGGAACACATTGTTAAGCATTGGGTTCCTAACGAATCAAATCAAGCGTTGTAGGTGCCATTTTCCCTTGATAGTATAGAAGGAAACATCAACTTACAAAAACAATTGTTAAATTATGCATATATTTTTCAGTACTTGTATGCCAATCAAACTCCACTTACTACTGCGTTGCTAGCCATTTTGATCGTAATAAAGGTTGATTTTAGAATACGGGAATTTTTCTGAGAAACCATATCACTGTTAAAACTTTAGAAAATAAACAGTTGCAGAGAGTATTTGATGTAGCAGAAACGTAATTAATTTTCTACCGGCATCAGTGTTCGATGTACATAAATTTATTGTTCATACTAGTGTCAATACCTGCTGGTACGACTAAGAAGGATCCATCAGGTGACCAGGCTAGTCTTCGAAAAAAAGACGGCAGTGTCTCGTCATGAAAGAGATGGCTTTTTGTAGACTGCATGTCCAACCATATTGAAGGTTCAACAGCATGTGATACAACTCGTAAATGTAGTGAATAGACTGATCTATATGGTCTACTAACCTTAAAATTATCGGCCGATGGCTGTTCAGCCTTTGTAATTACATGCTGACAAACATAGTTTATCTTTTGAGTTCCTTTTGCTTTAGCTTGAGGCTTATTGATGTATATTCTGCAAGTTCTATCAGAACTAAGAGAAGCAACATACTTGGCCAACGGATCCCACGCAACACCTTGAACATAATGGAAGTGGGCATCCAAAATCTGATGAACAGAACCTGAAAAGTAGAAATAATAATAATTAAGGTGAAATTTCCAAGTCATTTTAACTGACATTTTCTATCATTACATGTATCGTTCTGACCTTTGTTCGCATCCCATATAAGGCAAGAATTATCTACTGATCCCGATATAAGATACGCACCATCAGTTGACCATTGCAGGTCCAGCACATCCTTGCGATGGAATCTGGAACAAACAAGATCAATTAAGAGTGCAGTCTGCAAAGAATCATTCCGATATAATGACTAAAGGGTGGAATCTTGGGCCAAACAGGGCACGCAAAACCTAGATTCAACTTCACTATTTTAGAAGATAGTACAAACTACAATTTTACTTAACATATTTTGTTCATATCTTACTGATAGTAAATATATCTAAGCATTATCATATTTGCGTATTGGTTCAAGTGAAACCCCAATAAACACGTCCATACAACGGAAATGTAGTCAAAATATTTTCTATTCTTAACCAATCTGGGACTAATCTAAAAGCTGCATTCTTAAATAGATCAAAGACATACGCTAATGTCTTGAATAGCTTCCATGTTTGACCAGACTCTGTAGAATGTAGCTTCCATATTAAGAGCTCACCACCTGAAGAAAAAGAATACTAGGCTTAGGAGAATATTTAATATATCATGAAGCTAAACAACATTTCCACCTGGTCCAGTTCATATTACGAATAATTTCACATTACAAGCCATACCATCTGCACCGGAGGCTAGTTGTTCTCCTGCATAGACAAAAGAGTAGTTCCATTTTCTAGATCAGAATGAACATCAATGCAAATAAACAATATAAATAAGCAAAATTACCCCATATTCTTATGAAACTGCTGCCACTAACTAGAACATGCGGTTTATAGTCTTCTCAAAAGAGTGAAATTTCAAAGAGAATAGAGAGATCAGAAAAAAAATAACTTCTGATTTTTACAATCACTAGGGATAACATTTATAATACCCATTTAACTTCTTAATTAAGAGATTGACGTCAGGGAGTTTGGTTGCATGTATGAAGTCTGCGCCATAACTATGCTACATCTCAATTTTAATATATTTATTGACAAATAATAGCTATATCTGGACTTCTATCAAGGCTTCTGAAATGTTTACTCTCTCATAGCGAAACTGTTCACATGCAGATAATGCCATCCAACTGCATGAGAATAAAACCCAACGATTTTTTATTTTTTTATTTTTAAAAAAACTTTCGTTGAAAACACTAATTAACATCTATACTACTATAGTATATATTATTTCTAGAAAAAAAAAAAAAAAAAAGCTATATATTGTTGGCGGATATGACTTTACCGGATGGAGAGAAGCGAAGGGCATTCACAGCGGAACTATGATGAGAAAGGCTACTTTGATATGAAGCAGTTGGTAGTTTCTTCTCTGTATCATCTGAATTTATAGTCCAAAGCTGTTAAAAATGGAGGATTTCGACACGATTAGCCCAAATTTCTCACTTAAAAATCTCAATAACAACATCAATTCTACATACAAACTAGTTTCATTTGGCCACAGTCAAATCCCAGGAACAGACTAAAACAAATTATAATTTTTCTTTTTACCTATTTTTAATTATTAAATGGGCGTTACCATTTCTTTTCTTTTTATGAAATTAAGTACCTACTGAAGTTATTTTAAAAAAAATACTAAAAAAAAAAAATACTAAAAAACTAAAAAACAAACAAACAAACTACTAACTAACATTAAAAATGTCTCAAGTTGGGAAAATTTCGAACGAGTACCTCATTTCGCCCATTAATGCCTCCCTATCCATTTATAGTTCAATTAGAGTTTCTCAGCAGCCAAACAGAGGGGGGGGGGGGGGAGGAATTTCCATCAAAGCAAACTAAAATTTGACGAGAACAACTCAAAACCAGACTCAAAGTAGCAGATAACCAAATGAAGTGAAGCAAAGATTGAATGAAATAGTGTAAAATTTCCGATGGAGGAAGGAAAAGGAAACCTTGATGTCGAAATCGGCGCCACCGGTGGCGAGAGTAGAGGAGAGGGGGTGAAAATCGAGGGTTAAGACTGGTTTCGTCAGGTGCCAGTTGATCTGAACCGTCCCTCCCTTCATTCTGTTCTTCCAAATGTGATTTTTTTTTTTTTTTTTTTTTTTTTTTTGATTTGGGATTTAGGGTTTTTTTGTCAGAAGAAGAATCACAATAAGGAAGGAGCTTTTATCTTTTGGCGCCATAGTTTTCTATTTGGCGGGAAATATAGATTTTCCCCTTTTTTTTAATTTTATTGTTTTGCTTAAGGTTTTTGTTTTAGTAAGGATAAATTTTTTTTTTTTTTTTCTCTGAAATTTAGGTCTTGTTATAAGTTGTCCAATGAATTTAAATTTGTAACATTTGTTTTCCTGATTTTTTTAAAAAGTTTACGAATTTCTTCCTTTAATTAAGTTTCTGACGAAAAAATATACATGACACTCGTTGGAAGTATGAGTTGTGGATATTTTTCGTCAAAAATTTAATTAAGGGACAAATTTGTAAACTTTTTCAAAGTTTAGGAAAAAAAGAATATTACAAATTGAAATTTTGAGGCATTTTATGACGGACCTAAAGTTCAGGGGAAAAAAAGTAATTTGTCCTTTTAGTAACATAAGGGCTACATTCATTAACGGAACATAGTTTGGGAGGACACAATATTAAGTTTCAAAATTTATGGGACAAAGTGTTACAAAAATCATAATTTAGGAAAAAAATTTTGTGATTTAATATTATTGTTTAAAAACAGGGACTAGAGTTCTAAATCCTACTATACTTCAATACAATATATATATATATATATATATATATTTAATTTTGGTGTGGAAGGATTATAACTATTCATTTTATGATGAAGTTATGTGTAGTTTCACTATTTTATTTTATTTGTATTTTAGATTTATTTATTTTTGCTGAACTAGTTTCACTAATCAAGAAAAACTATATGACATACATTAATTTTAGAAGAATATGATAGATTTAGAATTTCATTGTGTTCTATTCTTTTATGGAGTCTATTGATAGTGATGCGGGACAAGTCCTGGTCAATGGTTTTCTATACTAGATTTTTCTATTTCTATTTTGAAGTTTTATTAATTTTTAGAGTTATTTGTTTACAACTTAGTATTTTCTTTGTAATTTGCTAAGTTTCCTATTTATCCCCAAGTTCTCTAGTTTGAGACCAATCAAATTATGAATAATGTTATCACAGTTTTATATTCTTTTTTTCTTTTTTTTCTTTTTTCTATTTCGCTGCACCAAAATTGGCATCAAAGGAATTATTTTAACGAAAATAGCGACGACTCGAGGCAGCAACATGCCTGCCCGGAGAAAATCGTGTAGATCCAAAAGACGTTGTTGTGCATGTTAAGAGGAACTATATATGGACAAAATAATAATAACAACAACAACAAAATAATAATAATAATAATAACAACAACAACAACTTCTAGTTGGATTAACTCGAGGACAATATATTCTTGAAGTGGAGGAGTTTGATCTAGTACAAGCCATGTTTGTTTCTTACTCTTTTCTATTTTGGAGTTTCATAATGTTTAGAAGTATGTGTCATGTCCTATTTATTTTAGATTTTAGATTTTATATTTTATATTTTATATTTTATTTTTTGTAATTTGCTAAGTTTCCCATTTGATTTAGCTTCCTATTTCTAGGCTAAATTGTCTATTTGAACCCCAACTTCTTTAGTTTGAGACAAGTTATCAAATTTTTGACAAGGTTATCACTACTATGTATTATTTCTTTAGGATAAATTGCTAGGTTGATTCCTAAATTTTTAAGTTTGTGCAATTTTGGTCCGTGTTCTTTTTTTCGTAGCTAAAATAACCCTAAATTATTAAAAACGTAGCTACAATAGTCCTTTTGTTACTTTTAGACGGAATCCGTTAATTAATATCACTTTTTCACCAAATTACTAACGGATGTCATGTAAAAATTAACGGAAATGACTATTATAGCAACATTTACTAGTTTAAGGGCATTCCAGCTATCAAAAAATAAAAAATAAAAACATTGACCAAAATTACACAAACTTAAAAAGTTTAGGGACTAAATGAGCAATTTACTCTATTTTTTTGAGTTTTCTTCTTTTTCCTGTTATGCTGCACCTGCAAGATATATTGCTTCTTAGTAATATGTCTTCTCTTTTTTACTAGTATGTGAATTTAGGCACATTATTAAACCACGTAAAATCTGTGTGTTCTTTTCACTCTTGTAGTTTTCTTCTTTAATTTTTAATATGGCATCCAAGCAAATTAATAATCTAGCAAGTTCTTGATCTTCCATGGCTAACGTCTCCACTTTCTCTCTTATGCTAAACACGGTATTAAAGCCACAAATAATCTAGCAAGTCTTTGATCTTCCATGACAAACATCTTTGCTTTCTCTCATATTCTTATAGCATGATATTAAAGCGATTAATAATTTAGCAAGTCCTTGAGCGCCTCTTTGTTAATGATTTCTGTCCATATGCTCACTTGTGAAAATTTTCATCCCAATCCCTTATGTACTCTTGATGACTATTGATTCTTCCCTACGCTTAACCTGTGTCGTCTCGTCTTCATGCCGACATTAGCATTTTTATTTTTTATTTTTTTAATGAATTGAGAAAGAAGATAATTGATATCAGGGAAAGCAAGCACATCCCAATTAGGTTGGCACCTGCTTGTATTACCCGTCCTCTATCAAATCCCCAACTTGATATTATCAAACAAATAAAAAAGAAAGAAATAAAAAAAATATTCAAAGTCAGAGGAAAACGAAAAGCAACCTAAAAAAGGCAACAAAAACTGAAAATTACAAGAGTCGGAAGCTAGTCTCAGAGATTCAAACCGTGACTTTCATCTTAAGGGTAAGCTACAATTGTGCCTCGTTAAAAACCTTCTAGTCAAAACCCAGTGGGAAAAAGACTAAAGGAAAAAAAGAGTACATAATTACCACAAGTGGTAGGCTATCCCGAAAACCTGTAACAGGGAAAACCTACTATATCACGACCGACAACATTTGAGCAAATGTCCGGGCAATTGAACCACCAAACTATATCATGAAGCCTAACCGCATAAGCTGCAACTCTATCAGCAACATGATTTTCCTCTCGGTATATATGAGAGACGCAATAGAGAATTTTGGAAAGGTAATTTAAGGCACAAATCCATCTTGAATGCTACTTCCAAGGGACATGTTTGCTTTGATTTCTTAGTAGCTGAACAACGTAAGAAGAGTCACATTAATACCATAATCTGGACCAATTAAATTGTTGAGCATACTCCAATGCAGTAATAACACCAAGCAATTTAGCCTCAAAAGCATTCATGATGCCAAGGGGCATGGAAAAACATCCCTTACGGAATCCTCTGTATATTCTAAAAATACTGCCACAGCCTGCCAAGCCTGGAGAACCATTTGCAGCGCCATCTGTGTTTATCTTTATCCAAACCGCCATAGGAGCTTTCCACTAGAGCACATTTAACCTTATTAGCAATTTTGAACTGCTTTAAAATCATCAAGTCAGTTATCGAATCATTCATGGTGCCAGAATCAAGAACATCAGATTCTTGAATATAGCACCATATAACTATAATGGCACGCCGTAAAATAGGAACTTTTCCCTCAAAAATTACCAAGTTCCTAAGTTTCCACACAGGCCAAATAGCGGAAATAACGCCAGAAATCCAAAAATTATAGACTTGTTTGCCCATCTTCATTTTAAAAGCAGAACTAAAAAGACCCTTCATGCCGTTATTTTTATCAAGAATAACCTGAAAACCATATTGTCTTGACGAAGTCGCAGTGAATGAAGATATGATCAAGATCCTCTTCAGCCTTATAACAAAACCGGCAGAAAGAATCAAGTGAGAAGCCTTTCTCTGCAGTGTATTTTCTGTAGCCAATTTCCCATGAAACGCCTTCCAAACTGCAAGAGATCTTCTTGGTTGAATTGATTTTCTCCAAATTTTCTCACCCCAAATTCACCTTCTGAGATTTATTCCGTGCAGCTTCATAGAAATCCCGAAGCCGAGGTTTGCCATTGAGCACAGTTTCCATCGAAGTTCATCATTAGTTTCGTCAGCAATAATTACTGTCTGAATGTCCTTGGTAATATTTGGAAATTTCAAGCAAAACTCCTGAGGAAGATTCCATTCTCTATTGACAATAAAGCTCCCACATTAGACTACGTAGGAATGTCCTGAGAAATATTTATTTTGGAAGAAATCGGATAGCCAATCCAGTTGTGATGCCAAAAATTAACCGCCGGGTTGTTGGCAACAATCCAGATACACTCTCCGAGAAGTTCAGAGTAGCAATCACGCAAAGCAGGCCAGAATGATGAAGTAACATACCCACTCCTAATTTTCCTGAAGTTCATCAAATACCGAGCTCTCATGAGTTCACTCATCACGCACTTTTCACCCATAATTCACCAAGCATCTTCTTCAGAAAAGCACAATTAGTAGCTTCCAACGATCGAATCCCAAGCCCCCCTTCCCTCTTAGGGTGACACGATTTATCCCAAGCAACAGTGACAACGTTTTTCTTGTTGATTTTTCCTGACCATAAAAAATTCCTTATTGCCGTGTTCATCTTTTTCAGCAGATTTTTAGGCCATTTATACACCATAAAACTGTGATTCAACTAGCTACTTGTCACCGAATTAATAAGAGTAAGTCTTCCAGCCATCGAAAGATTAGCACCTTTCCAATTAGAAAATTTGGCAATGGTCTTAATCGCAATCTCCTGAAGGTGTTTACATTTAGGAGTACCTCTGAATAAAGGAACACCCAAGTAGCAAAAAGGAAGTTGACCTCGCCTCATAGAAAGCTTTTGCACTATCTCATTAGCTCTTATGCTAGTGACAGTCTTGCCCAAAAAGACATCTGATTTCTCCACATTAATGAATTGCCCAGATAGATTCCCATAGCATGTAAAGATATCCCTCAGGCAATTGATATTTTTATTGGTAGCCCTGCAAAAAGAAGAACATCGTCTGCAAAGAAAAGATGAGAGGGAATGGTACCTCCTCCGTGAACGGTGATCAGGGATAATTGGCCTTCATTTACTTTTTGTTGAATTAGACGGCTTAAAAAGTCTTCAGCAATACCGAAAAGAAGCGATGATAATGGATCTCCTTGTCCGACTCCTCTTCCACAATTGAAAAAGCCCTCTGGTGTGCCATTAATTAAAACTGATAACTTTGCAGAGTGGAAAATATTCCCAATCCAATCGCAAAATCTTGTAGAAAAGCCGAACGCTTGCAAGACTTTAATAATAAATTGCCAATTAATAGTGTCAAAGGCTTCCGAATGTCAATTTTTAGAGCCATGTTGCTTCCAAAAGCTTTTTTATCAAGAGAATTAACTCCTTCAGACGCCAAAGCAATGCAGTCCTGAATTTGTCTGCCAGGGATAAAGCCGAACTAATTTTTTGAAATAATTCGTTGGGAAATCTTCCCAAGTCTATCATTGATCTTGGTAAATTTTTTATTTAAAAAATTACTAAGAACAATAGGACGAAAAGCATCAATAGACAAAGCATCATTCACCTTAGGAATCAAAACAATGAAGTTAGAATTCAGATTTTGAGGTACATAACCTGTGATTAAGAAGCTCCTGACAGTTTGAATGACATTATTAGCAATAATACTCCAGCAATTCTAATAAAATTGATAACTCTAGAAATTAGAGTTATCTTAGGCACTTTTAGACTTGGATGCAATTGGTTTAGAGAGTATTTGTGTTATTTTTAGCATATTTTCCTTTGTTTTATAATTGTGTGAACTTTTTATCTTGGGTTTAGTGTTTGGTTGATATTTGGTAATTGTGAAGCAGATTCTGGTAAAATGAGTGCTGATTTGTGCTTCAATTCTTGAATGAAGTGCAGAATTAACAAATGAAAGAAGCTGGCCGAAAATGCTGCAGCAATTCTTGCAGCAAATTGTTCCAGCTGGCATTTTTCTGAAAAAGCAGAAAAGGAGATTACAACTCATACTTGTGGGGACCAGTTTTCTACCTCAGCTGGGAGGTCACGTGAGCTGTGGTATTTGCCCTAAAGGGTTAGTACATTTTTTTGGGGAAGAAGCAGCCGCAGAGGAGGAGAGCTGGAAAAAGAAGGAAACAGAGAGAGTACAGAGAAGAAAGAGGAAGAGTACAGGGAGAGAGTGAGCTGCAGATTTGGCTTCCACTCTCACGTCTATTTGAAGAATTAGCTCAGGAGAAGGAGAATATAGAAGGACGAGAAGGACCACATCTAGCCATTTTGGAGTTTTTCCCTTTCTTACTCTCTATTTGATTTTATTTCTTGATTTTCATTCTCTGTTGAACATGGAATTCATACTTAAGCTTGTTTTGTAATCCTAAAATTGAGCTTAATTTCTTTAGCTGGGATTGTTGATGAACCCGAAATTGGGAGGATGATTTGAATGTTTTATTGGAATGTTGAGCAATTTCTTTCCTGTTCGTTCAAGTGTTGTGACTGTTTAATTTCTATTGTTGATTGACCATCAATTTATAGGAAACTAGGCTTTACTTAATTCTGGAAAGGTTAATTAGAGCTGGAAACAACTTGGATGATGCAAGTTCAATATGTTTTTTAAAGTTTATATTGATTTGTGAATGGTATAGGAATATATTATTTACCTTGTATAACCCATTGAAATTGGTGCATGAATTTGTGTCCTGAGAACTAAATTCACATAGGAATATGTTGAAAAAGGTGCAAAGAATTGTTAGTCATAATTAATTCGGAAGAATTTTATGATAAAATTGAATTTTTGCTAACAGGACGGATTTTGCTGCAGCATTTCTACAGCAATTGGATCAGACTTGCATTTGAGGGGAAATTGGCAATCCTAGCTTAATTCACTTCTTGATTTACAAACTCTTGATTGAATATTGTCCTTTTTTGTCTCTTTTAGTGCATTTTCAGCGTACTCGTTTTATTTCTCTAGATTATTGCCATTTTTACTTAGTTCAATTTTCAATCCAAATTTATTTGTGCTTGATTTCTTTTGCAAATTTATTTTAGTAATTCAATCCCTGTGGAGACAATACTCTACTTACTACTATATTACTTGTTCGATTACGTGCACTTGCGTAGTATTTTCGCATACATAGTTTTTGGGCGAACAAGTTTTTGGCGCCGTTGCCAGGGATTGAAATCGTTAAAATATTTGTAAGAGTTATTTTGTTTTAGTACTTATCTTTGCATTTTCTTATTGGTTGAGTTTTTGTATTTTCAGGAGCTTGCTGTCTCTGCATGAATAACCAACGAAACCAAGAGTTGCTGCCCTTGGATCCATAAATTGAAAGGACATTTCTAGCGAGGAGAAGGGAGCAACAAGGTCTAGCGGGTGTGGGAGAATTAGCAGAAAGAGTTGCTGTCAATATGGCTAATGATGGGTAGCAAGTGAATGTCAACAATCTATTGCCTCAACCAGTTTTGGTGGATGACAGAGACAGGGCCATTCGAGAGTATGCTATACCCATTCTACATGGGCTCAATCCAGGCATTATTAGGCCAGAAATACAAGCGCCACAGTTTGAACTCAAGCCGGTGATGTTTCAAATGTTGCAAATAGTGGGCCAGTTCAGTGGAATGGCAACTAAGGATCCCCACATGTATCTTCGGCTATTCATGGAAGTGTGTGATTCTTTCAAGCTACCAGGGGTGTCCGAGGAAGCATTGAGGCTGAAGTTATTTCCTTATTCCTTGAGGGATAGAGCTAGAGCATGGCTTAATTCTTTGCCACCAGAGTCAATAGCAACATGGAATGACTTGGCAGAAAAGTTCCTCATGAAGTACTTTCCTCCAACTAAGAATGCCAAGCTTAGAAACGACATCACTTCATTCCAACAATCGGAGGGAGACTCCTTGTATGAAGCATGGGAGAGATTTAAAGAATTGTTGCGAAAATGCCCTCATCATGGGATTCCCCATTGGATTCAGATGGAAACGTTTTATAATGGGCTCAATGGGCAAACACGTATAATCGTTGATGTGGCTGCCAATGGTACTCTTTTGGCCAAATCGTACAATGAAGCGTATGAGATTTTTGAGAGGATGGCAACCAATAATTATCAGTGGCCCACCGAGAGGCTCAATGCTCGAAAGGCCGCAGGACTTCATGAAGTAGATGCTATTGTTGCACTTTCTGCCCAAGTGTCGAGTTTGACGAATATGATCAAGACTATGAACATGTCGGCGGGTGTTAATTTGGTGCAATCTGTTGGCGTCACTTGTGTTTATTGTGGAGAGGGACACTTGTATGAGGATTGCCCTTCTAATCCAGCCTCTGCTTATTATGTGGGTAATTTCAACAGGAACAACCCTTATTCGGTGTCTTACAATCAAGGGTTGAGACAACACCCAAACTTTTCATGGAGCAATCAAGGGGCCAGTTCTAGTGGAGCAAATGTTTATCATCGACCTTCTCACCCGCCGGGCTTTCCATCTCAATAACCAAGAACTCAAGCTATGGAATCATCTAGCTCACTGGAGAATTTGATCAAGGAGTATATAGCAAAGAATGATGCTAGAGTTCAGAGTCATGATGCAACATTGAGGAGCTTGGAGAATCAGATTGGGCAGATTGCAAATGCCTTGAATGTTAGGCTGCAAGGCTCTCTTCCAAGTAATACTGAAGATCCAAGGAGGGAAGGGAAAGAACACTGCAAGGCAATTTTATTAAGGAATGGAAGGGAGCTCGAGCCATGGGAAAAGCCAAAAGCTGTACAGAATGAGCCCACTTCAATCCAAGAATAAGACAAGCAACTTCAACAAGAAGAAAAATAGGGTACAAATCAACCATTGGAATCTGACACAAAAAATGCTACAGCATTTCCGCAGCATTCTGGTACAGTAGGAATTTCAAAGCACAACAACAACAAACCGCCTCCACCGTTTCCTCAGCGGTTTCAGAAGCAACAAAAGGATGATCAGTTTCACAAATTTCTGGATGTCTTGAAGCAGCTACACATCAAAATACCTCTTGTTGAAGCCCTGGAGCAGATGCCGAATTACGTCAAATTCATGAAAGATTTGGTCACTAAGAAGCGTAGATTTGGAGAGTTTGAAACTGTAGCTTTGACAGAGGAATGCAGCGCCATATTACAAAATAAACTCCCTCCCAAGCTGAAGGATCCGGGAAGTTTTACAATATCGTGCTCAATTGGAAACCATTATTTTGGTAAGGCTTTATGTGATTTGGGAGCTAATATCAATTTGATGCCAATGTCCATCTTCAGGAAGTTAGGAATTGGTGAAGCAAGGCCGACCACAGTATCATTGCAGCTTGCCGATAGGTCCATCACTCATCCTGAAGGGAAGATTGAAGATGTTCTAGTAAAGGTGGACAAGTTCATTTTTCCTGCAGATTTTATCATTCTTGATTATGAGGCAGACAAATAAGTTTCAATCATCCTGGGAAGACCATTTCTTGCTACAGGCCGCACCTTGATTGATGTGCAAAAGGGGGAATTAACTATGAGGGTGCAAGATGAGCAGGTGACATTTAATGTGCTCAAGGCTATGAAGTTTCCAGTTGAGATGGATGAATGTTCGGTCATATCTGCTTTAGATTCCTTAGTGGCCGAAGAGTTTGAGGCAAATAACCAGCAAGATCTGATACATTCGTCATTGGCATTGGATTCGGCGGATGATGAAGATGAAGATGTGGAGCAACTTGTTTGGTTAGATGGTAATGCTATTGCGTCAAGATATGTGTGGAAATTTGAAGCATTGGATCTATCAAACCGTGAGCACAAGCCATCCAAGTCTTCTAGGGAAGAGCCACCGGTGTTAGAGTTGAAACCTCTACCGTCTCATCTGAGGTATGCGTATTTGAGAGAATCTTTAACTCTTCCTGTGATCATTGCTGCCGACTTAACTAAAGATTAAGAGGAGAGTTTGCTTCATATTTTGAGAAAATTCCAAGGTGCCATAGGGTGGACAATAGCAGATATAAAGGGTATAAGTCCCTCATTTTGTATGCACAAGATTCTTTTGGAGGATGACAAGAAGGGGTCTATAGAAGGTCAGCGACGAATGAATCCGATCATGAAGGAGGTTGTTAAGAAGGAGATAATTAAGTGGTTGGATGGAGGGATAATATACCCAATCTCCGATAGTTCGTGGGTTAGCCTGGTTCAGTGTGTTCCCAAGAAAGGGGGGATTACCGTTGTGGAGAATGAAAATAATGAATTGATTCCAACAAGAACAGTAACGGGTTGGCGGATTTGTATGGACTATAGGAAGCTTAACAAGGCCACACGGAAGGATTAATTCCCGCTCCCATTCATTGATCAGATGCTAGATAGATTGGCAGGGAAGGAATTCTATTGCTTCTTGGACGGATATTCAGGTTATAACCAGATTGCCATAGCCCCGGAGGACCAACACAAGACAACCTTCACTTGTCCATTCGGTAAATTTGCCTTTAGAATGATGCCATTTGGCTTGTGCAACACACCTGCAACTTTTCAGCGTTGTATGATGGCGATTTTCACTGATATGGTAGAGCAATATTTAGAGGTGTTTATGGACGATTTTTTAGTTTTTGGAGAAAACTTTGAAGATTGCCTCACCAACTTGGCAAGGGTCTTGAAGCGTTGTGAAGAAACCAATTTGGTCCTAAATTGGGAATAGTGTCACTTTATGGTCAAGGAGGGCATAGTGTTGGGACACCGAGTTTCGAGAAATGGCCTTGAGGTTGACAAAGCAAAGATTGCTATAATTGAGAAGCTGCCACCACCATCAAATGTGAAAGGACTTCGGAGTTTTCTTGGGCACGCGGGCTTACACCGAAAATTTATCCAAGATTTTTCCAAGATTTCCAAGCCTCTTTGCAGCTTGTTGGAGAAGGACATCCAATTCATCTTTGACGAGGCATGTGTGTTGGCGTTCACAGATTTGAAGAAGAAACTCATTTCAGCACCAATCATAGTAGCCCCAGATTGGTCTTTACCATTTGAAGTGATGTGTGATGCGAGCGATTGGGCTGTGGGAGCTGTTTTATGGCAGCGCAAAGACAAGATATTCCACTCAATTTACTATGCCAGTAAGACTCTATCAGGGGCCCAACTGAATTACACAGTGACAGAGAAGGAGTTGTTGGTTGTTGTCTACACCTTTGACAAATTTCGAGCTTATTTGATAGGAGCAAAGGTAACGGTTTTCACAGACCATTCGGCCATCAAATAATTGGTAGAAAAAAGGATGCAAAGCCAAGGTTGATTAGATGGGTGCTTCTGCTTCAAGAATTTGACCTCGAGATCAAAGATAGGAAAGGAACAGAGAATCAAGTGGCTGATCATTTGTCTCGGTTGGAGAGAGCTGAGAAGAGCACGGATTCAGAAGCTATCAACGAGGTGTTTTCGGATGAGCAGCTTTTGCTTGTCACTAGAGCTAACACTACGTTGCCTTGGTATGCTGATTTGGTAAATTACTTAGTGAGTGGGCTGTTACCTCCTGAGTTGAATAGTCAACAAAAGAAGAAGTTTTTGCATGAGGTGAAATTTTACTTCTGGGATGAGCCTTACTTGTTCATGTTGGGATCTAAATGTGTCATAAGGATAGAAAATCAATATTAGGGATTTTCTGTAAATATGACATTTTGATATTAATAAGAGAAGGTTATTCATGTTTAATAAGTTGTGTCCTATTTACTTTTATTTGTTGATTGTATGGTTATTTTGAGCAAACACAAAATATTCCTTGACTGTTGGTAATATATCGGATTACCATATGTATACGGGGTATACATAGAAGACGTGGTAATTTGATAACAGTCTAAATAAATAGTCCGCAATCGATGGAATAAGATTTGGGGATCTTATTTATGATAAGATTGTAAAGGTTGTCTACTTCCTTGGAGGGATGATTTGTCTTGACCATCGGATAGGTTCCGAGTAGAAACTTTAATGTATACCAGTATTGAGGTATGACATTGGACTGGACCTAAAGTGTTAATTGATTCGGTTTAATAATTCTGTTTATAAGAATCAATGACACTTTGATTATCATCCTACATTAATCTTAATCCTGAAATGATTACTTGAGTTCGCATCCATGACTTATGTACTTTAATGCACTACAGGTGAGACACTGTTAATTCATAATCAATATACTTGTGTTTTGGGTGCATAACTTATGGATGGAGAAATCAAGATTCATAGATACGGAATCCATAGCTATCTTAACGATAGTAAATGTTATCTACTTAAAGGCATTATTCGGGGATTGAAAGATAGTATAATAAGATCTTGGCCATCGGTTTACTTTGTGTTCTCTGGTGGTTTACCAATTGTATGGTTTTACAATTGGTGATTCTTTCAATAGAGAATAATGGAACTTTAAGTTAAAATGATTGAAAAGGTAAAACGGAAAAAAGTCCTTAATTCAATCATGGATAATATATGGGGATTAAGCAATAGATGAATAAATCATGGAAGAAGCACTACGTGAAAGAGAGCTTTCGTAATACGGTATTTAAACAGGAGTTCAACTTCAAACTTTTAGTGGAATAGTTTTGAAGTTGGTAATTGATGAATAATTAATCTGAGATTAATTTTTCACAATTATAGGAGCCTCTTTACATATTTTCATCGGGTCCCTCTATTAGCTCATATAGTTCCGTATAGCGTCTCGGGATTTGTTCCTAATGACATCGGTAAATTTAAATGGAATTTAGTAATGTCTATTAAGACATGGTACTCTCTAACATGCAATCCAAAAAGGATTGGACATGTGAAATTAGTAGACAAATGATTTGTCAATATGTGATTGGTTAATTTGAATTTTGGAAATAAGATTGTGTTTGAATTATTTAATTTTGGAAAATAAATTTTCTCTCCTAATCTAAAAGTGATGCACGGTTTTTAGATAGGTGGAGGGAAGAAAATTTTGTTACAAAATTGTTCAAATATATTCCTAACATTAAATTATTAATTGATTTGAATAATGGAGATTATTTGATGGATTTTTTCTTTCCTTTAAAAAGTTGTGGACGGTTTTAAGAGGAGGAAAATTTCAAATATTTCATTTATTTAAATTAATAAATACGGTTGATGTTTGAGGAAAATATTTAATTCAAATAAGTGAATCTTATTTAAAATCAAAAAGGTTTAAAAGGAATCTGAATCTAGATAGGACTATGATCTTTTGACTAGTCTAGATTCTTGATTTAAAATTTGAACCATCAATCTAGCTTGAATTTCAAGTGTGGCCGAATTTTTTGTGGGAAGATTTCCTCTTGGAAAAATGTTTTAGGTTCAATGAATCTAGCCTTAATGTTGTATGATCTTTTGATTCAAAATTTATCCAGAAAAATAATTATTAATTATTTTTAAAGGATATGAATTTTGAAAAAGGATTAAACTTCTATATAAAGGCAAGGGATTCTTAAAAAACCAATTTTTGGTATTTTTTCCCAAGAGGGAAAACGTTTTTTTTTTTTTTTTTTTTTTTTTTGGAGTGAGAGGAAAAACAATTTAGGTTTCTTCCACATCAAATTCGGCTATCTTGTGAGAAAGAAAAAGAGAGAAAATTCCACTGAATCAAAACTATGAGGAAGGTTAAACCGAGTGATAATTTTCATAGGAGGTTAACCAGTTCCTATTTTGTAGTTTTGAAGAAAGAAGTTGGATCATATTCTCAACGAGGAACATCGGAATTGAGAAGGAAGGATTTAGACTTTGGAAAGCATTACCGGTCGCTTGGATTCATAGAACGTGTGCCCACACACACTCTGAGACGTGGAACTCGAGAATAGTAGAGAAGACACGTTGGTCAAACGCTCTAGTGATTCCGGAATCCAAGAATTAAGATACGCTTGATCATTAATTTAATTTATTGTTATATGCATCATGAGACTCTTTTTCGGAAACGGCATAAAAATTTTAAAACTTCCGCTGCGCCGTAACTCTATATCGGATCCGATTTTTCCAACAACTGGTATCAGAGCCAACTCATGATCATGTATATAACATAAATTATTTGATCAAATAAATTTCTCTTTATGCATTAATGAAATATTTTAGAGAGTTGGCACTCTAGGTTTTATTTTGAGTATGTTAAATATATTATGAATGGATGTATGGAGAATGCTTAATATTATTTTTATAAATTTGATGCTTGTTCAATTTTGCCGGTCATGATTCCATAGAGGTTAGAATTTGTATCTAAGTTTTTCAAGTGTAATAGATGCGGTTTATAATCACCGCAAGGTCGTTCTTTCAATTCCTAGAATTTTTGTAAGCCGGAAACGGTGTAGGAATTTTTTTGTAAAATTCAGGCTACAATGGATTCGAGGAGATTGAAGATGAACGAAGGTATGGAAATTTTCAAAGGATGTGATTTTTTGGAATCTTTTTAATTAAAAAATGTTTTTTTTAAATAAAAAAAATCACAGAATCTTTTTGAAAATTTAATTTTCCAATGATATGTGATCTTGATAATTTGGAAATCAAAATTAAAAATTTAAATTTAAATTTAATGGATATTATTATGAATTTTAAAATTTTGAGATTTAAATTTGAAATTTGAAATTTGGAAATTTCAATTTTTTGAATTTTAAAATTTAATAAACCGGATTTTTTTATTTAAATTTTTGAGATTTTGTAATTTTGATTAAAATTAAAAATCAAATATAATCTTTTGTAATTTAAATTTAATTTTAAATTTGAAAAGATGTGACATTGGAGAAGGAAGACACATTGAAGAAGGATACAAGGCATGGATATACAAATGAAGGCCGATATATGTTTCGGTTAATTTTTGTAAATTTTGCAATTTTCTTTTCTCTAGGATGGAATCATGATCAACGGCTGTTTACATATTTTGCAAACCATAGATAATGTGTTGCTAGATTAATATGTTATACAATTTCCTGATGTATTGATAACATGCCATATAGACTAGGGAGTGCCACTCAATAAATATTGTTTATGCATGAAAAACAAAAATCCTAATTTAAAAGAATGAGTGGGAGAAGGTTTTACACACTAAGACCTACGGCCTCCATCGTTGGTCCAATAGTTACGCATGGTAGTGCCTACTACTCGGTTTTGACCTGGGAATCCCTTCGGATAGGTATCTTACCTAGAGCGCACACTGATTTGGATTTCCGAAAGGATAACAATTTTGGGCATATTTTATGTTTAGATCACCCCTCGGTGACGGATGTAAAATATGGATTCAAAATTGGAAACAATGGTTACACACTCATGCTACTTTATTTATTAACCCTCCCTCGAGGCTTTGTTATATAAAGTAGTGGCCAAATAAACGATAGTTGATGTGTATTTAATGGAATTTGCTCCATGGACGAATATATATTAATCGGAAGGGGTCCGTGTTCTTGGCTAGTTATTCTATGACTACCCCTCGGTAGCTTAGAAAGCAGAAGCTAGGAATTATCGTAGTAAGGTATGTGTTTTAAGGGTTTTACACATGAACATTTAGATTGCATATAAATCTTTTTGTTTTATTACAAAACCATATTTTATAAACTAATAGGATGTTTGCTCGTACTTATTACATGTTTTCTTATTATAGACCAAAATGTCGAGCCATTTATCTGTGATACTTACGCAAAACAAATTATCTGGCGAGAATTTTAATGACTGGAAAAGGAACTTGCTTATCGTCCTAAACTTTGATAAACACAGTTTCGTCCTAACCCAACCAAGACCACCTACGCTTGCGATCGATGCTCCTGATAGGGATTTTGTAGCGCTTGAGCGCTGGGACAATTCCAACCTAAGTGCTATGTGCTATATTCGGGCGAGCATGTCTAACGTGTTCCAGAAACAGCACGAAGAGCATCAAACTGCTAGGCAGATCATGGATAACCTGGAGGAAATGTTTGGTGAACAAACTATCCAGGCTAAGACCGATGCTATCAAAGGTCTCATGAATTGCAGGCAGAAGGTTGGAACTCCCATCAAGGAGCACATGATGAAAGTCATGGCTTATTTGTCTGAAGCTCAGACAAATGGGGCTGAGATCGATTCTGCAACTCAATTGGTCATGGTTTTCTAAACCTTGTCCAAGGATTTCGATTTGTTTCAGGCATCCTACAACCTTAACCGGAAGTAGATGTCTTTAACGGAATTGATGAAAGAGTTGCAAACCTTTGAGAACATTTTTAAGGGTTCTGGATCTAAGGCTGAGGTGAATATGGCTTAACCTAGTTCGCCTACTCCTAATCCCAAAAGGAAGAAGGAAAAGGGGAATAACAAGGGGAACAAGCCTGCGGTGAATGCACATGCTTCTAAGAAGTCTACCAAGACTAAGAAACGGAAGGTGGATCCCAAAAAGGTTAAGTATTTTCACTGTGGGAAGAAATGACATTTCAAGAAGGATTGCCGAGAATACCTGTCTATGCAAAAGCAAAAAGGTAATTTCGATGTTCTATATCTTGAGTGTTGTTTAGTGGAATAATCTAAGGACAATTGGGTTATAGATTCTGGAGCCACTAACCATGTTTGTATTTCTCTGCAGGGGTTCAAGGTAACGAGAAGTCTGCGTGAGGAGGACTTCACGTTAAGAACCAGTGATGGGACGTTGGTGCGAGCTGAAGCAGTGGGAGAATTACATCTTTATTTTGATGAATTTAGGTTTATTGTTTTAAGACATTGTTTTTATGTTCCTAGTTTCAAGAGGAACCTAATTTCGGTAGCTTGTTTGATTAAATATTCTTATGCAATTTCTTTTAATAATAAAGTTGTCATTAGGAAAAAAAATTCTCTTATTTGTAATGGATGGATGCATGGAAATCTTTATTTTATCAAACCTAAGATGCACTCACTGCTTGATACAGAATTGGAAAAGAACTCTAAAAGACATAAGTCTTCTCACTCTAACAAATCATATCTTTGACATTTACAACTTGGTCACATAAGCCTTAACAGAATTCAAAGGATGGTAAAGGAGGAATGCCTTGACTTGTATGAGGTTGAACCTTGGCCACAATGTGAATCCTGTTTAGAGGGCAAGATGACTAAACAACACTTTGCTGCCATGGATGGTCGTGCCGAGGAACTTTTAGAACTAGTGCATACGGATGTTTGTGGTCCCATGAACATAGAAGCACGTGGTGGATATGAGTATTAAATCACTTTTATTGATGATTACTCAAGGTATGGATATGTCTATTTGATGACCCGCAAAAGCGAAGACTTTGACAAGTTCAAAGAATTTCGGCCTGAAGCAGAGAAACAATTAGGTAAGTCCATAAAGACACTTCGATCGGATCGAGGTGGAGAATACCTATCGGATGAGTTCTTAGGATATTTGATAGAGAATGGGATACAATCCCAGTTGACTGCACTTGGTACTCCTCAACAGAATGGTGTAGCTAAGAGAAGAAATAGGACCCTATTGGATATGGTCCGGTCTATAATGAGTTACTCCACATTACCTTTTTCATTTTGGGGACACGCCATACAAACTGCAAGCTATCTTCTGAATAACGTTCCCTCCAAATCGGTTCTTAAAACTCCTTACGAGTTATGGACGAGTAGGAAACCTAAATTGAATCATATTCGAATTTGGGGTTGTCCGGCACACGTCCTAGATAAGGAAGCGAAGAAGTTGGAGTCACGATCAGAAGTGTGCTTGTTTGTTGGCTATCCAAAAGGGACAAAAGGTGGTCTGTTCTATAATCCGAAGCAAAATAAAGTCTTCGTTTCTACACATGCAACATTCCTAGAGGAAAGTTACATAGAAAACTTTAAACCTCGTAGCAAAGTAGTGCTTGAGGAGATGACTTCGGGTTTGGATGTTCCTAAAGTCACAGAAAACCCTGTGGAAAAACCGCTAAAGAATCAATAATCAGGGGAGCTTCGTCGTAGCGGGAGGATTATCAGGGAACCTGAAAGGTACATGTTCAATGGTGAAGTTTTTAAAGCAGAATCCATAGAACATGATGATGCGACTACGTATAAGGAAGCTATGGAGGATATTGATTCTAGTCTTTGGCAAAAGGCTATGAACACCGAGATGGAATCTATGGATTCTAACGGGGTTTGGAAACTTGTAGACTTACCTCAAGGCATAAAACCTGTAACGACCCGCCTATCGTAGGCCGTTACCATACATACTTACTTATAACATACGAAAACTTGGGCTAAATTTTTTTTTTTTTTATACAACCGATAAATAACTTGAACTGGGAAATTCCCTTAGCAATTTCCCATATACATACATGTACATATACTTATCTACATATCGTAGTATTGAAGTCTTGTACTCAAATATAGCATATTTAAGATAACATAAATAAAAAAGAAACGTAGCAGTTCCCGACCCACAGTTTCACAGTTTTGCCTTGCCATGCTCAACTGCCTTGCATCATGTAGTACCGTAGGATTTCTTACCTACAACATAAACGTAAGTCATGAGCTTTCGCTCAGCAAGCACAACAATTATTCCGCAAAATATTTCATGATATCATAATGCATGAACCATTTATGCTTTCTTATTGTTTTCATAGGTTAGCATACTTTTTGGGCCCTTATATAACATAAATGTACGTACCGTGGCGCGCAGCCATAGAGTGGTTGGGGCGGCCAGCCCTGTCCAACTCAAACCATGGACCAAACCCGACATAGTGCGGGTCGATACGACATATAGCATCATGCTTATCATGATACTTAAATCTTGTTCTTATCTTATTTCATACTTGAAAAACTGTTTCATACTCATAAACAGTTTCTTAACTAAAATTGGGATTTCATATCTTGCCCAATAACTTATCATTAATGAGCATGCTTCGTGATGCCATAATATCAAAATATTCATCATAGGAACATACATGCTATAACATTCATCATGTACCTATCAACATGAACTTGAAAGCATACATGCCATAAATATTCATCATGTACCTATCAACATGAACTTGAAAGCATACATGCCATAAACATTCATCATTTCTTGAAAACATACATACCATAAACATACATCATACATATATCATCATGAACATGATCTCATATAAGCCACAAATATTTCTCATACATATATCATCATGAACTTGAAGGCATACAACAACAAACATTTTTGTCTATGTTGTAGGCGGAGTTGTACTTACCATTACTTGCGCCTTGAATTAAAATATTCCACTTAAACAGGTCACTTTCCTGTTTTCAAGAAAATCATAGGATAAGTATCATCCTATCACGATATCATAACAATTCTAACTCTTTAAAGTACAAACCCTAAAACTCAACTCCTTTTTGAATTTTAGTAAAACCCTAGAATTCTGAAAACTGGGTTTTAAAACTAATTCATAATGTTGGGTCCTTTTCTTACAAATCTGATTTAAATTTGAAAAAGTTCTTCACAAAAGTTGTAGACCTTGAAGTCTCCTACAACTTTTATTTTTAACTCAAAACTCAAATCTGTCTTTAACCCGCTTATTTCTTCCTTTGAATCTTTTTCGACCAAAATCACTAATCATAATTTGGTCTCGGGTTTTTGCAAAAACAAAGGTCTTAGAGACCTTATTTTCAAAAACTGTTCATGTTGCCCCTAGGATTTTCCCTTCTCTATAACTTTACAGTTTTAACTTTTTCCAAATTCGGCCTCTAAAGGCCTCAAAATCGCATTTCCAGAAAAATCATTCAATTCGAACCATAATCGAGCATACTAAAACCCTAGTGCATATGTCTTTCAAGAATTGAACTCATGCTCATACATATTCTTAAATCTTAATTAGAACTTAAATGAAGAACTAGAGGATAACAATATTTACCTCAAGCTCCTCGGATGAAATTCTTAAACTATGGTTTTAAAATTTACTTCTCAATTCCTACACTAAACCGAGTACCCTTCTCCCTCTTATTCTCTTTTCTTTTTTTCTTTTCTTTTCTCTCCTTTCTTGGTTCGGTTCCTAAGGCAGAAGACTAGGGAATATGGGCTGCTTGTGTGTGTTTGCTAACAAAATGAAGTGGAACAACCCTCACCTATTTATAGGGAAACATTCTACTTCCTAAAATTACACAATAGTCCCTAGAAGAATCAAACTTGTTCTTGACTTCTTGAGAGGTGGCCGGCCAAGTTGCCAAGTAGCAAAGCTAGGGTGCTTACTAATCAATGCTAGGAACCATGAGGTGTCCTCTTCCCAAGTTTGGCCGGCCTTAGGTGGAGCTTGTGCTTGCTATTGCTAAACCAACAAGCAAAGCTACTAACCTAGAAATCATAAGGTGTCAAATGCTAAGGAGATCTAACTTTCATCATTTACCTATTGGTCCCTAAGAGCAAAATATTTGCTCAAGATCCTTGTGTGGTGGCCGGCCCTCCTTGTCCCAATTTGCCAAGTAAGCAAAGCTAGGGAAGCTTGCTCACCAAGGCTAGAAGCATGAGGTGGCTTCTCCTTGTGGTGGCCGGCCTTAGGGAGGTTGAGGTGTGCAAGCATTGGCTTGCCAAGGGAGCTAGGCTAGGGTGTCTAGATGGTTGATTCACCAAGGCTAAGCCATGAGGTGTTTCTCCCTCCTGGTGGCCGGTCATGGTTAGTGATTTGGCAAAGCTTGAGCTAGCCAAGAGAGCAAGCTAGATGAGTTGCCTCACCAAAGCTAGGCCATGGTGTGTTGTCTCCTTGCTATGGCCGGTCATGGTGATGAGTTGTGCGAGCCTTGGCTTGCCGAGGTGCAAGGCTAGGAAGGTTGTTCATCAAGGCTAGGCCATGAGGTGTCTCTCCTCATGGTGGCCGGCCATAGTGTGCTACAAAGGACAACTTTCTAATTGAACCATAAAACATAATCAACCAAGCAAAATTGAGATGCTTAGTTGCTAAACCTAGAGCATGATTTGTCACATTTTTAATGACACTTAAATTCTTCTAATTTGCATAATGCTCCTCAAAAACAAAATTTATTGCTCGTAAGGCCATGATGTGGCCGGTTCCTAAAGAGTCCACATGGAAGAACTTGATTGGTCCAAATGGAAATTTTTCCAATCCAAACTTTTTCTCTTGTTTTTCCAACTAGGTTAACTAAACTTGAAATTGATCATTAACATAGTTGAACTAGGAAACTTAACTTAAAAAGTCCATAATTCCCAAACTTTTACATATTTGCTTATAAGTCCACAATTTTCTCAAAATTACACATTGGCCCCTAAAGGCAAAAATATTTGCACTTTAGTCCCTCTAAAGTGGCCGGCTAAGATTAAGCTTCTAAACATCCCAAATCTTACTTAATCATTCCCTAAGAGGCTTCTTAGCTTCTAAAACTTCAAAATCATGAACTTTTCTTAAATTTGCAAATTGACCCACAAACATAAAATATTTGCATTTTGGTCCCTGTGAGGTGACCAATTTTGGTAATGACACTTGTTATCTGAGGTGTCACCCTTAAAGGCCTTGTTTGGCTTAACTCCTAAATGCAGTCTATTTTCATACTAACATAGATATTCATATACTGTTTTTCAACTGATAACAGTATAATCGTACTGGACCATTATCCAAAATTTATCTAAACTGCATATAGGACTTTCCTAACACCATAAACTACCAACATAAAGTCATAAATCATAAATTTACCCTTTTTAACAAAGGTAGTAAACTGACGTAAATAGATTATCGAATCTTTTAGCAAAAGATTCAACAACTTTTCTTAGAAAACATATCATACATATCACTTAAACAGACTTTGATTCTTAACGAAAGAAATCATAAGTTTACAAACAGGTTGGTTATTACAATCTACCCTCCTTAAAAATTTTCGTCCCCGAAAATCAATACAAGTAGGGATATTTCTTTTTCATTTCTTTTTCTAACTCCCACGTTGCTTCTTCAATGTTATGATTCCGCCATAATACTTTAACCATTGGAATGGTTTTGTTCCTTAAAACCTTTTCTTCCCGATCTAGAATCCGGATTGGCTTTTCCTCATAAGTCAAGTCCGTTTGTACTTCAATTGGTTCTTGACTTAACACATGGGAAGGATCAAGTACATATCTTTTTAACATCGAAACGTGGAAAACGTCATGTACAGAAGCTAAAGCTGGCGGTAAAGCAAGTCTGTAGGCTACTTTTCCAATCCTTTCGAGAATTTCAAAAGGACCCGTGTATCTTGGATTAGCTTTCCCTTTTTACCAAACCTCATAACTCCTTTCATAGGAGCAATTTTCAACAAAAAAAAAAAAAAAAAAAAAAAACAGAATCTCCATCTTGGAATTCTAAGGGTCTTCGACGTTTGTCAGCATAACTTTTATGCCGACTAAAAGCTACGTCGAGTCGTTGCTTGATCACCTTGATGTCTTCTGAGGTTTTTCTTATGAAATCCGTAGTTTGAAGTTGCTTCTGTTCAACTTCTTGCCAATGGATGGGAGATCGACATTTTCTTCCGTAAAGCGCTTCAAATGGAGCCATACCAATTGAGGCGTGATAACTGTTATTATACGAAAACTCGATCAAGGGTAGCTTCTGATCCCAGTTTCCCTTGAAATCCAAAACACAAGACCTCAACATATCTTCCAATGTTTGGATAGTACGTTTCGATTGTCTATCAGTCTGAGGATGGAAAGCGGTACTGAATTTCAACTTTGATCCCATAGCTGCATGTACACTTTTCCAAAATCGTGAGGTAAAACGCTCATCCCGATCTGAAATTATGGATTTTGGAACTCCATGAAACCTAACAATCTGAGATACATAAATTTCAGCCAATTTCTCGACCGAAAAAGGTGGCTTTAATAGCAATGAAATGAGCTGATTTGGTTAATCTATCCACAATCACCCAAATCATATCATTCCCACTTGCGGTCCTGGGTAATCCAACTATGAAATCCATGGTGATTTGCTCCCATTTCCACTCTGGGAGCTCGATCTTTGAAGATCTCCACCAGGTTGTCGGTGTTCGGCCTTAACTTTCTGACAAGTTAAGTATTTTGATACGAATCAGCAATTTCTTTCTTCATGTTCGGCCACCAAAAATTCTCCTTGAGGTCCTTGTACATCTTAGTAGCTCCAGGGTGAACTGAGTATGGCGTTTCATGCGCTTCAGACATGATTTGTTTCTTAAGGAATTCAAAGTTAGGAACACAAATCCTTCCTTTGAAGAGAATTAATCCATTCGTGGATGTCTTAAAGTCTTTATCTTCTCCACCAAGAAGTTGCGTCTTTATCAAAAAGGAATCTTTCCCCTGATAACACTTAATGGAGTCTAGGAGATTGGACTGAAGAGTCAAAGCAGCCAATTTCCCTGTTATTAGTTCGAATTCAAAATCAGAAATTTCCTTTTGGAGTGACTTAGACAATCTTTCAATCGACATGAGCACATCGGAAGACTTCCTGCTTAACGCGTCTGCCACTTTGTTTGCTTTTCCAGGGTGGAAAAGGATTTCACAATCGTAATCCTTTACGAGCTCAAGTCATCTGCGCTGCCTCATATTGAGCTCTTTTTGGGTAAAGATGTATTTGAGACTTTGATGATCGGTGAAAATCTCACATCTATTAACATACAGGTAATGTCTCCAAATCTTTAAGGCGAAAACCACCGCTGCAAGTTTCAAATCGTGCGTCGGATAGTTCCGTTCATGGTCCTTCAGTTGACATGAAGCATAGGCAACCACATTTCCTCCTTGCATAAGGACAGCTCCTAGTCTGGTCTTTGACGCATCGCTATAAATAACGAAATTTCCTGCATCAACATCAGGAATTATTAATACCGGCGCACTTGTAAGCTTCCTCTTGAGCTCTTGAAAGTTTTCTTCACACTTCTGTATCCATTCAAACTTTCTCCCTTTCTTGGTAAGGGCTATTAGTGGCGCCGCAATCTTGGAGAATCCTTCACGAACCGTCGGTAGTATCCGGCCAAACCAAGAAAGCTCCGTATCTCCGTGACGTTTTTGGGTGCTAACCATGCACTGACGGCTTCTATCTTAGCAGGATCAACAGAAATTCCTTCCTTTGAAACTACGTGGCCCAAGAAATGCACCTTTTTCCAACCAACATTCACATTTTGTGAATTTGGCATAGAGCCGATTCTGTCTTAAAGTTTCCAACACTATTCTGAGATGCTGTTCATGTTTCTTTATGGACCTTGAGTAAATCAAAATATCGTCAATAAAGACGATAACAAACTTATCTAAATATTCTTTAAACACCCGATTCATGAGGTCCACAAAAGCAGCTGGGGCATTAGTCAATCCAAATGGCATGACTAGAAACTCATAATGCCCATACCGTGTTCGGAAAGCTGTCTTAGAAATATCTCCTTCCTTGATTCTAAGTTGATAATATCCCGATCGTAGGTCAATTTTTGAGAATACCAATGCTCCTCTGAGTTGATCAAAGAGATCGTCAATTCTCAGAAGAGGGTACTTGTTCTTAATCGTGATCTTGTTCAACTCACGATAGTCCGTTGCACATCCACAATGATCCGTCCTTCTTTTTGACAAACAGCACTGGTGCTCCCCATGGGGAATGGCTTTGTCGAATGAATCCTTTGTCCAACAGTTCTTGTAACTGTACTTGGAGTTCCCTAAGCTCAGCTGGGGCCATACAATAGGGTGCTTTCGATATTGGAGCTGCTCCTAGCAACAACTCTATTTCGAAGGAGATTTCTCGCTCCGGCGGAAGTCTGGTTAAATCTTTTGGAAAGACATCTACATATTCCCTAATAATGGGAACATCTTCAGGCTGTAGCTCCTTTTCTTGTTCTTTGTTCACCATGTTAGCTAAGTATCCTTGACATCCATTAGCTAACATTTTCCAAGCCTTTATTGTCGAAACTAGCCGGGTTGATGAGCTCTTAGACTGGCCGTGAAAGTTAAATTCCTCTTCACCGAAAGGACTAAACGTAACACAATGCTTTCGACAATCAATCTTAGCGTTGTACTTACCTAAGAAATCCATTCCCAGGATAACATCGAAATCCTAAAGCTTAATCGCAATCAGGTCTACATATAATTCTTTACCGCACATGACTACCGGAACATACCGCATCCAGGAATCAGACAACAAAATTTCCCCTGACGGAAGAGAGGTTCTAAAAGATTGCCCTAGATTTTCTACATTTCTTCCTAACTACTGGGCATACTCCATTGATACAAATGAATGGGTGGCACCAGAATCAAATAGAGCAAATACATCATAAGTGGCTATAGAGATCTGACCTGTTACCACATTAGAGGTTCTAGCCTCAGCATCTCCCTTTGTGCAAGCATAAATCCTGGCTTGTGGTTCGGGAGCCTCTAGTCTTCCTTGTACAATCGAAGGACCTTCGATCTTTGCTTGTACCGCATGCAGCTGTCGGTTTGCATTTCTATTCTGGAACTGAGGGTTCTGGTTCTGGCTATTAGAGGTGCAATTCCTCGCATAATGGCCTTCCTTGCCACAAAGGTAGCAGGCGTTTGTTCCCATCCTACACACGCCTAGGTGTTCTTTCCGCATTGAACACACACAGGATAATTTTGTTATTACCCTCATTCCCACGGATGCTCTTCTTTTGAGGGTAATTCTTTTGTTGGCCCTGGCCCGTAGCATTTCATTTCTTTTATTCCTCCCAAACTGTTTGGAATTTTGACTGGAATTACTAGTCTGGCCTTTTGAGTTCGGTTCTTGATTATGCCTAGATTGTATCTGCTTCTCTACGGCTTTTTGTTCTTTCTTAGCTTTGAAGATTTGAACCTCGCTTCCTTATCCTGATTAATCCAGTATTCTGCTCTCATAGCTCGACTTATACAATCAGCTACTAGGGTTGGAGGGCTACTTCCAGCACTAACTTGTTTGGCAATGTCTGTCCGGAACATTTTCATCATTCTTCTTACTTTCTCCTTTTCATTTGGTACCAGTTCTGGACATAGGCGGGCAAGTTGTTCAAACTTATTGACTGCTTCCAACACCGACATAGACCCCTGCTTGAAACTGGTAAACTCATCTTGTTGAACTGCCAGTATTTCCCCATTATAATACATCGTACTGAATTCAGCTACAAAATCTTGCCAACCCATGTTCGCCACATTTCTGCGCATCTGGACCGCCATCCACCAGTGACGCGCATCATTCTTTAATGCAAAATAGGCACAAAGGACTTTCTCCTGTTCTGTAAGTCCCATAAAATCCAGAATTACTTGGATATCGATTAGCCAATTATCCGCTACTATCGGGTCTGTGGTTCCCTCAAATTCAGGCGCCTTCATTCGCCTAAATCGTTCGTACAATAGATCCTCCCTAACTAAGGGTGGATTCCTTTGCAGCCCCGCGGGTGCTAACGGAACTTCTTGATGAACCTCTGGTACTTGAGGCGCTACTGGGGGTACAGGGTTATTTTGTGGGGGAACTTCATTAGCTTGGGGTATCTGATTTAGTTGGGCTACTTGATCCCGAAGCTGGTTCGTCTCCTGTTGTTGTTCTCGTAATTGTCGTTGCAAGGTAGCGACTATATTCACAAGATCAGGTTCTTGCGGAATTGGGTTCGCTCGGGTACGCGGGCGTGACATCTTCTAATTCTTATCTAGTCATAAGAAAGATGTTGTTATACTTCCATCATCTCCTTGTCCATTCATATCTTATCTTAACTTTATCATAAACTTTACTTAATATATCATAATATCTTATAATGCCATATCTGATCATAAACCATATCATAGATCTTATCATATCTTACATATCATCATAACATCCTAACTCATGATACATACATACTTACATATATACATATTCATACTGTCATGTACATATCCTATACTTACTATGTATAGATACATGATTAAACATAAGATGGAAGTGACTATCACTTAGCCATCCCATACATATCATCCTAAATCTAACTATCTATTCAGTTGTTACATCGGAGAATACATCCCAGTCCTCATCTCCGAATATAATTTCTTCAGGATCATCTTCTATATCTACTTGCTCATCCTCTCCATTATCCATGTTGATTTCGGGAGGATCCTCAAGAAGCTCTGGATTGTCTGGAAATGCTTCAGGATCTAAGGCATCATCATCAATTCCATCCTCCTGTAGAGGAATTTCCTGAAGTGGCATTGCTGGAATAGGGTCTTCTGGCAATACCGGTCCCCATTGAAATGGTGGTTCTTCCATACCAACATCGTTGACTGGCTCCTGTCCGTTGTCATTTACTAAGACATCTGCCTGAACCATATGGATTGTTAACTCGACATCCAAGATATCATTAATCATATGCTCCAATGTCATTCCCTATATTGGAGCCTGAACATATTCCTTAATTTCGGGAGGTAATCCCTCCCTAAGTAATTGTAGTGCTCGCATCTCGGGGTTGTCCAAATCTGGAATATGTGGTAACATAGCCTCTTGAAATCTTCGACAGTAATGGCCCATAGATTCGCCCGGATAAGCATGCCAGTCATAAACATAGTTCAGATATCGGACCAGGTTCATGTCACGATAAATTTCTGGGTCTCGATAGTGTATACCGGCGTCTTCCTCCAGTGGAGGTCCAAAACGAGCAGTTATGACATTATGGAAATTTTCCCACGATCCTCCTTGGACTTCGCGTTCTCCTTGAGTCCTCCACCATAGTCTAGCATCTACTGCTAAACAACGACTAGCCAACGATACTTGTAGATGAGGCTGAATGTGACATATGCGAAATATAGCCTCAATGTCATGAAGCCAAGCCGCCAATGTCACAGTTCGTCTTGTTCCATCGAACATTAGCGGGGACATCATAAAAAATGCATAAGCCGCACCACGATCCTCATCCATTGTCCTTGAATCTAAATTATACAATTCTTACAAATTAATTTTACTAATACGAAATATTTTTAACTTACAATGACTGTGGCGCAGGCAAGCATACTGTGAAACCGGAAGGCAGGACCTGTTGCTCTAATACCAACTCTGGAACGACCCGCCTAACGTAGGCCGTTACCATACATACTTACTTATAACATACGAAAACTTGGGCTAAATTTTTTTTTTTAATACAACCGATAAATATCTTGAACTGGGAAATTCCCTTAGCAATTTCCCATATACATACATGTACATATACTTATCTACATATCATAGTATTGAAGTCTTGTACTCAAATATAGCATATTTAAGATAACATAAATAAAAAAGAAACGTAGCAGTTCCCGACCCACAGTTTCACAGTTTTGCCTTGCCATGCTCCACTGCCTTACATCATGTAGTACTGTAGGATTTCTTACCTACAACATAAACGTAAGTCATGAGCTTTCGCTCAGCAAGCACAACAATTATTCCGCAAAATATTTCATGATATCATAATGCATGAACCAATTATGCTTTTTTATTGTTTTCATAGGTTAGCATACTTTTTGGGCCCTTATATAACATAAATGTACGTACCGTGGCGCGCAGTCATGGAGTGGTTGGGGCGGCCAGCCCTGTCCAACTCAAACCATGGACCAAACCCGACCTAGTGCGGGTCGATACGACATATAGCATCCTGCTTATCATGATACTTAAATCTTGTTCTTATCTTATTTCATACTTGAAAAACTGTTTCATACTCATAAACAGTTTCTTAACTGAAATTGGGATTTCATATCTTGCCCAATAACTTATCATTAATGAGCATGCTTCGTGATGCCATAATATCAAAATATTCATCATAGGAACATACATGCTATAAACATTCATCATGTACCTATCAACATGAACTTGAAAGCATACATGCCATAAACATTCATCATGTACCTATCAACATGAACTTGAAAGCATACATGCCATAAACATTCATCATTTCTTGAAAACATACATACCATAAACATACATCATACATATATCATCATGAACATGATCTCATATAAGCCACAAATATTTCTCATACATATATCATCATGAACTTGAAGGCATACAACAACAAACATTTTTGTCTATGTTGTAGGCGGAGTCGTACTTACCATTACTTGCGCCTTGAATTAAAATATTCCACTTAAACAGGTCACTTTCCTGTTTTCAAGAAAATCATAGGATAAGTATCATCCTATCACGATATCATAACAATTCTAACTCTTTAAAGTACAAACCCTAAAACTCAACTCCTTTTTGAATTTTAGTAAAACCCTAGAATTCTGAAAACTGGGTTTTAAACTAATTCATAATGTTGGGTCCTTTTCTTACAAATCTGATTTAAATTTGAAAAAGTTTTCTTCACAAAAGTTGTAGACCTTGAAGTCTCCTACAACTTTTATTTTTAACTCAAAACTCAAATCTGTCTTTAACCCACTTATTTCTTCCTTTGAATCTTTTTCGACCAAAATCACTAATCATAATTTGGTCTCGGGTTTTTGCAAAAACAAAGGTCTTAGAGACCTTATTTTCAAAAACTGTTCATATTGCCCCTAGGATTTTCCCTTCTCTATAACTTTACAGTTTTAACTTTTTCCAAATTCGGCCTCTAAAGGCCTCAAAATCGCATTTCCAGAAAAATCATTCAATTCGAACCATAATCGAGCATACTAAAACCCTAGTGCATATGTCTTTCAAGAATTGAACTCATGCTCATACATATTCTTAAATCTTAATTAGAACTTAAATGAAGAACTAGAGGATAACAATATTTACCTCAAGCTCCTCGGATGAAATTCTTAAACTATGGTTTTAAAATTTACTTCTCAATTCCTACACTAAACCGAGTACCCTTCTCCCTCTTGTTCTCTTTTCTTTTTTCTTTTCTTTTCTCTCCTTTCTTGGTTCGGTTCCTAAGGCAGAAGACTAGGGAATATGGGCTGCTTGTGTGTGTTTGCTAACAAAATGAAGTGGAACAACCCTCACCTATTTATAGGGAAACATTCTACTTCCTAAAATTACACAATAGTCCCTAGAAGAATCAAACTTGTTCTTGACTTCTTGAGAGGTGGCCGGCCAAGTTGCCAAGTAGCAAAGCTAGGGTGCTTACTAATCAATGCTAGGAACCATGAGGTGTCCTCTTCCCAAGTTTGGCCGGCCTTAGGTGGAGCTTGTGCTTGCTATTGCTAAACCAACAAGCAAAGCTACTAACCTAGAAATCATAAGGTGTCAAATGCTAAGGAGATCTAACTTTCATCATTTACCTATTGGTCCCTAAGAGCAAAATATTTGCTCAAGATCCTTGTGTGGTGGCCGGCCCTCCTTGTCCCAATTTGCCAAGTAAGCAAAGCTAGGGAAGCTTGCTCACCAAGGCTAGAAGCATGAGGTGGCTTCTCCTTGTGGTGGCCGGCCTTAGGGAGGTTGAGGTGTGCAAGCATTGGCTTGCCAAGGGAGCTAGGCTAGGGTGTCTAGATGGTTGATTCACCAAGGCTAAGCCATGAGGTGTTTCTCCCTCCTGGTGGCCGGTCATGGTTAGTGATTTGGCAAAGCTTGAGCTAGCTAAGAGAGCAAGCTAGATGAGTTGCTCACCAAAGCTAGGCCATGGTGTGTTGTCTCCTTGCTATGGCCGGTCATGGTGATGAGTTGTGCGAGCCTTGGCTTGCCGAGGTGCAAGGCTAGGAAGGTTGTTCATCAAGGCTAGGCCATGAGGTGTCTCACCTCATGGTGGCCGGCCATAGTGTGCTACAAAGGACAACTTTCTAATTGAACCATAAAACATAATCAACCAAGCAAAATTGAGATGCTTAGTTGCTAAACCTAGAGCATGATTTGTCACATTTTTAATGACACTTAAATTCTTCTAATTTGCATAATGCTCCTCAAAAACAAAATTTATTGCTCGTAAGGCCATGATGTGGCCGGTTCCTAAAGAGTCCACATGGAAGAACATGATTGGTCCAAATGGAAATTTTTCCAATCCAAACTTTTTCTCTTGTTTTTCCAACTAGGTTAATTAAACTTGAAATTGATCGTTAACATAGTTGAACTAGGAAACTTAACTTAAAAAGTCCATAATTCCCAAACTTTTACATATTTGCTTATAAGTCCACAATTTTCTCAAAATTACACATTGGCCCCTAAAGGCAAAAATATTTGCACTTTAGTCCCTCTAAAGTGGCCGGCTAAGATTAAGCTTCTAAACATCCCAAATCTTACTTAATCATTCCCTAAGAGGCTTCTTAGCTTCTAAAACTTCAAAATCATGAACTTTTCTTAAATTTACAAATTGACCCCTAAACATAAAATATTTACATTTTGGTCCCTGTGAGGTGACCAATTTTGGTAATGACACTTGTCATCTGAGGTGTCACTCTTAAAGGCCTTGTTTGGCTTAACTCCTAAATGCAGTCTATTTTCATACTAACATAGATATTCATATACTGTTTTTCAACTGATAACAGTATAATCGTACTGGACCATTGTCCAAAATTTATCTAAACTGAATATAGGACTTTCCTAACACCATAAACTACCAACATAGAGTCATAAATCATAAATTTACCCTTTTTAACAAAAGGTAGTAAATTGACGTAAATAGATTATCGAATCTTTTAGCAAAGATTCAACAACTTTTCTTAGAAAACATATCATACATATCACATAAACAGACTTTGATTCTTAACGAAAGAAATCATAAGTTTACAAACAGGTTGGTTATTACAAAACCGATTGGGTGTAAGTGGGTATACACGAGGAAGAGAGGTGTGGATGGGAAAGTGGAAACTTTAAAGTCAAGACTTGTAGCGAAGGGCTATACACAGAAAGAAGGAATCGATTATGATGAAACCTTCTCCCCTGTAGCAATGCTCATGTCAATCCGCATTCTTTTATCCTTTGCGGCTGCTCTCGATTATGAGATCTGGCAAATGGATGTCAAGACAGCTTTCTTGAATGGCTCTCTTGAAGAAGATATCTATATGATACAACCATACGGGTTCAAAGCAAAAGGCCAATAAGACAACGTATACAAGTTGCTTAAATCCATTTATAGATTAAAGCAAGCATCTTGTTCTTGGAATATTAGGTTTGATCAAGCGATCAAAACCTATGGATTCGAACAAAACATTGATGAACCATGTGTTTATAAATGTATCAAGAATGAGAAAGTGATTTTTCTTGTACTTTATGTGGATGATATATTGCTTATTGGAAACGATGTGGCAACATTATCATCTGTCAAAGTTTGGTTAGCCAAACAGTTTGACATGAAAGACTTAGGAGAGGCTAGTTATGTTCTTGGTATTCAACTCTTTAGAGATAGAAAGAACAAAACGATAGCACTCTCTCAAGCTTCATACATTGATAAAGTACTTGAGAAGTTTTCTATGAAAGATTCCAAGAAAGGTGCCCAACCTTTTAGGATTGGAATCAAGCTTTCTAGAGATGACTGTCCCAAGACATCGGAAGAAAGGGAGCGTATGAAAAATGTACCTTATGCATCAGCAATAGGTAGTCTTATGTACGCTATGTTATGCACTAGACCTGACATTTGTTTTGCGGTTGGTATGGTAAGTCGATATCAGTCGAATCCGGGACCGAACCATTAGGGTGCGGTGAAGCATATACTCAAGTATCTACGGAGAACGAGGGACTATATGCTTGTGTATTCCGGTCAGGACCTTGTTCCTAGAGGATACACAGATTCTGATTTTCAATCAGATCAGGATTCAAGGAAATCAACTTCAAGATCTGTTTTTACCCTTGGAGGTGGTGCCGTTGTGTGGAGGAGTATTAAGCAATCTTGCATTGCTAACTCGACCATGAAAGCTGAGTATGTGGCAGCCAGTGAGGCATCAAAGGAAGCGGTATGGCTCCGCAGGTTCCTTGGTGACCTTGAGGTCGTTCCTGGTATGGATAAAGCTATAGTGCTCTACTGTGACAACGGTGCAGCAGTAGCTAATACCAAGGATCCTAGGCATCATAAGAGGAGTAAGCACATTGACAGAAAATATCACATCATCAGAGGCTTTGTTGAGAGTGGAAATGTGACGGTTTGCAAAATCGCATCAGAGGACAATCTTGCTAACCCGTTCACGAAGACTTTGGTGGCCAGAAGATTTGAAGAACACGTTGAAGGCATGAGGATGCGTAATATGTCACATTTACTCGCTTAGGGAAAGTGGGAGATTGTTGGGATCTAAATGTGCCCTATGGATGGAAAATCAATATTAGGGATTTTCTGTAAATATGACATTTTGATATTAATAAGAGAAGGTTATTCATGTTTAATAAGTTGTGTCCTATTTACTTTCATTTGTTGATTGTATGGTTATTTTTAGCAAACATAAAATACTCCTTGACTGTTGGTAATATATCGGATTACCATATGTATACGGGGTATAAATAGAAGACGTGGTAATTTGATAACAGTCTAAATAAATAGTCCGCAATCGATGGAATAAGATTTGGGGATCTTATTTATGATAAGATTGTAAAGGTTGTCTACTTCCTTGGAGGGATAGTTTGTCTTGACCATCGGATAGGTTCCGAGTAGAAACTTTACTATATACCAGTATTGAGGTATGACATTGGACTAGACCTAAAGTGTTAATTGATTCGCTTTAATAATTCCGTTTATAAGAATCAATGACACTTTGATTATCATCCTGCATTAATCTGAATCCTGAAATGATTACTTGAGTTCGCATCCATGACTTATCTACTTTAATGCACTACAGGTGAGACACTGTTAATTCATGGTCAATATACTTGTGTTTTGGGTGCATGACTTATGGATGGAGAAATCAAGATTCATAGATACGGAATCCATAGATATCTTAACGATTGTAAATGTTATCTACTTAAAGGCATTATTCGGGGATTGAAAGATAGTATAACAAGATCTTGGCCATCGGTTTACTTTGTGTTCTCTGGTGGTTTACCAATTGTATGGTTTTACAATTGGTGATTCTTTCAATAGAGAATAATGGAACTTAAAGTTAAAATGATTGAAAAGGTAAAACGGAAAAAAGTCCTTGATTTAATCATGGATAACATATGGGGATTAAGCAAGAGATGAATAAATCATGGAAGAAGCACAACGTGAGAGAGAGCTTTCGTAATACGGTATGTAAACAGGAGTTCAACTTCAAACTTTTAGTGGAATAGTTTTGAAGTTGATAATTGATGAATAATTAATCTGGGATTAATTTCTCACAATTATAGGAGCCTCTTTACATATTTCCATCGGGTCCCTCTATTAGCTCATATAGTTCCTTATAGCGTCTCAGGATTTGTTCCTAATGACATCGGTAAATTTAAATGGAATTTAGTAATGTCTATTAAGACATGGTACTCTCTAACATGCAATCCAAAAAGGATTGGACATGTGAAATTAGTAGACAAATGATTTGTCAATATGTGATTGGTTAATTTGAATTTTGGACATAAGATTGTGTTTGAATTATTTAATTTTGGAAAACAAATTTTCTCTCCTAATCTAAAAGTGATGCACGGTTTTTAGATAGGTGGAGGGAAGAAAATTTTGTTTCAAAATTGTTCAAATATATTCCTAACATTAAATTATTAATTGATTTGAATAATGGAGATTATTTGATGGATTTTTTCTTTCCTTTAAAAAGTTGTGGGTGGTTTTAAGAGGATGAAAATTTCAAATATTCCATTTATTTAAATTAATAAATATGGTTGATGTTTGAGGAAAATATTTAATTCAAATAAGTGAATCTTATTTAAATTCAAAAATATTTAAAAGGAATTTGAATTTAGATAGGACTAGGATCTTTTGACTAGTCTAGATTCTTGATTTAAAATTTGAACCATCAATCTAGCTTGAATTTCAAGTGTGGCCAAATTCTTTGTGGGAAGATTTCCTCTTGGAAAAACGTTTTTAGGTTCAATGAATCTAGCCTTAAAGTTGTATGATCTTTTGATTCAAAATTTATCCAGAAAAATAATTATTAATTATTTTTAAAGGAGATGAATTTTGAAAAAGGATTGGACTTCTATATAAAGGCAAGGAATTCTTGAAAAACCAATTTTTGGTATTTTTTTCAAGAGGGAAAACATTTTTTTTGGAGTGAGAGGAAAAACAATTTAGGTTTCTTCCACATCAAAATTCAGCTATCTTGTGAGAAAGAAAAAGAGAGAAAATTTCATTGAATCAAAACTGTGAGGAAGGTTAAACCAAGTGATAATTTTCATAGGAGGTTAACCAGTTCCTGTTTTGTAGTTTTGAAGAAAGAAGTTGGATCATATTCTCAACGAGGAACATCGGAATTGAGAAGGAAGGATTTAGACTTCGGAAAGCATTACCGGTCGCTTGGATTCATAGAACGTGTGCCCACACACACTCTGAGACGTGGAACTCGAGAATAGTAGAGAAGACACGTTGGTCAAACGCTCTAGTGATTCCGGAATCCAAGAATTAAGGTACGCTTGATCATTAATTTAATTTATTGTTATATGTATCATGAGACTCTTTTCCGGAAACGGCATAAAAATTTAAAAACTTCCGCTGTGCCGTAACTCTATATCGAATCTGATTTTTCCAGCAGTTCAGAAAATGTGTAGATCAGATTTTACGACGGTGTATCCCGGAGGAGGAAATCGAACAGGTGCTGCAACATTGCCATGATTCCCCATATGGAGGGCATTTCCAAAGTGACAAAACCGCTGCAAAAGTCTTACAATCTGGCTTTTATTGGCCGAGCCTGTTTCAAGATGCCCGAAATTTTGTGCTACGGTGTGATAAATGTCAACGGGTTGGTAGTATCTCAAGACGACATGAAATGCCACTAACCAACATTCTTGAGGTAGAGTTGTTTGACGTGTGTGGAATCGACTTTATGGGTCCTTTTATTCCTTCTTTTGGCAATCTATACATAGTAGTGGGAGTTGATTATGTTTCCAAGTGGGTAGAAGCTACTGCCCTACCAACCAATGACTCAAAGGTGGTGGTCAATTCATGAAGAAGCAAATTTTCACAAGGTTTGGCAAACCAAGGGCAGTGATCAGTGATGAAGGGACACATTTCTGCAGCACGTACTTTGAAGCTTTGTTGGCAAAGTACAACGTCCGTCACAAGGTAGCTACTGCTTATCACCCACAGACTAATGGGCAAGCTGAGACTTCAAACAAGCAAATCAAGGCCATTTTGGAGAAAATTGTATGTCCTACAAGAAAGGATTGGTCCAAGAGATTGGAAGATGCATTGTGGGCCTACAGGACTGCCTTTAAGACTCCAATTGGAATGTCACTGTATCAACTTGTGTTTGGGAAGGCTTGCCATTTGCCTTTGGAGTTGGAGCACAAGGCATATTGGGCGCTTCAACAATTGTATATGGACATGAGTGCTGCTGGAGAAAAGAGATTGATGCAGCTTAATGAGCTTGATGAATTTCGATTGCAAGCTTATGAGAACACCAAGCTCTACAAGGAAAAAGTCAAGCGTTGGCATGACCGGAGAATCGTCAACAGGACATTTGAACCAGGGCAACAAGTTCTATTGTTCAATTCAAGATTAAAGCTTTTTCCTGGGAAATTGAAGTCTCGGCGGTCTGGCCCGTTCACAATTTCTTCTGTTTTTCCTCATGGAGCGGTAGAATTGCAAGATGATCCAACATGAAGAAAATTTTTGGTGAATGGTCAGCGAATCAAGCATTATTGGGGAAGTCCTATGGAGCGTTTCAAGTTTTCCATTATTCTTAAGGACGCTTAAAATAGGGAAGTAGTCGGGCTGATGACTTAAAAATAAGCGCTTTTGGGAGGCGACCCAAAATTTTTTTTGTTTTGTCATTTTGATTTATTTTAATTTGTTTGAGTTGTTGATTCAGGAGTTGTTAAGAAATTTGAACTGATTTGATATTATTTTTCTATGTAGAAAGCGGCTTAGGATTCAGCATTCCGGAGCAATCTGTCCTAAAATGCTGCAGGAATGCTGTAGCATTTCTGAAGAAAAAAAAATCGGGGGAGCAATATGTCCTAAAATACTGCAGGAATGTTGCAGCATTTAAAAAAAAAAAAGAAAATATAATATATATATAGTTAAACAATAAGAAGCCTTATATGTTTTTGTTTCCTCTTCTGCGCCGTCCACCAAGCCACAAGTCCTCCCTTTTCCTTTTTGTTTTCTCCTTCGCCCCACCGCTTCGCCAGGCCACCTGCCCATTGGCCTGTCCGTTCACCGATTGCCCCGTCCGAGATAAAGGAAAGAATGTCATAGCTAAGCCAGCTGGAAAGAAATCAATTCTTCGAAGTGCAGCTAATTGGAAATGGAAGAATTAAGGGTGATCATCAGTAGCCTCCGCGGTTTCAGGGAAGTTTTCTTTGGCCAATTATTTTTATCATTGTTTTTCTTTTCTATTTCATTTTTACATATCTGGTTAGTGTGTCTGTGTACACTGTTTACTTTTAAGTTTGGGGGTGCATGGAACTGCAATTCCATGTGTTTACCTGCTAGTTTTTATGTTTATGTTTGTTTTGTGTTTTTCCTTTTGTGTTGGTTTATTTAGTATGCTAAACCCGAGATATGTTTTCTGTCGTAAGTTTGTTTGGTGTTGTTTTTATTGTTTGTTTTTAGGCTTTTTAAATGTTTGTGGTTTGTTCTGTGTTTTTGTTGTCTTGGAGATTCTGCCTTTCAGTCGGTTGTGTCAGAAGAGGATTTTCAATGATGAAAAAAAAAATTAACTACCATGTTTTTTGCAATGCTCTGACTTGATTGGGTGTTAGGAAAACCTGTTGAAGCTGATTTTGGATGTAATGTCCCTTGTTTCATTGAGCACAACATCTTAGTATAACTTTCCAAGAAGCTTAGTGATAGCTAGATTACTGTGAGAGCTGAGGTCTCTAGAATTGATTTAGAGAAACCCTCGAGGCGAAATCATTGGAAACTTAACACGAGGGAGATGATTTAGGCCCTGTTTGATCAGTTTGAACCTTTTCTAGCCACCAATGATCATATGCATCCTTAGTCACCAACTTTGAGCCTTAAGACCTATTTCTTTGGCACCTTGAATGACACCTGAACACTACACAGTTATTGTTTTATGAGCTAGCATGCATTTTTTGATTGTTTAATTTCAACATTAAAAAAAAAAAAAAAAAAGTACTCCGCTATTCTAAGTTGCATAGTAATCAGGAGTAACATGAGCCCCATGTGTACTTTTGCATCAAACAGCAATTTAGAATATGAGTATGCGTTAGCAATTCTGAAATGTGACGTTGTTGAGTAACCGGGTGTCTTCATCACCAATGTTGGCATTCGCGTAAAAAGGTAACAATGACATGAGGAATGTAAAAAATAATAACAATAATAATAATAATAATAATAAAAAGAATAAAGTGTTGTATGAAGTGTTGATCAAAGAAGGTACTTGGTTTCAAGTATCCTAAATGATGAGGAGGACCATTTTGATTCTTAAAACTAGCTGTGTATTATGGTGTTGAGCCTAAAGATTAAATCATTTATCCTGCCTTAACCTCAGCCTGACATTGCAAGCCATTAAAGTCCTATTGATCCTTAGTGGTAGGTATTCTTACATTAGTGGAGAGGGAATCAATAAGTCAACCTATGGAGGCTCGGTGATCGCGGTCTAGTCTGAAGTAAGTTATTGGAAAGGAAGTACAAAGGATGTGCACACACACACACCAAGGGATAACATTCAGACCAAGTGACATGATAGGTTGACCTAACATTTAAAGAAAGTTGGTGTTGAGCACAGGCAGGTGGTTTAATTTAATAAATAAAAACTTTGAGAAAATAGCATATCTTCTTGACCGTTATGACTGATAGATAGAAATCTCCTGCTGTCATCACTTCTTTTTGGTTATTGTCTTTTCTAAATGTTTGTGTTTATTATCTTTTGTTTGACTCATTACTCGAGGGCGAGCAATGTTCTAAGTTTGGGGGTGTGATAACTCTAGAAATTAGAGTTATCTTAGGCACTTTTAGACTTGGATGCAATTGGTTTAGAGAGTATTTGTGTTATTTTTAGCATATTTTCCTTTGTTTTATAATTGTGTGAACTTTTATCTTGGGTTTAGTGTTTGGTTGATATTTGCTAATTGTGAAGCATATTCTGTTAAAATGAGTGCTGATTTGTGCTTCAATTCTTGAATGAAGTGCAGAATTAACAAGTGCATTGTTGTAGCAATTCTTGCAGCAAATTGTTCCAGCTGGCATTTTTCTGAAAAAGCAGAAAAAGAGATTACAGCTCATACTTGTGGGGACCAGTTTTCTACCTCAGCTGGGAGGTCACGTGAGCTGTGGTATTTGCCCTAAAGGGTTAGTACATTTTTTTGGGGAAGAAGCAACCGCAGAGGAGGAGAGCTGGAAAAAGAAGGAAACAAAGAGAGTACATAGAAGAAAGAGGAAGAGTATAGGGAGAGAGTGAGCTGCAGATTTGGCTTCCATTCTCACGTCTATTTGAAGAATTAGCTTAGGAGAAGGAGAAGATAGAAGGACGAGAAGGACCACATCTAGCCATTTTGGAGTTTTTCCCTTTCTTACTCTCTATTTGATTTTATTTCTTGATTTTCATTCTCTGTTGAACATGGAATTCATACTTAAGCTTGTTTTTGTAATCCTAAACATGAGCTAAATTTCTTTAGCTGGGATTGTTGATGAACCTGAAATTGGGAGGATGATTTGAATGTTTTATTGGAATGTTGAGCAATTTCTTTCCTGTTCGTCCATGTGTTGTGACTGTTTAATTTCTATTGTTGATTGGCCATCAATTTATAGGAAACTAGGCTTTACTTAATTCTGAAAAGGTTAATTAGAGCTGGAAATAACTTGGATGATGCAAGTTCAATATGCTTTTTAAAGTTTATATTGATTTGTGAATGGTAAAGGAATATATTATTTACCTTGTATAACCCATTGAAATTGGTGCATGAATTTGTGTTCTGAGAACTAGATTCACATAGGAATATGTTGAAAAAGGTTCAAAGAATTGTTAGTCATAATTAATTCGGAAGAATTTTATGAGAAAATTGAATTTCTGTTAACATGACGGATTTTGCTGTAGCATTTCTACAGCATTCGGATCAGACTTGCATTTGAGGGGAAATTGGTAATCCTAGCTTAATTTACTTCTTGATTTACAAACTCTTGATTGAATATTGTCCTTTTTTGTCTCTTTTAGTGCATTTTCAGCGTACTCGATATATTTCTCTAGATTATTGCCATTTTTACTTAGTTCAATTTTCAATCCAAATTTATTTGTGCTTGATTTCTTTTGCAAATTTATTTTAGCAATTCAATCCATATGGAGACGATACTCTACTTACTACTATATTACTTGTTCGATTACGTGCACTTGCGTAGTATTTTCGCATACATAATTTTTGGGCGAACAAAATTCTACCATTGTAACCATCCGGACCTGGGGTGCTTGAAGGGTCAAGAGCAAAGACAGTGTCACGTATAACCTCATCGGAAGGAACAGCAAGTAGAAATCTGTTTTCCTCTTCAGTTACATGTTTAGGAACCACGGAATCCACCACATCAAGATCACCATTAATTTGTCTCTCTGCAAATAAGTCTTTGTAGAAGCTAAAAATGTGATTATTTATCACGCTTTGGTCTTCAACAAGATCATCACCAATGATCTTGGAAATTGGAAACAAGAGTTTGTTCCTCTCCAAATTATTTTAGTCCTCGTGAATCCGTGCATAACAATCTATGTAGTCTCGTCTTCAAGCCCATGGTGATCAAGCGATTGGGGTGCATTAAAAAAAAAAAAAAATTACACAACCTTGCCTGCCTCATCATTTTTGTACCTGCACCGCTATGCATTATCAATCATGCATGAATGGTACTTGATATGTGTTCATCTTTTTTAGCTTAAAAAGTTATTAAGTTACTATACTAAACATAGTAAAAATATAACTATAAAATGGGGTTAGTGACCTTCTAGTTTATTTGAATTACATAGTAAATTTAATAGATAAATGATAAATTTACTAATAGTAAATATATTATTATTTTTTAACTTTAATATATAGATTATTTTTTACATAGTTAATTTTTTATTTATTATCATATTTACTATCATTTACTCCAAATATTTTAAAAACATACTATTTACTTCTATTATTTACTTAAAAATGCTATTTACTTCTTTATCCCTTAACTATTTTCGTAAAAATTATATTTTACTCCAATTTCCGAAGCCAATAAGTAACTACCCGCCGTTAAACCACTTCAGCCTCCATGTACAATAGGTGGTCCTGATTTTAATTTTTCCCAAATCACCTTTTTGCAAAACCAAACAACCCCATCCGCATATTGTTAAACCGCCTACCTATGCACCCCTACCTACACCCATGCCGTAAGAGTTGACGTCCTTTCTTGCGCTGCTGCGTCCTTGACGATCATCGTCTGCACAACTTGATGACTATTGTCCTTACTGCATTGTCACCCTCGAACTTTATTTTCTGGGAAAATCAAAAGAAAATTTCAACAAAAAAAAAAAAAAAATCTTAAATCTTTAGACTCACCCATTCTGGTTTACAAGATAAGAATATAGTATTTTGTTATCATTAGCAATTAGAATTTTGAATTTATTGAAAGTAAACCTAATTTATTCTGTTCTCAAATTTACGAGATTTTTTTTATATATGTAAAGTAAACCTAAAAAATTAAGAAATTTTTCTATTCTTTTTTACTAATTTGTAAAGTGAGAGACTTGAGACGTAAAAAATAATAAATATTCTCTTAATTTGTGACAAAGTATAGTGGTCTCTATATGTGTTTTCCTAGGATGGCGATTTTGGGGTTTTAAATTTTCATATAAGGATCTGCAGTAACTCTCAAATTGGTTACAATGATAGATAGGTGCCTGCTCATACTGCCAGATAGGTGCTTTTAAAGATATATTTGTAAATATTACTTTGATGTAATAACATTACTTAAATAAATTTTATAATCTTTTATTAATATATTCGCATGTGTATGCATATCATTCATTGTAATAATAAGTTGTTTACCATGGTTGTGATCATAGTGTTTCTTATTTACTTCATTTATAAAGGCTGCAAAAACACGTATTAAAAATCCTAAAAAAGAAAAAGAAAAGCGTGATCATATACTCTTTTGTATATTATTAATCAATTTTATTCATTACTCATTTGAATCTTGATTTTGTAATAATGTTACATAAGTTTACAAAAACAAAAAAACAAGAAAAAACAAGAAAAAACAAGAAAAAAAAAAAAAAAAACGAAGAAACAAAAACATGATGTTCATTTTGAAGATTGGGACAAATGTCCGCAGTGGCGGAAAAAAGGGGTGGCCCGTGAGGACTCGTATTTCAAATAAACCCACTATTTTTTAAATAGTTTTAATTTTCCCCCATTTAAATTTTGTTAAATATGCCCACACTTAATGTTTATATTATTCCTAATGTTTTAAAACCATAACTAAACTTAGACTATGTTTTTATGTTTTAGTACCATAACCAATATTTGACTCTTTTTTTCCTCCCAACTCCTTAATCTACAATTATTTAGTTTGCTAATGTTTTTTTTTTTTTTTTTTTTTTTTCTCGGTAGACATTTATGACTTTTATAATTATCAACATCCCGAATATCGATGTGCATAAGTGTTTATTATTTGGTAAAAGTATTTATCTTAAAAAAAAAAAAAAAAGAATGATGGTGTGAAAAAAATGAGAGTGAAACTTATTTTTTAGTTAAAAAAAATTACAAACTATAATAGATCCTGAACTTAAAAACTCTTACGGATTATAATTATGATATTTGAGATAAAGTTCAAAAACAAATTTTGGAATGATTTCAAAATTTAAGAGCTATATCTACTAATTAAAAGGGAAATTGTAGCAAATAGCATTTTTACAAAAATTTGAAGTAAAAAAGCAAGATTTCAAAATAGTTGAAATAAATAACAATTTTACCAGGTAAATGAAAATTTTACTTGATAAATAGTAAATTTACTAGGTAAATAATATATTCACAAGACTTAAATAAATCATTTACCTAATAAATTTGTTATTTAGTACAATTTACTCCTCTATTTACTTCAATTATTTTATAAAAACTGCTATTTACTTCTTTCTCCCTAATTAAAATAGCTTGATCAATATTCTGAAAAAGAAAAAAAAAAAAAAGTTGACCAAATTAAATAAAATTTATTAAACTGTTTTATCTATTTGAAGTCATCTTTTTTTTTTTTTTTTTTTTTTTTTTTTTTTTGGCTAGGATATAAAGTCATCTTTTTTATTGTAACATTTTATATCTTTTTATGCATCTCACTTAGAAAAATTTCTAGATTTATCACTGCAAATGTGAAAATATTTAAAATTTTTTGACGAAACCTGAATCTTGGTTTGCACAGGTAAAATTCTAAGTTAAATGACCAGTGGAGACATGATTTAGGTTTGGGTACAAATTCCATAAATAAACACATGTTCAACTTGAAATCAAGATTCCGGAATGATTGCCACATATTGACTTAAAAATTGGATTGGTTATATCCTTTTGATTTTATTGAAAGAATTGGTTATGTACTCTTAATTTGATGATCAATGTTATCATATTCAAACTTTGTTAGGACGTTGCATTTTAGGAGTTATTTTGATTTTTTATTGATGTGTATGTAATAATTATAACAAGGATTAATTATGTGAAATTTGGATATTTGAGTTGATAACACAAGGAATAGACTAGTCCACATAAAAACTGAAAACTCAAAAAAAATATATTTTTTTTTCTTCACAGAATCACTTTCTATGATGGAAAATCATTATAGAAATAAAAATTTCATAACGGTTTTCTGAAAGACCATCGTGAAAAGTGTTGCGTCAACCAACGAAGGCCTGATACTTTCAATATACCATGATGGATGACAAAACCATTGTGAATTATGGTGATATACTGTGATGATGGATTTCAAGACAGTTTTAAACCATCGTGAAACTCATAATTTATACTATGCTCTTTCTATGCCGCTCGGTCCGACTCCCTCCCTCCCTTCTTGATTTTGGTGTTTTATTTATTAGTTTTTGGATTTTTAAAGTGTTGATTTTCTAATTTTATATTATTCAATAAACATGGTTTAGGGTATTGTTGGTACAAAATTTGACTACCTCATGGGTTTGCTTTTATTGCACTAACAGAAAATCTTCAAATAATCTAGCTAGTGCTTTACATGCTGAAGTTTTCTAATGGTGTATTAATACCAAAACAATTCAAAAACTGCAGGACATATGAACATAGTGTAACAATCGAATTTTTTTACAAACTTGTGATTTCCTTATGTGTAAAGGAAATCTAAGTCTGTACTATATATGTCAATATGAAGCTCATGATCTGATTTGATTATCAGAATATGTTCGAGTTCTTATAGTGTTATAAGACTCAATGACGATCTATCAAGTCAAGTATGAGGCCTTATGGTGAAAAAGGCAGAATCATGATTTATGGTAATGAATGACCAGGATAATTTATGACATAAATAAGACAGTACTGCGGTTTATTAAACAGTATTGAAATTATACAGCAGTCGACCGTCATTACGGATGCATAATTGAAAATAAAGATTAAGAAGGCTCTAGAATAATCAGGAATAATATTTGGAGCAATAATGACTAAGTGGTTTCAAGTCCTAAGAAAAACCTATACACGGTCCAGTTATATACAGATTAATTATGGATTGCAGTTCAATAGTACTGAACCGTTGATAGTTAAAACAATATTTATACTATCTGGATTATTAAAAAATTAGACTGCGTATTAGAATGAATGTCAAACATGGCATTACTTGGAGGCCAAGTAATTGAGGATAAATATACAATTTTTGACTTACTGTTTTTTTTTTCCTCCACATGGTCGGTTGGCAAGGGAAATTAGAAGATAAATGCTAATTTTTGGATTTATGGATTTTATGGAAAGAATTATGTAGATAAGTATGAAAAGATTTTTTTATGGTTTAAGCCTCCACATGGCCAGCCATTTTAAGGGACTTGGAAGGCAAAAAAATTTATCTTTAAGGACCAATATACAATTCAAAGAAAGTTGAAGCAAAAAAAATATTTATGGAAAATTTGGAATTTCCACCTATAAATAGAGGTGGGTTGTAAGAATTGAACCATTTAGTTAGACCATCAAACTTTTAGTCCTCTTCAAACTTTTTCCTCTCTAGCCCTTAGGAAAAGAAAAAGAGAGAGAGAGAGAGAGAGCCAAGAGTGGCCGGTTGCTAGTGGAGGGTGTAGAGATAAATTTCTCTCATCTCAAGGTCTAGAGCAATCTTTCCAAGCTTTAGAGGTATTATTCTTGATCCTCTAACTAAGAATTTCACTAAGTTTTGGTCTGAGGATTTTTTTTGTATTTCAAGTTATGGGTTATAAGAGCATAAGCTCATGATTCTTATATTTCCTATATTATGGTTTTTACATGGTTGGTTATGCTAGATCTATGCTAAGGTTATCTTGTTTGCTAGCCCTAAGTAAGAATTTGACTTTATGCTCTAGGATGAGTTTTAAGGTTATGTGTGCTCACTATGTGTTTGTGATTATGCTCTCACATGTTTGAATATGGATATTTTATGTATGATGATTATGTGAATGCTATGTGTATATTGGTTAAGAAATTAACCTAAAAACACAACTTGGTAAGCTAATAATGTTATCAATAATGTGTTTTTCATGTAAATAAACAAGTGAATGATTGAATGTTAAGAATGAACTCGATGCGATGCATGTTGATGTAGGCTCACGGCTTCAACTGTTTGAGATAGTGTATGCGAATTTTTAAACAAGAACCAACAAAATACAAACTGCCGGTTTTTAAAAATAATCTGGACAGTTTTTTGGAAACCCAATTTTGAGCCCTTTAGAGGCCGAATTTAGAAAAAGTTATAACTGTAAAGCTGTAGAAAACAGAAAATTCTAGGGGACAATGCTAACAATTTTTGAAAAAAAGCCTCCAAAGGCCTCTGTTTTTATCAATTTTCAAAACCGGTCGGTCCAAGTACTTTACAGGGCCAGCATTCTTTAAGGAGAAAAACGAATAAGTAAAAAATAGAATTAAGTTTCAAACAAGAAATGAAAGTTGTAGATTTCGATGAGATCTACAACTTCCGTGAAGAAAACTTTTCCAAATTCTAAATTTATTTAAAGATAAAACTATGCACGGTATAGGAAATTCTTGCACACATACTTTTAACCAAATTAAAAGGTTGTTTTCTAAAGCAGTTTTTAAGGTTTACGATCACTTTTAAAAAGAAGTTATGATTTTATGAAAATAGTTTCAAAAGGTTTGAATCCATTTGAAATTTCACAAGTGATTTTTAAAAGGTAATTTCAAGTATTAAATCAAGATAATACTTGATTTATGAAGATAAGGTATATTCCAAGTAAATAAAGTGTTTTCTAAGAAAACAAGATGTTTTTGAGTAAAGGGATTAAAATAAATAAGTCAAAGTTATTTATGAATATAAATAACAATTTTATGACGGATGGTAGTCAGTTTGGAGACCGACTTATTATTCAATGAATATGTTATGGATTATTGGGTAATAAGGTAGAATGATTTTTACGCCCTATTTGAAAACATGAATATTTAATATAACCTGTTGTCATGCCTTGTTGGAACAATAGACCAAGAGCATCGGATAACTTGTAAGTTCAACTCCGCCTTTAGCATGGGCAAAATGTTTTTACTGCTTTACATGTTTTTAAAAATCATGCATTGATTTACATGATGGACAAATGTTTTATGTTCTATTATTGTGGTGTCATTAAAGCATGCTCACTAATAATAAATCACATGATAAGAACCAGACCAAGTTTCAAGTAAGAAATAATTATGATTCAAGTTTTCAAGTATGATCAAAATAAGAATAAGTTTTCAAGAATGAAGGCAATCAAGTTGCCTTATGTCGTACTGACTTGTCACAAGGGCGGATTTAATCCATGGTTGCGTGTCATGGTACGTACACTCATGTTCATGTTATGTAAGGAACCCAAAACTAAGTAGTTATAACAAGAAAGTATAATTGATCTATGTTAATAAGTTAAGATAAGAAAGCATAATTGGTTTATGCATTCTTTTACTAAAATGATTTTGCGGGAGTAAAAAGTTATACTTGCTGAGCGAAAGCTCATAACTTACGTTCATACTGTAGGTAAGCAACCTACCGAACATGCTTGATGCAAGACTGTGGAGCGATGACACTGTAAATTGTAAAATTTGGGTTGGACACAGCCACGTATTTTGTAAAATATGTTGTGTTATGTTATGATAATTTAATGGTACCAGTACTTAGTACTGGGACAGTGTTTACTACTACGGTAATTAACATGGTTTATCAAATGTGTTAAGATGTTTTAAAACTCAGTACTCGATTGAGTACATATAAAAAAGTATGATAATAAGTTAAGTTTTAAATTTGAGTTTAAAAAGGAATAAAATAAAAATATTTCCTTATTTTTACGAAAAATCAGAGTAAGTTTAAGTATGATTAAGTATGTTTAAGTATGAAGTATCGGTCACGGAAGGTGGATCGCCACAAGGTTTGGTATATAAGCATAGTAACGGCCTACGTAATCAAATCGTTACAAAGTTTGGTATCAGATCAAAGTTGGTATTTAAATTAAGTATTTTAAGTGAAGTAAGTATGGTAACGGCCTACGTAATCGAGTCGTTACACATAGTCTCTCACTATTACAATATCTAGATTACACGATGAAAATCACACGAACGTTTTTAAAAAACTGTCGTGTAAGATACTTAAAAAACACAGCACAAAACTGTTTTTCTCAAAAACGATTGTGAAAACTAAAGATTCTACGACCATTTTTGAAAACAATCGTGAAAAATCAAGATTCCACAATGAGTTTTGAAAACGGTCGTCGAATCTCCAGTTTCCACGACCGCTTGTAAGTAAAAATTAAAAAAACAATATTTTGATTTCAATTTTAAAACCCCTCCCCTTGCGAACTCCCACGCGTTACCCCAACACACCCCCCCCCCCCCCCCCCCCCCCCCCCCGCCCCCCCAACTGCCCCTCCACCTTCCGTCACCTTCCCTTTGCCGTCGCCGCTGCCCCCTCCTCTCTCTTTCTTCCGCACTCCGCCTCTCCCTCTCTCTCTCTCTCTCTTCTTCGCGACGCAGCCGTCGTGTAAGAAAGTTTGCCTCTTTTAATACACGAAGACGAAGGTCTTGGCGGAGAGACTCGCGGGGCTGTCTGATGCCCTTTTGCTTCGTTTTATCACTTGGAGGTAACGATTTCTTTATCAAAAATAGTTAGTGGAAATAGCTAGATTTGGGTTTGGAATTCCATGATTTTCCCAATTTCTCTCCAATCAAGTTTGTCATTGCCCTTGCTCTCACAACAATTTCCCCCAATTTTTTTCGTTGCTGATATTGCTCTTAAATCAGTGCTGATTATCTTGTAGAAACACTCCAATCAGCACATTAAATCCATTCACTGGCCTTTTCTTTTATAATTTCTCTTTTTGTTGGGTGGGGGGGTGGGCGGGAATACGCTGATTTAAGTTATTTTTTCTATAGAAATTCTCTGATGTCAAAAGTTTGACTGTCACAAATTTATTTGGTGTTAGAGTTTTTGACGATTGGTTAATTTTCTGATTTATGTAGTCACAAGTATGATTTCTGTGAGTTTTCTCTGCTAAAATCTATTTCATTTTGTTGAATGATCATTTAGTTGTTCACTGGTATTAGTTATTACAGCTAAACTAGGAACTCGTAAGTAATTATTTTTTTTTTTTATTCATATTAAGGAGCTACTGATCACTTGCTATGCTAACTCTTCTTCTTCTTAGTCTTGGATTGGTACCGATATAGGTATCTTGTTTTCATTATTTGATTTTTAGTATCTATATGTCTGATTTATTTTTTCCAATTTTTTACTAACTGAGAGTTGATTTCAAGATCAAAAGATTTGGTCATGTTTTAAGTTTTGCAGCTTTAGTTACTTGGAGTTTTGGCTACATGAAGTAGCATGAAAGGAGAAAACGCATTCTGATCACTTGGACTCTAATATGATGCACGTATGAATTTTATACATGTTTTTCCTTTTCCCCATGTACACGTTGATAGTTCATGTAATTGCTATTTCAGTGCAAACAGACAGAGCTTAAGAGGAAGCCAAAGCAACAAGTAATGTTAATTTCATGATTTTCCTTCTTCCATATTTTTTAGCTTGAGTGAGTACAAATCTTCATGTAACTTTGTATTATCTGCATGTTTTTCATGTTGTTAATTTTGTCTCTATTTTTTCAATATTTTAAGTATATGATGAAAGTTTCCATAGAGGCATACAAAAATGAAGAGAAGTTGAATGATCATAAGGATTTTGAGCTACTTGCTGTGATACCAAAATGCGATTTTACTTAATTTTTGTGTTTTGATTTGTGCAAGCATTTGATTTTCTACCCTTTATAAGTTGAATGATCATAAGGATTTTGAGCTACTTGCTGTGATACCAAAATGCGATTTTACTTAATTTTTATGTTTTGATTTGTGCAAGCATTTGATTTTCTACCCTTTATGTTCTTAAGGGAGTAAATCTGATAGTTTTTAACCCTTACTATTTGATGTGTATTGTGCCAGCTAAGTCGGTCACAACTTACCTTTTGTTGTCCTATGTTTTGCAGGGACATCTGCTACTAATTAGTATGGAAGTGGAGCTATTTCAGGTTTCTTTAGCAAAGACAATGTAAAAGTAGGTGACCTAGTTGTGAAGAATCAGGTAATTTTCCTCTTTTGGTGGTTAAATTTTCATCGATATTCGACATTGTGCTATACTTGACACATTACATGTTACCCATTGCTTTCATTTTTTGTTGTTTACGAGAGCTGATGGCTAAGCTTTTTGTTACTTAAGTATTACGTTGCTATTGTTAAGGTTCGCCTACACCCTCTTTTATTCGTTTGAAAGTTTCACCATATCATTTGAAAAAAATAAGGGACTATTATTTATGACACCCATGTATTCTAATATTATGCACAACACAATTTAACTTGGTAGCTTAACCTTCTTGCTATTCATATGCTTAGGCTTCATATTTAAGGTTCTCTCTCTCTTGCAGACTGTGATTGCCATGATATATCGTGCCATTGGAGCCTCTCAAGTTAGCAAGGAGTGCAAATCAGTGGTTCAACAGTACGGACAAAGAAATTGGAGCCTCTCAGTCAGTGGTTGTAGGCTTTGTGGGTTGTGGATTGATAGAAATTGGACTCACTCTTCAGGATCACCCTTTGACTAGTTGACTTTGTTATTGGTTCTTGGTAGTATGATAAGTGGATTAAAGTGGGTGTAAAATAGGAATGACAAACTCTTTTGCTGTTTGAAATTAGTATTTTGCCTTTGCCTTACTTTTAATGACTTTTTTTCTCAAAATTTAACCTTGTAAATAAGAAACTTAATTTCATTTCGGCATTTTAGTACAATTCGGAAGATATGCACCCAAGGGAAAGCACAAAGAAAACCAATTTTTTTTTTTTTTTTTTTTTTTTCCTTTTTAAGCAGATCTTCCACGACGGTTTCTAGTGGAAATTGTCATGGAAGTGCAACTATGTTCCACAATGGTTTCCATTGGAAACCGTTGTGGAAACTTCCTCAATAGCACCACATTGGTGTCATTTTTGTAGATTTCACAACGGTTTTTTAACCGTCGTGGAATCCATAAAGATTTCATGACTGTGAATTACACGATAATTTTTTAACCGTTGTGGTATCTATCTTTTCACGATAGTTAAAAATCTTTGTTGAATCCACTTTTTGTCTCCTAATTTGATTGATTTGTATAGTCAAATTTTTTGTCTACTAAATGGAAATGATTTGACAATCACTTTTGTTAGTGGGAATTGTTATTAAGTCATAATCCTTGACGTACTTTTGCCTCTTCAATATATATTTTTGTACCTAACTAAGTGGGCATGATACCATATAGCTGAGCATAAATATATATATATATATATATATATATATAATAGACAAATTACACCTATCAATCGAAAGACCATGAAGTCAGCCATTGCATTTAGTATTCACACCTATTCCCTTTAAAAATAATAATAAAAAAAAGTTGAAAAAATATTAAATAAAATAGAGAGAGAGAACATAATTGAGTACTTCAAAAGGTCATGTTAAATTCCCAGTCCTTCCTCAACTCCTTATTGCGAGTCAAATTTGATTTTCAAGTCTTACTTTGAAAGAAAGACATTGTATAAACAACAAGGGGGGAAAATTTTTTATCAACATAAATTTTTATTCAATTATATAGAAATTTGAAAGAAGAACAATTAGTAAAAAATTCCTATTTTTATTATTATTTTTTTTAAAAAGATAAGCAGTAAGCAAATTATACAATCATAATTTTTTAAAAAACTATTATTAAGAAATGGAAGGTGTCCAGAATTTAAATCATACGCACTCACACTGAGGGCCCGTTTGGGAGGACATCTGGAGATGATGTTTTGAAGATTGAATTGGAAATGTGTGTTTGGAGGGAAAACCTTTGGAAAAGTTTGGTTATATAGAAAATAATGCAAAATTTTGAGATGTGTTCAGAAAAAAATACAAAATGGATCTTGTTTTATTCGTCTCTTTATTACGAGTATTTGATGTAAAAATCATCTTGTTTCAATTTGAAATGAGAAAATTATGGACTTATAAAGTTTAAGTGTTGTAAAATTAAAAGAGATAAAATTTAATGTAAAGTTGAGGTTTTGAAATTCAGATTGTGTTTTACCAACCGGAGATTTCATGCTCGCAAAACCTTTGAGTTGTAAAACCTTACTTCGTAATATCAACAACACTACACACATTTTGCCATAAAAAAAAGAAAGTAATTCAATCTGACATCCACTAATTATTCCATTAATTACCTTAATGAGTCCCACAATCTGCCATGCAAAAGCACTAAAACATGAAAGTTAATTTGATTCTACTCAGTTTCACATGCAACTACATTGTTTGATACACATAGGTGCTCAACAACATTTGTAGATACATATATATATATGTGTGTGTGTGTGTGTGTGTATAAAATCTGATCACCAACCAAGATTATCAATAATCCCCAACACCACATCACAGATACGCTTCAAACCATCCTCTCTGCGCGCAATCTCAGGCGGGTAAGGGAACCCCGGGTACCCCCTGAAGGCGTTGTGGCAAGAATTCGGATAATCCGCAGCCGCAGTGACGTGCATGGAGGCGTAGTCAAAGCTCTCCGCCACCAAATCCTGTGCGGAAGCCTGCAGTGCTTCGGCGGCATAGCCGTACTTAGCTGCACACTCTTTCAGCACCGCCTTCTTTGCTGCAGCAGCGGCTGCGTCGGAGGCAGCTGTAGTACTGGTGCTCCTCGGCAGTTGGGACGAGAGGTAAGCGGAAGTGGCGGTGGAGTTGGCGACTCCGATGGTGATCATGATGACAGCGAGGCCTTTGGCGTCGGAGGCCTGCAGGCTGGTGGGGTCAGAGATGAGGGAGGAGACGCAGAGGTCGTAGTGTTTGGTGGTTTTGCAGGTTTGCTGGATTAAGGCTGTGTCGGCAGCCACCGCCGCGAGGAGATGGCGGTGGTGGTGGGGGAATGAGAGGAGAAAGAGAAGGAAAAAGAGGAGAGTTGTGGAGGAAGGCATATTTGATAGATTTGTGTGAGTGAATTTGGTGCGTTTTTGGACTTTTTGAGGAGAAACGATATTATTTTATTATTATAGAAAGAAGAATGGTGAAGGTAATGAAGAGTATGGATACAAGTTGTGTTTTTTTGACTCTTAGTTAAATTCCTTTATTTATTTACTTTTGTTGTTTTGGGGTCTTGGATTTTGACTTCATGTGTTTCATAGAGACTAATTATATAAGTTGTGTTTCATAGAGACTGATTATATAGATACAAGTTGTGTTTTTTTGACTCTTAGTTAAATTCCTTTATTTATTTACTTTTGTTGTTTTGGGGTCTTGGATTTTGACTTCATGTGTTTCATAGAGACTAATTATATAGTATTTTAGAGAATGGACAAGTAATATTATACATTGGAGAGAAGGTACTAAAGAATTCTATTAATCAATATAGGAGCATCTTTTATTATTTGACAACCACACATTCATATATATATATATATATATATACACTTTTAAAATCTTAAAGTTTGTATTTCTTGAATATTTTCAAAATTTAGCTTTAGAACAACGCTATAACAATCCAAAGGATTTTTAAACTAAATCTAATTGAAAAAAGTAATAATGTAAGTGCATTATCATTTTTCAAATGTATTCTCTTTTTACAATAGAGAGAATTAACAACTTGTTTGCAATATTAACCTAATAGAAAAGCTGCATCTAAAAGTTTGTATTTGCTAGACCCAAAAAAAAAAAAAAAAAAAAAAACGAAAAAACGGTGACTTGAAAATAAAGCATTAGTTTGAACACAATATAATATAGTGGCCTAAGTTGCTGACACACTAGATTCTTAGGGGTTTTAAATGCTAAACATTATTATTGTTGATATAAAATTTAATAAAAATTATTTGTCATGATTTAACACAAGTTAACTGAGGACAAACCGACCGAAACAAAAATAATAAATTATGCGGAAATAATAATGGTTTGGCTAAATGCAAATGCTAAAAATAAAAAAGGGATAGGTGCATGCTACTCATAAAGTATCACTTGGAAGCTATATGTATAATACACACACACACACACACACACACATATAGGATATATACACATATATATAGAAAGGAGCCAAAACATGAGTCACGGGGTCGCAACAAAGAAGAGACAAGACACTCAATCCAATGTCTTTTGATTTCTGAAATTGCTTTGGTTTTCACAAGAGTAGGAGACCATGATATCGTCATGTGGTCCAACGTGTAGGATATCTTGAACCCCCAAATTATTGGTTGGCTAAAGTTATCTGCCATAAGTTTATTAGTTAACATTTCTGGCAACTTGATGATTGGACGTTTTCACCTTGCAAGTAGTTTCGACATGTGACTACTATAGTTGCCCCATTCCCCTTCTGACCCATTCGTATCGTGTTTCAATCAGCCAATCATATGCCATTCATAGTCTATTAGGGAAAGAAAAAAAAGAATAAACATTACATCTCAACATAAATTTCAGTTCACACACTACCGACGTCAATAGAGGGGTTTAATATTTTTACAGAAAAATTTTCGAAAGTTTTTCTCGAACCTATAAACCAAACGGCCTGCATATATATGTGTATTTGTAATTTTATTTTTAAATATTATTTAAGAATTTATTTAATTTTTATTACAATTTTATATGTTTTTCACACTATAGAAGAAGATGAATTTATTGTCCTTGACTTCAAAATGGACATTTCTATCTCATAACAACTCCATTTGGCATCAATAATTTCAATTTTACATAAAGCTATAGATGTACATTACCTTATTAGGTTTAAGAAAACAACTTTTCATCAAACTGACTTAACTGTCTAAAATCAACACACCTTTTTGTATTGGGCTCCTTCCTAATTTCAATATAACTATTTTTTAATTATTCTAATTGCTTTTGAAATATGTGAATATAATTTATTAAATTATAATCACTTCTTAAGTACAGTTTATTGATTGATAATTTCACTATTTTGTGCATTATTAATTATTGTCTATTGGTAACTTCACCTCTAGTTTGCTTTTCTAACACCTTTTTTTCTTAAACCACACACTAATTAGTATTGGGTTCAAACTTCATCTCTCCATTGCCTGATACCTAAGTCACAATGACCAACTAACCAACAACCAATGGGTGTCACCATTCACCATGCATTCAATAGCCCAGATGTCATCTAGAAACTTGGGTCTGGCCCAACATTCAATTCTTCATTCCCCATTAAAGGAGCGATGGACATCAAACCATGGTCCATTGACCGTTCACTATGCTGTCAATAGCCAGAATGCTATCTGGAGACTTGGGCTCGGTCCAATGTCCGATTCTTTATCCTTACATGAAGGACTAACAAACGTCGAATCACGATCCATCGACCACACAATATGGGTCTCATTGACCTAAAACCCATGAAATTGCTAAGTGTTACGTTCAACTCGTCAACTAACTCTATTTGACAAACATCGAACGACGAAGTTTCAATGGTATTATCTTTTACTGCATTTATTTCAATGGTATTCTTTTCGCATTATGATTGCTTTATGATACTCACTCATGATGTCTAAAGACCCTAATATTTCATATATGTAAATTTGTGTTGATTTAACTTGATTTGAAATTTGGCTGTAGATCCCAACTTCTACAATTAGATCTTAAATTTTAATTACTACTGACCCCTATACTAAATTGTATTTATCTTTTTTTGCCCCTTAAGCAACAGGTAAACCCTTTTTTTAATATACAAGTATTAAATTAAAAATTAAAAAAAAAAAAAAAAAAAAAAAAAAAACTATAATTTCGTTTTCATCAGAAATCGCCATCTTTTTTTTTTTTTTTCCTCCGATCATTACTAATTATGGTTGAGTGTTTAATATGAATTTTTATTAATATTGATGTATTATTATTCTTCGATTATTAAGGTTGGCTCTGTGGAGAATATTTCTAGAATCCTTTTTTTTTTATTAAGAAAGGTGGGGAGAATGGACCCCCCAATGATTAGTTGATGTATTAAAGGATACAAGAAAACCATGCTATCAAATAAATTGAATAACTTGTCTTTTTCTTTTTTTTCTTCTTCTTTTTTTTTTTTTTTTTTTTTTTTTTTTTTCAATTACCAAAGGGAGACAAGGATCTAAAACTTCCTCATAAAGCATTTTTTTAATAATAATAGAAACACGGATTTCTTCCAATCGAATGATAAGAAAATACACTTCAGGCATTATTATTTAAAAAGAAAAAGAAAAAAGTAAGCAAGAAAGAAGCTTTATTATTATTATTATTATTATTATTATGATTAGATGAGAAGAAACTTGTTCCTAACATAATCATGCAGATTTTGAACAATTTGAGAGCTTTTAAACGGTAATAATCATAGACAAGGACTGAAAGAGAGTATTGAAGGGGCTTGGAATGGAATCGACTCCCGTAAGAAAAGGCTCAAAAAGTCTCGAATCGAACTAGTTCATGAAAGTGAAGTGAATATAACAACTAAAACGATTCGCACTAAAAATAAGCAGTTAATTAGCATCTCTTCCTTTTTATTCATTCAGGATTTAAGTGAAGGAATCGGTATAACGACTACATCAGGCACCCTCCTCATTTCTACTTCAAACACCTATCTGTGTATTTGCAAAAACACTCAAGTTATAAAGCAAAATGGGTGCGAATACGCTGCCGGTGATACCAGTCAAAATATAAGCAACTCACAGAAAGACAGGAGCCATAACGAGGGTTATTGTCGCAAGCATTTTTATAAGAACATGAAGAGAAGGACCGGCTGTGTCTTTAAATGGATCTCCAACGCTGCAGGACCCAAGGGTGGAAAATCAATCAGTGAAAGGAACAATTAGTCAAAAGTCAAAGTTTGCGAAATAAGATTAACAAAATAAATAAAATAAACTATAAAGACAGCAATTTGACGGTGAAATAGCTGAAAGGAATTTCCTCGTTCACACTGGCATATGTTAAGGAAACATTGTTGCCTACATCTTAATTTACTCAAACAGCCGTTGTAGTTTAGTGAAAAAGATAGAAATTGTAGATGCAAACTGTAAAATAACTCAAAACTCAAGTGGTCCACCAGCTAGCTTTGTATACCCTGATATGTTACTGGCCAAGAACGTAGGATATGCATAGAACACAAACATGCATTTAAACCTTTTTTTTTTTTTTGGGGTGTGTGTGTGCTCGTGCGCGCATGTGTGTGTGTGTCTGGTGGGGGGTGGGGGGTCGCTCCAGTTCATGGAAAAAGTGACTGAAACTCTAGAGACCTTGACAAGTTATAATATAGCGGACTAAAAGAAATAAACGTGCACAAAACAGATAAATCACTTTCCGATATAAAGTGACTCCAAGCTCTAGAGATTTTGGTATAAAAATTAGATAATATTTTCCAACTCCTTCTGTAGCAGCAGACAAAGGGGACAAAGAAGGCTTACGTATCTCCCGTTACTGCAGCTTTATGAGAGTCGCTTCCTTTACCACCAAGAGCACCAGTCTCGATGTACTTCTTTGCATTGTCCCAGGCACCACCTGCTGTGTTAAAGAAAAGAGCCATAAGAATACCAGAAACTGTTGCAAACATTAGCATTGCCGCGACAACTTTAGCCCCAAGTAGAGGATGTCCAGTATAATATCCCAAAATCCGGAACAGAAATCCTGCAAGCAAAATGAGCAAACATAGTTATATCCTCCATGATATGAGCAACTTTTTAACCTTGTACAGAGAAGAATAAAAATAACAGTAAGAGACAGAGAGCGCAAGAGGGGAGTTAAAATTTCCTGCAAGTGATAAAATGTTAAGATCCCAAGATGAACACCAGAATCAAGAAATTAACTTCAACTAAAGTTTAAAGTTTAAATGAAAACATTGTTAGCTGAAGGACAAAATTGGGTGCATAAACCAAATATGTATGTGCTCAAGTTCAATGAACTTAAACTAAGTTTAACGTTTCATGAACACTGAGTGCTTAAGTTTCATTACTTACGAAATCAACAAGTATGTGCATAAACCCACTCATATGAAAATTATTTCAAAAAAATATGATCAACTTACCAACTACTATAGGTGAAACAATAGCCAAGGCACCAGGTTTTATCATTTCTCTCAAGGATGCAGATGCTACAATAGCAACACAACGACCATAATCAGGCTTCTCCTTGTAGTCCTGCAGCAATAAAGCCATTAGAAATTCCATATTACGAGAAGATAATGAACCAAAAAGTAAAATCAAACTACGATTTAGGAATTACTATAATACTTACCATTATACCAGGCCTCTCAATAAACTGTCTCCTAACTTCATTAACAACTTCTTGAGCAGTTCGACCAACAGCTGAACAAGCCCAAGCACTAAATAGAAATATAAGCATAGAGCCCAATAACCCTCCAATGAAGACTTCCGGAATGGCAATATCAACCTGGAAATCAAATGAAAGGTTTCAAATGAAGAAACAGGCTCCAAAAAAAAAAAAAAAAAAAAACACCTCGGTACAAGTACGGTTCTCTTACCTGTTTAAAAGGTTCACGAGCAAATGTAGAAACCTCATCCATATAAGCACTAAACAGAAGAAAAGACGCAAGTGCAGCAGATCCAATTGCAAACCCTTTAGTTGTCGCCTTTGTAGTGTTCCCTACTGCATCCAAGATATCTGTAATCTCTCGAACACTTTCTGGCTGAAAAGACGTATTTGCTCAAAGTTATATAAGCTCAAAAAAAAGGGCACTAAAATTCTCGGAAGTTGTTAATCACTGAAATAATAAATCCAGAGAATTCAGTGATTTATGGGTCACCTGCTGGCTCATCTCTACAATTCCACCAGCATTATCAGCTATAGGACCAAACATATCCATAGTGAGAACATAGGCAGCAGTGCTGAGCATTCCCATTGTCGCTACAGCTGTACCAAAGAGCCCACCGGTTGGATTTCCAGCTTCATCTACCAGTCCAGAGGTTTGACCAAGCCAAAAGGCGGAGATAATAGATACACTAATAACGAGGACAGGAAGAGCAGTTGACTCAAGGCCCAAACTCACTCCAGCAATTATATTGGTCCCATGACCTGTGGAACTAGAAAGAGCTAATGTGCGTACAGGTTCATGCTTGTAGTCGGTGTAGTACTTGGTAATCCAGACAAAAATATAGGCTGTGATGATACCAACTAGCCCACATAAAGCAAAATTGAACCACGCGGAAGGTGCTTGTTCAGTGTAAAGCAACCAACGGGTAGACTGTAGAGTGATTCCAAAAACCACACCATTTACAAAGCATTAGAATAATAATAAAAATAAAAAGTGACAAGAAACTACGTTAGGCTTCCATCACCAGAATAAACTAAAGATGTAAAAGTCCAATTGTTTCCAGATGAATAAAAATAAATATAAAACAAAGCAGATAAGCAGCTGCAATTTTAAAGAAATTAAACAAGCTCGCGTTGGAGTCATAGATGAAGGATTACCAGACCAAACGTCAGTACAGCTAACACAATAGTTACAGAATATCCTTTTTGGAGAATGGCCATTGGATCCTCTATTGGGGCCTTCACACCAGAATCACGTGTACTCCTTATTGATAGAATTCCAACAGATGATATAACCAGATCAAACGAGTGAACAACAAGAGGGAACAATATGAATCCCGATGGATCTGCACAAACAAGAATACAGGGCTGAATCATGATCCTACGTGAACCATACTAGTGACGATTCTAAGAAACAGGTCAAAAAGGCTCAAAGTCTAATAGAACTTATCTGTGTGACAATATCAAACAAAATTTAAATTAAAATAAAAATGCCTACCTTCAATTTTACAACGTTGAGCCATTGTTCCCCCAAGAATCATAGCACTGATTATTTCAGCCGCAATACTTTCAAAGAGATCAGCACCTCTAGCTGCACAGTCGCCTACATTGTCTCCAACCTTAATGTGATTTTCAAGGATCAAAATTAAATCAGCAGTTTTGGAACAACAAAACCATCAAAGAAAAATGGTGGAAAAGTAGCAGAATCTGTTGAGAAAAGTTTTCATCTATAGCAAAAAGGATTAAACCACATTTTACGATTCTGGTATGCCCATACAATTATACAACATAGTTTATGCGTACAATTATGCAAACTTAATTTTAATACTATATACATAAATAAATAAATAAACCACAACAACAAAAGAAACAAAACAATAAAAACTAATTCATGGTTTTATGATTTATTTCACTCCTTTCTCTTTCCTTTCGTCTAAAATCAAATTCAAAAGACACCAATCTACAAGATGAGCCAGCGACTTGCCCCAAGGAAGAAAAAAGTGCCGTATCTGTCACCTTCTTCAAAGCAAATAAAAAATTAAAATACCTAAAACCTCACAATAGGAGATAAAATTTATGCCACAGAACAAAGTACAGCGTAGACCAGTTTCATGTCTCCTTTTTCATTTAATCTAAAGCCTAACTTGACGAATAAAGACATCCCAGAAAATACATGAGTCACAACTTTGTAAGAATCATAACAAAGCTGCAATAATTAAGGCGATGGCTCATGAATAAAGCCAAAATGACATAAATTATTACCAGATCTGCAATCACCGCAGGATTCCTAGGGTCATCTTCAGGAATTCCCTGCTCTACTTTTCCAACAAGATCCGCTCCTACATCTGCTGCTTTTGTGTATATTCCACCACCCAACTGTGCAAACAGGGCAACAAAAGAAGCTCCAAAGCCATATCCAACAAGAAGAAGAGGCACTGGAAGACAAGTACATTAAAAGGTCAAGCACCAGCTAGTGGAAAAAAAGACATAAGTAAACAAATCCTAGAACAAAAGCAATACAAAGGAAACAAGCATTTAAAAAAAAAAAGAAAAAGGCTTAATCTCATCTAAAATACAAAGAAGCACAAATCAACACATCTTTGCATTGGAAGCCAAAATAGCAGCAACTCATTAAATCCTAATGGTTTGATAAAATAAAATGAAAAATAAAAATTAATAACCACAATGGTGATAGAACATTAAATACTAGGATGATAAAAGGACTCTAGAAACATAAGGAGGAAAATATTAAGTTCTCAGGAGTCTATATGTTTAAGATTCAAATCACACTTTGTCATGACTACGGACACAGAGACCTTCCAAATGGCTGCCCTTGAGAGTGTATTAGTTTGGCAGGTTTTTTGTTTACTCGGTCTGCAAGTTACCCTCTTTACAGGTATTCAGTTTAGCATCACATGTCAAAATTGAAAGAAATAGGAACAACGAAAACCAAAACACCTTAACCTATTACACTGCTAAACTAGTACACATATAGGAATTAAATAATCAACAACACAAAAAACAAACAAATCAAAATCTAAGCAACACGAAAAATCAAAGTGCAGTTTAAATTGTAGCACGATTCACAAAATTGAATACCATGATCAGATGTAGTAGTAACTGGGATGGGGATAGCAACCCACATAACAGAATAGGAATGAGACAAAACTAAAACGATGTCAAGTAACAAGGAAAGTTGACACCTACAATCAGTAACCTTCATTGAACCAGATGAGTCCACCCCCAGCCAAACATACAATGTGGAATACAAAATGGCTATGCCAATTACAGCCATACCAACAACAATTATAGCAGAAAAACCACCAGCCCGAACAGCTACCTGCACATAATGTTTTCTCTTAAAATACAACTTCGAAACTGTTGTAGAGAAGTAACTAAATGAGACAAAAACCTGCAATGCCTCTCTTGCAGATCTTCTCGCAGCACTAGAGACACGAACATTTGCACGAACTGACACCCACATCCCAACATACCCTGCAATCCCTGAACACAGAGCTCCCAAAAGAAATGAAGCTACGGTGATATAGGCAGAAGTATACCTACATCAGCAAGTTATAACTGTAATTATGTATTGACCAAAAGTTCGGGTGGCAGAGGTGGAGAAGGGTGCAAAGAAGAATTATGTTATCACCTTCCAATACCAGAAGCTTCTTGTTGAGGAGTTGTACTGCGAAACAAGTATATGCAAAGGATGACAAAAGCTAGTAAAAAGGCCATCTTAGAGATAGTCCCGTATTGGGTCCTGAAGAAACCTTCAGCTCCATCTCGTATGGCCTCTGAAATCTGAAAGAGAGCACAAGGAGGCACTTGAAAAAAATATTGATTATCTTGAACAATGATTTCAAGAACACCCAGCCCATTGAGATTCAAAACATTAACTCATTCATAAACCAAGTCTATAAGCAAAAAATATTTGAAGTAGATGCACCTGAACCATCTCCGGAGGCCCCTCATCCTTTGAAAGTACCCACTTGGTAAGGTATACAGAGAAAAGAAAGCTGACAATACAAACTGAGAATACAAACACGATGATGGGAGAAGTTTTTGCTCCAATGAAAAAGACCACCCCAAATCCCAAGAACAAAAGTAGTGAAAGAACCCGGAAATTTATCCCAAGTAAGATTCGAAAAATCTGCAAAAACAAACAAGTTTCTATTGTCAGCATTCAGCACTTAGAAATCAGCGAAAGAGAATTAGAGTTAGAGGCCAAAACAAAGGTGCTAAGCATTTCCAAATTGAAAAGAAATCAGGTAAAAAGCATACAATTAGACTCTAGAAGCATCCTGAAGATAAAAAAAAAAAAAAAAAAAAAAAAAGCACCAAAACAACAAAGGTGCCACCAAAAAGACCAAATATCTTAATGGCAGAACTTTTAATCACATTGGCCCAGCTTAGAACATGAAAACAGAATAAGAAAACTAGAACTTTGCAACAACGACAACAACAAATGAAAACACAGCTTGCATTTAGAAAAGAAAAAAGAGAAAAAGAATGAGCTTTCACCAAAATAACAACATGAAACAAAATTGTAGCTACGATCCATACCAATGGGGTGTAAGCTTTGCTGCGCATATTGGGAAAGGTCCTCGGCCTGTCCTGGTAAGGCCCCAAATTACCATCCTCCAAATCCCCATCCATGAGCATTGTATGGGCGGAATTTACCCTCCGAGCTACAGGAAAAGGGTTGTACTCGCCAACTTGGGGCAAGTCACCCCCTGAACCTGGTCGCTGAATTTTGAAGTTTCTTCTTTAGCCAACAAAAAACTATGAGTGCAAGTTCACCTCATGCAAGTGTCAAAGCACTAAACGTCACCTACGGACAACCTGCTTTCCAACAACTCTTTTTAGAGTCTAAACTTTATCCTCTCTGAAAACCCAATTCCTAGAAAATCGAAAAAAAAAAAAAGAAAAAAAAAAGCCGCTGTTTGTTAACTTCAACTTTCAGATGAAATATAGCAGAGGCAGAGGCATATGGATTTCTTGTAATCATATTGATCGGGCAACAAACAGCAAAACAACAACATTTAGATACAGATGTATATTTATATAGAATAAGTCTGTAGATCTTCACACCCAAATGCTTGAAATACATAAGGAAAAGCTTCTTCCTTTGGATAATTAACACACATAAAATTCATGGCAAATCAAGTACGAAGAATTTCAGTAATTCCAACATTTGTACAAATTTCAGCAATACAACTAAACAGATTACCGATTTACAAATCCGAAATTCCAAAATGAAACCTCACGAAAAACAGAATTCCAACTGCCGGATTTGAATTCGAAGAAAATGCGAGAGCAGAAAACGAACGAAAACAACGGAGAGCTCTGAGCAAGTGTATCAAATTCAGATGCAAAAAATCGAAGCAAATCGAAATGAAAGCAATACAAAACCAGTCGAGATCCGGGAACAAAAAACCCTAGAAGTTCAATTATAGCAAAAAATAAAAAAAAAAAGAAAGAAAGGAAAATGAAAGACGAGAATCACACAGAGATCAAGAGAAAGAAGGAAATCTGAGGGGATGGGGCAAAGAGAGACATTATTACCGGCGAAATTGGGAGAGGAGAGAGATCTTGCTCTTTCTCTCTCTAAAACTCTTTTGTCTTTGTCCAAAAGGATGTTAAAGAAGCAAAACGAACACAGAAGAGAAGGTGTTTTCTCTTTGGAGAGAGAGGAGGGGGGGGGGGGGGGGGGGGGGAAGGAAAAAAAAAAAACAATGACTGACTTGTTTACACGATGACAGAAAGCGGAATATGCCAAAATGCTAGGGAGAGAACTTTAGAGAGAGAAAAGATTATCGTAGAAATGTACACAGAAAAAAAAATAGAAAGTTTTGATAAACGTGGATTTCTTACCAAAAATCAAAATTAAAAGGGGAGAGAGAGAGAGAGAGAGAGAGAGAGAGGAGAGGAAAAAAAAAGCGTGGGAGCTTTCTTACGCTGACTTGACAGTATTAACAAAAAATAAAAATAAAAACTATTTCTCCGTTCATTATTTATTACGTAATTATAACTGATAGTCAATTAAAAGGTCCCTTTTGTTTATTTTACCAGAAGTTTATTGATATTAAAATCTTTAATTAAGTTTTAGTAGTAGATTGCTACGTATTTATAAATTTAAAGTGTAGATAAGCAATATTAAAAATTCAGAGTGTAAATAATAATTGTGTGATAAGTTTAGTATGCATCAATGTAGAAAAAAAAAAAAAAAAAGCAGAAAAAAGGACTTGTAATATTGTCAAGTTTTTTTTTTTCAAATTTTAAGAGTGAATTTTTAGGATTTTTTTCACTGTTCTTTTTTTTTTTAACTTGAAAATAGAATATTGGAACTCTACATCTTTTAAAATTTAATTAATAAATGGTTGTTTTGATCCTTTAAAGCAATTCGATGTATACCTGTAATTACTTTTTTCACATTTCTTTACCCACCAGCAAAAGGGGAAAAAGAACAAAGATTACTACAATTGGCAAAGTTGATAATCATTTTTTAAAACATATTGATTGATAATAATAATAGTAACAATAAATGTTATTAATATTAATTGCCAAATAAAAATATACTATTAAACTATTTTACAATCAGAAAATAGTGACTTTAATGAGGTTGTTGTAATATTCTTTGTTTAACAAATCAAGATGGTAAATTCTTCCATATTGTTTTTTTTTAAGGTATTGTTTTCATAACTCTTTTTTTTTTTTTTTTTAAATCAGAAGAGTCTGTTTTTTATTTTATAATTGAATCAACAAACATAGCTCTGGATATACACTTGGTAGTTTCATCAACCCAAATAGCTAAAGAACAAAAATTAAAAGCAAAATGGGACAACAAATGTGCCACATGATTAGCAGACTTTCTAATGTGAGAGAGGTTATGACCATTAATGAAGGCCAATAGCTCACGAACATAATCCAACACAACGCTCGTATCATACAAGGAAGGAACACTTTGGATAGCCGTTATAACATTAAGGGCATCGCTTTTCACTGCACGGACTAGCAACCCAAGATCACCGACAAAAGTTAAGCCTTCTCAAAGAGCAATACATTCCGCTATGAATGGACCGAAAGAACCAGGAATCGCATTAATAAACGTGGCACAAACAAACCCGTTGTGATCCCGCACAACCCCACTCACGCCGACAAAAGTAGCGGAACTAATCACTACGGCATCTACATTAAGTTTCATAACTCATTTTATTTTGTATCGTATTTCACTATTTTTCATTATGATGCCAAAGTTTTTTTATGCTAATGAATTAAAGACATTAAGTTTTTTTCTTAGAAAAAAAAAACGGTCGGATGGGGTTTTAAAAACAAATCAAATAGTCAACATAACAACCTAAACAACATTAAGGGGAATTTGCCAGCGCAACTTCTCCAATCAAGAATGACCACGTCATTCTATTGCACAATAATTGTCAAATAGTTTGGGTCATTCTTTTGTTACTAATTTTCTAGCTTTAAACACTTCAAAAAAAAATTCAAGCTTTAAATTAAATTAAATACTCAAGCCAAAATTTCTGTGCCCACCTTTTTAATGGTTGTATCTACACCCAACAAATTTAAATTACCTATCATTTAATAGATATTATTGAATCAATTCTAGATTTTACACACTGGCATACCCTACTATTTTTTTTTTTTTTTAACTTGAAGTTATTATAATTCAAACTTTGCATGTTTATATGGAGTCAGGTGTGATCTTATTGTTAGACAATACATGCAACCACACTTTCATTTTAATTTAGGTTTTATAAAACAGTTAACAGATCTGAATACCGAAAACAAAAATCTCACTCCAAAAAAAAAAACGAAACCCTAGTATAAAACACCTAAATCTTTACGAGTGCTTACTAGAAAAAGAAAATAGGGATGAATAGAGTTAATACAACGAACCACACAGCAATTGATTTCCCCTTAATTGTTTCGTCAAATTTCACTGGGTGCAAAGGAAGATTGACACTGTTTCTCATCCACACAACAACTTGGTGTTGTTTTCGCCTTGTCACAGTTTATCTCTGTTGTTGGACTAATTATTCTCTTTTTAGGTGTTTTCTCTGTAAGATATATTGTAATATATCTCTCATTTGACCTAAGATCAAAACACACAATAGGGTCGAGAGGGCCGAAAGGGTTACGAGGGCTGAGTGAGCGGCCCAGCCACGCCACATAAGCACGAGCGCTTTCTTTGCAGCCCTCCTAGGGGGCCTACAAGGTGGCGTTCCTTGCAGCTAGCCCAGCAGGCCGAGAGGGAGGCGAGGTCGCGCCAGCCAAGCTTGCGATGGCACAATTCGTGCTAATATGAGAATTTCAAATTTGTCTTCTGAGTTGTTTCGAGCCATTGGGTCTGTTGGTTGTATATTTTCATACAAAACTGAATTATTATCTGTAACTGATGTATCAGTTATGATAATTGAATATATACTAAAAAAGATGTCTTTGCAATGAAGAGGCACCTCTTGGAAAAGGTTACATGGATTACCATGGTTGTAACGGTTTATGAGTGCTTTTAAAAACTCTATAAATTTACAGATTTCATATTTGTTCTGGAATACAATATTATTGCTAGATATTATATTCAATGGTTTGTTGTATCTTGGTGGTAATTTACTGTTAAACTCTTTAGCAAACTTTGTAGTGAGGACAAATAAAACCTTAAAAGAAAGTATTCTCAATATGCCTCAAATCCATCTTTGTTTTTAGTTTTCTTTGCCTGCATTGTTCTTGTTCTCTCTCATTATCCAACATTCTTGCCTTCGGTTGATTGTAATATCTTGGCTTCTCCTTAAATTTTCCACATACAGAGTAGAGACAAGACAGAAAGAATGGAAGAGGCTGGCGATATTTTCTAGAACGATGAAAATCTTTTTTTATCATTTTATGTAAAAAAATAATACTGAGCCGCACTTCATTTGAAGACCTCATAAAATTCCAATAAAATGTATTATAAACATATAAAATGCATGACTTTGAATGCATGATATATTTTTGAATAAAAGTAAAATACATGGTATAAAAAGATAAATAATCCAAATTACAGTTTTTCTTTTTCAAGGATATCTTGGATATTTTTAGGTCAAAATTATGTGTTGACAAGGATAAGGTATAGATTTATATATATAAATGTAATTTGATTATATAAAAAATGCAAAATTCAAAATAAAAGGTATATTTCTGAATAAAAACAAAATAAAAATTAATAAAATGTGAAATAACTTTATTAAAAAAAAGGCATCATATCATAATTTGTGCCCCCTTTTTTTTCCTCGTCACATTTGTAAATTTGGATCATCTCTTCTTTATTTTATTATTATTAGTTTTAACAATATATTCTCTGTCTTGTTTGCTACATATCGTCCTTCTACCCTCATCATGCTTGTAGATGTTGGGATCTACGATCAAATTTCAACCATGGTTAGATCATAAGAAAAATATCATACGGGAATTATAGGGTCTTTGGACATCGCATATAAGAATCATAAAGCAATCATAATTGAAAAATATGAACAATAAACTGAGATAAAAGCAGTAAAGGATAGCAACACTGAAATTGAGAAAGGTTCGCCGAAATTTCATGCTACGTCCACTGAGTCTGTGGTTTCACTATATAAGCTTTTAGTATAAAAGGTTACAATTTATGGGTATATTCTAACAGAATAACAGTAAACACTCAAGGTCTACCCCCCCCCCCCCCCCCCCCCCCCCCCACCCAAAAAAATGAGAAGGATCTTCCTCTATTTATAGAGGGAAGATCGTGGGTCCAACCTGTATGATGGTAGTGGGCCGTTCATCACTACCCGAATAATTCGGAACATGCACTAGGACATGGGCTATGATTTCACGATTGATCATGGGCCGAACAGTTATGGAGACTGATCTCTCACCATTCATTATTCGCTGAATATGAAGGCTAGACGGTGAACTGATCATCCGTGATGACTAATAAATGGTCAAGCATCGAGCGAATGATCATTCACCATTCATTTCGTTGAAGCAAGTGCTTACTCGATCCACACTTGGTAAATTTATGTGCCTCAAGGGAATTGAGACCGAGTGATCGAGGACCACCATTCATCGTTTGTCACTCTCCTAGTGAGTGGTAATTGTTTATTGGGCCGAGCCCGAATGTTCAAGATTAGGAGCACTTAATTTGTCGTGGCTCATTGTTCGCCGTTCATTGGTCCAGTGGTTGTGATGACCCAATCATAACATTATTGGGAGAAGAAATTTGACACTAACAGATAGCCCCCCTACTCTATCGAGTAATGATTCTCGATAGAGTGTTCGATGACCATCGTTCGTAGAACGATGCCAGCTGATCATCAAGAATGTCAATCACGCAAGTCTGGTGAATACTAACGCTAATCAATCATAGTTGTTGAGCCTGAGAGAAAAGGAATCTTCTTTACATGTGGCAAGTGCTGGTTGGATGACCTGAAAACTACGGTTGCCTTTTTGAAATTTGAAAGGCTTTGTTTAACAGACACATTCTAGGATAGATTGCCAGTAAGCAAGCAGGTATCTATTAGCAGGAAGCTTAAGGCGACAAGTGAAAGGCAAGAAGAAGGGGCCTAGCCTTCGTAAGGCCGCATCTGAGAAAGAGAGTTAATTCCTTTGCTTCGCCTGGCGAAACTCCATGCTTTGAGAGTTCCTTTCTGCCAGCACTTTCTCTACCCGGGAGTCACTTCAGTACCTAGGACTACTGTCCCAGGATGCCAAACATACATTGAAAGTGTCAACGTTGACTCACAAGCGCCACCCTCACCGGGTAAATCCGGAGAAGGGCAACTGCTTCTGTAGGTAAGAACTCAAATAAAGATTTTCATTTATAAAGTCGGGCGTGAAATGATTTCTCTACGCGGGAATATAAAGATTTTCATTTTGATGAGGCATGATAAAAGCATCAGAGCCATTGGATCTTCCACTGGAGGGTTATAACTCTTCATCTCCCCCCTTCTTTCCTTGTTTCTTTGCTTGGAGCCACCAGAATCCTTAGAAAGAGAGTCCAAGAGTTCTCAAAGTCACCCGAGATTTTTAGGCAAGATTTTTTTCCTTCTTCGTTTTATGCTCTTTTGATCCGAGAAATTTGCTTTTCTGCTGATTCCAAGTCGTTTATGGTTGGTTTTGCATGTTTCTACTGGGTGAGTGATTTGGTTTGGGGATTTGTGGTATTTTTTTGGGTTTTTCTTTGAATTTCTGGGTTTGTATTCCTCGTGTTCATCCCAAAACTCATGGGATTTCAAAGGTTTAGGATTTAGATCCGAAATCCTTTCATTATCCGTCCATAAATCTGTTCACAAGCTAATATGGACAAAACGAGAGGCATGAGACCCCTAGAGGAGGATGTTGATGTCCCTGCGAACATTGATATGGAGGAAAGCAATGCCGAAGATGATGAAATGGCATCTGTCCTTCGACGTTCGAGGGAGGAGCACGAATACCTCCAAATGAGAAGGGGCACCGAGTCTAGCAACGAGGCATTTGAGAAGAATCGACCGGCAACGGTATCGGGGGTTGGAGCCCTTTCCATACCTCTCATCGCTCGATTGAGCAGGGCTCCACACCGGATAAGCACGAAGTCCTTATTGCGAACGACGAACCCCCTTTCCATCTTGATTGTAGACGACTTGGCCCTTATCAGGTGTAGGTACAGGTTCCCAAATGAAGTCCAACTTCGTCTTCCTTTCCTAAACAGACGAGCAGATACCGTCTCTGAAGGGTGGATCTGCATGCATACAATATACTTTGAATGTGGGCTTCGACTGCCGATCCACCCACTCACTATTTAGTGTATGCATCATTATCAGCTGGCAATCCCTCAGTTGATGTCGAATGAGATGCGAGTGTTTCTAGGACTGATAGTGGTTGTCAATGAGGCGGGCGTCGAGTTAACAGTAAATGATTTCCTTGCCCTCTACTACTCGTAAGGGAACACAAAGGACTACGGCCGCTACTCAATGTGTCCGAGACAAAAATGACTAGTGGTCGAAGAAATGAGGAATGCTGATAGATATTCGCAAGATTGGTATTTCTTTATGCTAGTGAACGAGAAATCGTTGGGGGCACTAGCGGATGTGTTTTTCCCCTTATGGGGTCCTTTTGTAAGTCTTAAATGAAGAGCATCGAGAGAAAGATCTAACAGCGATCGTTGGTATAAGAATATTGTTTTTAAAGTGTTGAACTTCATCGTTTTGCATTGCATGTAAGGAACTAAGGAAGCCACCACCAAAAGCACTTTTGTTCGGGGCGAAGCTTGAGCGATTGCTTGCCCAGCCTAATCGAGAGTGGGACAAAATTAATATCAATCATCAATTTAGATAGTCAATCGTCTAGAAGGACTTTGTCATAATCCAATCAGGTATAGTTAAAGTAATTCCTTCCTGGGTTGATTGGTCGTTTGTGATCAGAGGAGCATTAATGAGACTCTTCAAAACTCTGTTGTTCATCGAGCCACTATCCGACAAAGAGGCTTTGATCACAGAATTAGCATTGAACACGGTGAAGATTGATTTTCCCTCCCTGATAACTCTATGAAATAGAGTTATTTAACATGCTTTTATTATTTCAAGATAATATGCCTTAGTTTTTAGTATTTTATTTAATATTAGATAGTTTACTTTAGTTAAAGAAAGGGTAAATAGTTGTAGATGATTTTGGCCTTAACATATTTTTAAGTTTAATTTTGTGTTTTGCCTTACAGCTGGAGCCCACGGTGCCAAAAAGGTGGAAGCCCACTGGACTAGAGGAAATGATGGAATGGACAGCTGGGATATATCTGTTTGCTACAGAAATGCTATAGTAATGTCACAGCAAAGTTGCAGCAGTGAAGAATTAACTTAAAAGCACATGTTGACCCAATTTTTGCTTCATAGCTGGCAGTGGTTCACTTGCCCATTTTGTCTAGACATGACAACTGTAAGATGGCCACCAATATTAGCTATTAAAAGGGCACGTGCAACTAGGGCATCTCTTTTGGGTATGGGTATAAAAGGGAAAGTTAACTAATGAGCCGTAGAGGCCGGTTCTGGGAAGAGAAAGGGCAGAGGCAAAACAAAGAGGAAAAATAAGAGAAAGAGATCCACGTAGAGAGAGAGAGCTGGAAAATTTCGAAGGCAGCTCTGAGTTATTTGTTGGATAGAAGAAATTCATCACTTCATATGCTCATCTCTTTAATTTTCTCATTCTAGTATCTGAATTCTTTTGGGATTTTCTTGTTTTTCTCTCTGTGAACTATGAATTCCCTTGTTGATTCTTTTGGTTTTGATTTTGTTGAACAAAGCATGAACTAATTTTCTTAGCTAGGATTATTGATGGAGCCAAGGTTGTAATGAAGATTTGCTTGTTTTGTTAATTGTTTAGTAATTTTTTTTATCTAGTTTATTCAAGTGATTTATGTGTTTAATCTCTGTTGATTGACTGGCCATCAATTAGTGGGGAAAATAAACTGAAATTGATTCTAGGAAGGTTAATTTTGGTTGAATTTAGCTTGGATAATATAAGTGGATGGTATATGAATATATTGTTCTCTTGTACCACAGATTAAAATTGGTGATTAATTTTTTAGGTTCTGAAAACTGGAATGCATAGGAGTATGTTTATTTTGGTTTAAAGAATTGAAGGCAAAATTCATTCGGAAGAGGATTTTGTAGAATTTTAGGTTGACTGGAGTAACTTTGCTATAGCATTCCTACAGTAATTGCAGTCAGATTTACAACTGAGGGAAAATAAGTAATTCTAGCCATTACCCATCATTGATTCACAGCCTAAGCCTTTGATATTGCCACGTTTTATCTTTTGCTTGCATTTTTTAATTACACCCATTAGTTTATATTCAGTTTTTATAATTTTAGTGTTCAAATCAATTTCCAATTTGTTTTAAACTGATTGTTTTCTATAATTAAATTTTATGATATAATCCCTGTGGAGACGATACTCTATTCATTACTATATTACTTGTTCGATTACGTGCACTTGCGTAGTATTTTCGTATACATATTTTTAACAAACAAGTTTTTGGCGCCGTTGCCGGGGATTGTGATTATTGAAAATTAATTATATAGGGACCAATTTTTTTTTTTTTCATTTATTTTGCTTTTCTCAATTTAATTCAATTCTGGTTGTTTCTTTGCAGGTGTGGTTTCCTTGCATGAATAGGCCGAGGGACACAGATTTAGTTCCCTTAGATCCAGAAATTGAAAGAACTTTCAGAGCAAGAAGAAGAGATCAACATGGTGCTGCAAGAATGGAATAAAGGGCTGAAGGAGCAGTAGGGAATAATAATGTCAAAAATGCTGCAGCAATCGCAGATGATAGAGACAGGGCAATAAGGGATTATGTTGTACCTATGTTGCACAGGCTGCATCCTAGCATTGTTAGACCGAAAATTCAAGCCCAACAATTTGAGTTGAAGCCTGTTATAATTCAGATGCTCCAAACAGTGGGTCAATTCAGTGGGATGCCAACTAAAGATCCTCATCTGCACCTTAGATTGTTTATGGAAGTGAGTGACTCTTTCAAGCTACATGGTGTAACTGAAGAAGCGCTTCGACTCAAGTTATTTCCCTATTCTCTAAGGGATAGAGCAATAGCTTGGTTGAATTCTTTACCACCAGATTCGGTAGACACATGGAATGATTTGGCTGAGAAATTCTTGGTGAAGTATTTTCCTCTGAACAAAAATGCCAAACTTCGGAATGACATCATATCATTTCAGCAGGTGGATGGGGAGGCTCTCTCTGAAGCATGGAAGTGTTTTAAAGAGCTGCTAAGAAAGTGCCCATACCACGGACTTCCCCATTGGATACAAATGGAGACCTTTTACAATGGACTCAACGCTCAAACCCGATGTACTATGGATGCATCAGCTAATGGAGCTCTTCTTGTGAAATCTTACATCGAGGCCTATGAGATCTTGGAGAGAATGTCCAACAATAACTACCAATGGCCTACGGAAAGAGTTGGTACAGGGAGGCGTGTGGCTGGAGTTCATGAAGTGGATGTTGTGACAGCATTGACAGCCCAAGTTGCTTCATTGTCCAACATATTAAAGTCCATGAACACGGCAGCAGGAGCAGGTTTGATGCAGGCTGTAGATGTTGCATGTGTTTATTGTGGTGAGGGTCATTTATTTGAAAACTACCCAGCCAACCCAGCCTCGGTGTGCTATGCGAATAATTTTAATAGGAATAATAATCCATATTCCAACACCTACAACCCAAGGTGGAGGTAGCATCCAAACTTCTCTTGGGCAAATCAGGGAATCAGTTCTTCAGCAGGGCCAAGCAACCCAACACAACCACCAGGTTTTCAACAGCAACAACACCAAAGGCAACAACCTCAAGAGCAATCAAATTCCATTGAAGCGCTACTCAAGGAGTACATGGCAAAGAACGACGCTATTATTCAAAATCAATCAGCCATTATTCAGAGTCAAGCTACATCATTGAGGACTTTGGAGAATCAGGTGGGGCAGCTAGCTAATGCTTTGAACAATAGGCTCCAAGGATCGCTTCCTGGCGATACATAAAATCCCAGAAGAGATGGTAAGGAGCATTGCAAAGCTATCACATTTCGTAATGGCAGACAAATTGAACAACCAGTTCAACAACCTGCCAAAGAGGCAGAACCCTCTTCAATCCAAAATCAGCCAGGTCCTTAATCAGAAACTGAAGCAGATCAAAATGCTGCAGCAGAGCGAAATGCTACAGCAAAGTCGCAGCAAAGCTATAGCAGAGTAGATCAGGAAGAAGAGTGAAATGCTATAGCAAAGTTGCAGCAAAACTACAGTAAAGAAGATCAGAGAGATGCAGAAGAGTGAAATGCTACAGCAAAGTAGATCAGAGAGACCTCCACCACCATTTCCGCAACGAATTGAGAATCAAAAGCAGGACAATCAATTTAGAAAGTTTTTAGACGTGTTTAAGCAGCTGCACATCAACATTCCACTTGTGGAAGCTTTAGAACAGATGCCTAGCTATGTTAAATTCATGAAGGACATTCTTTCGAAGAAACGAAGGCTAGGTGAGTTCGAAATGGTAGCACTAACTGAAGAGTGCAGTGCGATATTGAAGAACAAGCTGCCACCTAAGCTGGAAGATCCTGGCAGTTTCACCATACCATGCTCCATTGGGAACCGGTACTTTGGAAGGGCATTATGTGACCTAGAAGCAATTATAAATCTGATGCCCATGTCTATCTTTAAAATGCTGGAAATTGGGGAAGCAAGACCTACGACAGTCACTCTCCAATTAGCTGACAGGTCATTTGCTCATCCAGAAGGGAAAATTGAAGATGTGCTCGTGACGGTGGACAAATTTATTTTTTCAGTGGATTTCATTGTTATGGAATATGAAGCAGACAAAAAGGTGCCGATTATTCTGGGAAGACCATTTTTGGCCATAGGCAGAATATTAATAGATGTGCAGAAAGGCGAGTTGACTATGAGAGTTTATGATCAATAGGTTACTTTCAACGTATTCAAGGCAATGCGTTTTGCTGATGATGTTGAGGAATGTTCGGCCATCACTGTTTTGGATTCACTAGTGGTTGGGGAATTTGAGAAGTCATGCTCTATTAAACTGACAAAGGAAGATGACCTGGCTAATACTAAAGCAGATGAGGGAACCAATCATAATCAAGTCTTCCGCATGGAGAGCAAGCAAACAACAGCTAGAGTTGGGAAGCAATTTGAGTCCCTTGAGTTATTAGAAAGGACCCTCAAATCACATAAATCATTTGTCGAAAAACCACCTGCTTTGGAACTAAAACCTCTACCTACACACTTGAGGGATAGTGGTAGCAGAAAGAAAAAGTGAAAAAAAAAAAAAAAAAACCTAGATTTACAGGACATCGGATGCACTTTAGAGGTTTTGTTGTAGAAAAAATTATTTGTCAGAAAGAAATGCTGCAGAAAACTCTGGGAGAACTTTCAAAGTTAATGGACAGGCTGAAGAATCTAAAACAAGCACTTGAGGGAGGCAACCCTATATTTTCAATTTCTTAAATTACATTTGATTTGTTATTTTTGTTGATTTTCGGTTCATTTCTTGTTCCACTCTGTTCTTGAGTTTTTTTTTTTTTTTTTTCTTTCTTTAGTGCAGGGTTTGCAACAGATTCTGGTGAATTTTGCTACAGCATTTCTTTATGATGAATCAGTTTGCTCCAGCAAAGTTGCAGCAAAGTCGGGTGACAATGAGGAGCAATCTTTATTAAAATGCTGCAGCATTCATAAAAAGAAACTGGTGGGCAATCTGTATTAAAATGCTGCAGTAATTCCCAAAAAAAAAAAAGTTCAAAGTTCAAAAAATAAATAAATAAAAAGAGTATATATAAAAAAAAGAAAAAAGAAAAAAAATATAAATATATATATATTATATAATAATATATATAGATTATATAATAATATATAGATATATATAGATATATTTATCTGTAACCCTACCAGACCCCACTTCTCTTCTTTCTCCTCTGTGCCGTCAACACCACACCACCCACCATTTCCACCGACCACCGCCAAACCAACTCCACCGCTTGAGCCACCGTTTCAGTCACCGAACCACTGTTCAAACCCAGCCAGCCAATTGCGCCAGCGCACCAGGCCACTTGCCCATTTCACCGCCTGAGCCCAGTCCACACAATCAGTTCCAGCCCCTACAAGCACCTCACCGCCAAACCGACATCACCTCCTGAGCCATTAATTCAACCAATTAGCCGTGCAATCCACAATGTTTCCACCGACCACTGCATTGCGCCAGTTCCAGCCACTTGATCTTGAGGGGGATGCCGAAATTGCTGAAGAAGATGACGAGGAGGACTAAAACGACCGATCACCTGCTCGCATCCACAGGGAGTTCTCACCTCTCTTCTTTATATTTTATTTGGTTTTGTTTTTGGTTGATTTTGTTCTGTTTCATTTTGTTTTGTTTTGTTTTGTTTCATGTTCAAGTAGTGAGGACATTGCTTAGTTTAAGTTTAAGGGTATTGGTTAGGTTTGTTTTAGTTTTAGTTGATATGGTTTTGTTCTGTGTTTTTTTTTTTTTTTTTTTTTTGTGTTATTTTTGTGGTTTGATTTTAATGGTTTGCTTAGTTGATTTAAAAATAATAATAATAAAAAAACTAAAAATGTGTGTGCAGTGTCTTGGTTATATGTTAGAAATTGCTCTAGTTTTACTGCAGCATTGTTGGTTTGAGGAAATTCTATGAAGAGTAATAGTGTTTTGAAATTCTCAGAGTATGGAATGAATTGGCATGAGTTGAGTATTGTTGATGTTTATTATTTGTTCGCTCCTTAAATGAGATTGCTTGAATGATGCACAATATACTATAGCTTTGTGTTTCTTTTGAAAAGCTTAGGAAATCTTCAATCACTGTGAGAGTTTGGGATTTGAGAACTGATTGTATGAAATCTTCGAGGCGAAACGGTAAGAAGCCAAGTATCCTGGGATGAATTGATATGTATTTAGAGTATGGATATTTCAAAAAGGACTGTTATTTGAGGGGTTAAAAAAAAAAAAAACTACTCAGCTATTTGGAATTGCCTAGTAACCAGGAGTAACATGAGCCCCATGTGTACTTTTGCGTCAAAAAGTGATTCTGAATATGAGTAGGCTATAGCAAATTTGATTGGTGACGTTGCTGAGTAACCGGGTGTCTTTATCACCAATGTTGACATTCGCATAAAAAGGTAACAGTGACATGAAGATTGAAAAAAAAAAAAAAAAAAAAAAAAAAACAAAAGCATACACCCTGTACAAAGCCTTAAGCAACTATCAGTGGAACATGTTTAATCCCAGGTGTTTGATAAACTGCTACTAGTGGAGAATGAGTTATGCAGTCAGCCTATTGAATCATTAACTAGGCTCAATGATCTTGGTTTGAATGACCTGAGTAATTCAAAGGATGCTTAGCTTTAGTCACACACATACACCTTTAGAAGAGTCTCATTTAGGAGTGAGTTCAGTTAGAACAGATGCTGATATTTAATGAATGCTGACTTTGACCATGAGCTGGAAATTAAGAAGCACTTCTGAGATTGGAGAATCAACTTGTTTAGCAACCAGAGCAATTTTCTGTTTTGAGTTTTGTGTTTTTCTTTTGGCATGTTGTGTTTTGTGTTTATTTTGGCATTACTTGAGGACAAGCAATAATTTAAGTTTGGGGGTGTGATAACTCTATGAAATAGAGTTATTTAACATGCTATTAAGCTTATTAATTGTTATTATTTTAAGATAATATGCTTTAGTTTCTAGTATTTTATTTAATATTAGATAGTTTACTTTAGTTAAAGAAAGGGTAAATAGTTGTAGATGATTTTGGCCTTAACATATTTTTAAGTTTAATTTTGTGTTTTACCTTACAGCTGGAGCCCATGGTGCCAAAAAGGTGGAAGCCCACTGGACTAGAGGAGATGATGGAATGGACAGTTGGGATGCATCTGTTTGCTACAGAAATGCTATAGTAATGTCACAGCAATGTTGCAGCAGTGAAGAATTAACTTAAAAGCACATGTTGACCCAATTTTTGCTTTACAGCTGGCAGTGGTTCACTTGCCCATTTTGTCTAGACATGGCAGCTGTAAAATGGCCACCAATATTAGCTATTAAAAGGGCACGTGCAACTAGGGCATCTCTTTTGGGTATGGGTATAAAAGGGAAAGTTAACTAATGAGCCGTAGAGGCCGGTTCTGGGAAGAGAAAGGGCAGAGGCAAAACAGAGAGGAAAAATAAGAGAAAGAGATCCACGTAGAGAGAGAGCTGGAGAATTTCGAAGGCAGCTTTGAGTTATTTGTTGGATAGAAGAAATTCATCACTTCATATGCTCATCTCTTTGATTTTCTCATTCTAGTATCTGAATTCTTTTGGGATTTTCTTGTTTTTCTCTCTGTGAACTATGAATTCCCTTGTTGATTCTTTTGGTTTTGATTTTGTTGAACAAAGCATGAACTAATTTTCTTAGCTAGGATTATTGATAGAACCAAGGTTGTAATGAAGATTTGCTTGTTTTGTTAATTGCTTAGTAATTTTTTTATCTAGTTTATTCGAGTGATTTATGTGTTTAATCTCTGTTGATTGACTGGCCATCAATTGGTGGGGAAAATAAACTGAAATTGATTCTAGGAAGGTTAATTTTGGTTGAATTTAGCTTGGATAATATAAATGGATGGTATATGAATATATTGTTCTCTTGTACAACGGATTAAAATTGGTGATTAATTTTTTAGGTTATGAAAACTGGAATGCATAGGAGTATGTTTATTTTAGTTTAAAGAATTGAAGGCAAAATTCATTCGGAAGAGGATTTTGTAGAATTTTAGGTTGACTGGAGTAACTTTGCTATAGCATTTCTACAGCAATTGCAGTCAGATTTACAATCGAAGGGAAATCAGTAATTCTAGCCATTACCCATCATTGATTCACAGCCTAAGCCTTTGATATTGCCACGTTTTATCTTTTGTTTGCATTTTTTAATTACACCCATTAGTTTATATTCAGTTTTTATAATTTTAGTGTTCAAATCAATTTCCAATTTGTTTTAGACTGATTGTTTTCTATAATTAAATTTTTGGTGATATAATCTCTGTGGAGACGATACTCTACTCACTACTATATTACTTGTTTGATTACGTGCACTTGCGTAGTATTTTCGCATACATATTTTTAGCGAACACTCCCCCAAAGAGATTATTGCGAGGAAGCAAGCGGAGAAAGAGGCTGCGAAAGGAGTAGTAGTAGCGAGGACAATTGAGGCTACTCGAGCTCTGATTCGTCCTCCCTTTCCTCTCATCGACTCATCCCTCGAGCCTTTAAATGTGCTGAAGCAGCCCCCTGCCAAAAAGCAAAAGGCAGGTGAGAAGCCTGCGAAGAAGGCGTTAGGTAAGAGAAAGAGGGAGCAAGATAGGGCAGCCACTCCCGAACCGAGCAACGAGCCTTAAGCCACAGAGGAGGAGGAGGTGGACGTAAAGATGAACTTGTCTCCAGGGACGAGCCTCCTTCACAACAAAAAACTCGGTGTTCAACTTATTCGTAATTTAATCATTAATGTTGATATGGATATAGTGAACGACGGTCAGATACAAGATCATCTCAATAAATTCTCGTGGGATGGTTTGAAGGTTTGTTTGCCCAACTTCCTCACTCTTGTTTTTACGATCGACTACATTGCTTAAACATTTTGTTTTGCAGTGCATTCTCAGGGGAATGAGAATAATCTACGTTTCCACAGACAAGGCCATCGAGCGGAAAGAGCGGATCAGGGAGCTCGAAGACACCAATAAGGAGCGCGTGAAAAAGTTACTGGACATCGAACGTAAGTTCAAAGATGTGAGTGCGAGCATGGACGATCTAATCAAGGAGCTGCAGACTCTCAATCAAATAGCGAAATAGGGAGCTGAGATGATGAGGAGCATGGTCGACAGGTTTGACAAGGCGAAGGCTGAGAATGATGCCCTAAGAGAGTCGATCAAACAGAAGGATGGGGACATCGAGGGGCACGTTGCTCACATCATGGGCAAGTAAGAGAAGGCTACTCTCAAGGCTCGCTACGAGCTCTTGAAGGGTACAAGCAAGGCCTTATTGTAGATGCCGATGTTGTTGAGGAGATCGAACTCTTTGAGGACTCTCTCGCTGAAGTTGAGGCCTCAACGTCCGCCTTGGGAATGACCGTTGAGCCATCAACCTCAGCTATCGCTTCAACAACCAACAGCCTATCCCTGTAGCTTCCAAGCCTCGAGCAACTGACGATCCCTCGGAAACCGAGAAGGCTACGGAACATTAAAATTTTTTGTTTTGTAATATTTGGCTTGCAGGCCACCTTTCTTTGAACTGTGGGCATTATGCCCAATATTCAAACGTCAGGCTTCAAGCCCCTACTTTGTAATTATTTCAAGTTGAAATTTATCGATATGGAGTTTCGTCCATATGTTTTGTATTGTTAAATGCTTCAATTAAGAAGTGATATGTGTGACAAACCAACCTAGAGGCTTTAGATTGGCTGTTGCATATGGCAAAGGGAACGATTGCTGAGCAAGACATAATCAGACCAGTTCCAGTGAGCTAAATCATATATTTTTAAACTGTCGTTTGAACTGGATTTTTAATGGTGCGATGGTCTATCAAACAAATGCCAAAACGATTGAACGCATATATGGTTTTTCGAACGAAAGAGTAGTCAGTCATTTAGGGTGCTAAATGAATGATCGTATTAGGATTAGTGAACAATCATAGATTGAATGTAAAATGTGACTTTTCAGATGAACGATTGGGCGATCATTTAGGATGCCAAAAGATCGAGTGGACGTGAAAGAAAGCCATGCTTAGGCAGTTGCATGTCCTAATTATAAGTCCCTTAGAATGGTACCATGAGTTTACTTCTTAGTACCCATAACTGGAATCAGACGTTGAACTATATACGATGAACATATGGAACATATTTTTGTTTTGATAACTGGAATCAGACGTCGATGGTAACCACCATGTTTGTAACTTATGGAACATATTTTTGTTTTGATAAAGGGCTGCACTCATTTATAGTCCACGAGCTGCTTACGTACCCATGTGTAGGGATCAAGTCAAACGTAGTTCAGTAGTACAAAGTTTTTATATTAATGATGTGACTGAACTCGCTTATATATTCGCGAGCTACCTACGTACCCATGTGTGAGGATCAAGTCAAACGTAGTTCAGTAGTACAAAGATTTTTAAGCATCGACCTATATGGTTCGAAAGAGCATCGAATGTCGGATGTAATGGATCGAGCCTTTACAAAAATGAACAATACATAGGAAAATTAATAATTACAAGAATTTGCTCGAAATTACAAGTAATATTTCCTAAGGTGATGAGCGTTCCAGCTGTAAAGGACTTCAATACCGTCGAGCGTTTCGAGGCGGTAGACATTCGGGCAAATGATCTTCAAAACTCTGTAGGGACCTTCCCAGTTAGCCCCAAATTTACTAGCATTAGGTTTGGCGGTGTTTTGGAAGACTTTACGAGTACCAAGTCTCCTTCGTTGAATGTTTGTGGATGAACTTTAGAGTTGTAGTAGGGTACGACTGATTGTTGGTAGTTTGCCATGCGTAGAAGGGCTCGATCTCGTCTTTCGTCGAGCATATCAAAACCGTCACTGAGCATCTCCTGGTTCAACTCTTCGTTCTGGAATGATAGTTGGTGACAAAGTGTGGGAGCACCAATCTCTGCTGGGACAAGCGCCTCTGCTCTAAACGTTAATGAAAACGGAGATTCGCAGGTTGCTCGTCTTAGGGTGGTTCGGTAAGCCCAAAGGATGTCGTGGAGCTCGTCAACCCATCTTCCCTTACAAGCCTCAAGCTTCTTCTTTAGGTTCTGGACAATCATTTTGTTCGTTATTTCAGCTTGCCCATTACCCTGCGGGTACCTTAGAGTTGAGAAGCTTAGCTTGATCTTCCATTGTATACATAACTTCCTAAAGTTGCTCGAGATGAACCGCGATCCGTTGTCGGTCACGATCTCCTAAGACACGCCGAATCTGCAGATGATGTTTCTCCAGATGAAGCTTTCAACGTCCACGTCCACGTCCTTGATCTCTGCATATGGCTCCACTTTGACCTACTTCGTGAAGTAGTCGGGGAGGACGAGCAAGTATTTGCGTTGTTTGAATGCTCATGTAACAGACCAACGATGTCCATTGAGTACTTCATGATGGGGTTTGGAGATCTGATGCTCGATAGTCGTTCTACCAGTTTATGGATCACTGGAGAGTGCCGTTGACACTTGTCGCATCGTTTGATGATGGCTTCTCTGTCGACGAGCATGATAGGCCAATAGTAGCCTTGGCGTTTGGTCTTATTGCATAAAGACCTCCTGTTGGAATGATTCTCACACTCGCCTTCGTGGATTTCTTTCAAGACGTAAGTTACTTCTTACTCGCCAAGGCAACGAGCGTAGGGACTGCTAAACGAACATTGATATAGTATACCATCGATGAGTAAGAAGCACGTAGCTTTTGTCCTGATCTTATGGGCTTCAAACTTGTCTTCGGGTAATGTTTCGTCTCGCAAGTACGCAACGATTGCCATTCACCATTCGTCTATGTCGGTTGCTGCAGTGATGGTTGATTCTAACTTGATGCTTGGCTTTTCGACGTACCCAACTGGGGTTGTTTGTCGCGAGCTTGGTTCGGATGTCGAACAGAGGCTTGCCTAGGCATCAGCTTGCACGTTCGAGCTTCGCAGAACCTGCTCAATGGTGCACTTGTCGAAATGGGCTTTAAAGGATTGTACAATTGCCAGGTAGGATTCCATACGAGGATCCTTTGCTGTGTATTCCCCAAGTACTTGGTTCATGACGAGCTATGAATCGCTTTGGACGTTGAGCCTGTGAGGCCTCAGTGCCTTTGCTAATCGTAGCCCGGCTATCAGAGCTTATTATTGGTAATAATTATGATTGTGACTAAATTATGAATTGAAAATGCCCCACAATTTTTAGTTCAAAACCTAATGATAACAATTATTAGTAATAACTATCGTCATGATTCATATTTAATTATGATAATTATTTGTAATAATTATGATTATGACTAAGTGCCTATTTGGGAAACTTTTGGAGACGGAGTCTGCAATTGGGACTTTTGTAGTTAAGTTGAGTTTTGAAAATGTGGGTTTGTAGTAAAATTTTTGAGAAAAAAAGTTGTTTTGGAGTTTTGTGTTTAGTGGAAGAATAATCAGAAAAATAGATTTTTTTTTTTTGAAACAGAAATTATCATTCAAATTAAAATTGGATACAAACACCAATACCATAGATAAAACAATCATGTTGTTCAAGAGACACAATCCTAGACTAAGACCGATTCCATCAGTAAAATCTGATGAAATTTAGTGAAGAGGACTGTTGGGGTTAGACTTCCTCTTTTCACTACGACGTTAGCTTTAACAGTATCTGACTAACGATGAATACTGATCGCTCGTATTTGGGCCGGACCCAATTTAATACTTGAGTCAATCATGAACGTAGATCGCTCGTATAATTGGGCCGGACCCGATTTACTACAGATGCAATCATTCACATTCGAGCGTCGAACATCGGACCAACAGATCGAACATGATCTTTTAACACATTGACTCTACAACGATAGATCATAAGGACAAAGTCTTGTTTTCTTACCCATCGTTCGTTGTCCATGCCAAACAAGGCTTATAGGGTATACTCTTCATGACCGTCGAACCCAATACCGACAATGATGTATCATGCCATTATGATAACTGACTAGTTCGTAACTGGCAAATGGAAGCACATCAATAACCGCTAAGCCCATAATCTGTGGAACATCACAATAACTGCTGAGTTCACATCGTGACACGTGTCCCCAGGGGACAACAAGCAAAAACCGCTCAACATCAGTTATTGGTTCTTCCTCTATAAATAGAGGAAGACCCCCTTCAGAAAGGGATCAGATCCTTTTTCTAAGTTCTGACATACTGTTACTCTGCCAAAATATACCTAGAAATTATTTTATTTGAGAACATTCATATATAGTGAAGCGAATCTCATATAGAGGAAGTAGCACATCGTTGGGCGAACCTCTCTATATATTGGTGTCAATTAATTTTCTGCTTCTTTCAATATCCATTTTTCTGTTATGAATATTGCTGTTACGTTGCTTTATAAATTTTATTACGATGTCCAAGGGCCCAATTAATCGATAATTACGTTCTTTGTACTAATTTTTCTGTTAATATTTTGATTGTAAAAAACCCGCATCTACAAGGACATAAGCCGAGACCTAATGATGAGAAAATTCCTTGAATTCCTCGGAAATCCTATAATCGAGCATGTACAAAGCTTTTTTGAAAAAATATCTACAATCGATGGAATACTCCAATCGATCGAGAGACAGTCACTTGTAGCACAGAGACTGCAACAAATTCCGCCTAGTCATAGTACTAACAGAACTATTAGACATATACCGCTATAAAATAACTCTAGCAGAACACACACACAAAAACAAATCGGAGGTGGGGGAACTATCTCCTTTATTAGAAAATTAAAATTAAAACTAAAAAACAAAGCATGAATATAAAATAACTTCGACCATAAAATTCTTGCCTCATGTGGAACAATCACTCCGCCGCATGTCACAACTCAAGGGAAATCGATTAGCTCGATTAAAGGTAAGCAATCGCGCACCAACCATCGGATCACCAAGACCTTATCCCAAACTCTCGGAAACTCACCGGATTAGATCTGATCAAGAAACTCCCAACTAGAGCCATCCGACTCCATCCCTGTCGATACCATCGAAATGCCGATTACCCTCGCCAGCCACGATGGCAGCGGCCACAAAAGTCACACTTAAAAGGAAACCCTAGTGTATGAGAAATATGAAAAAGAGGGAAAGAGAAAAAGGGAAACACTTGTAATTAAACCGTTACGTTTTGTTAACGAGTAATGATAGGAACACCAATTCCAATAATAACTTTTTAAGTGCCAACTTATGCGTTATATTTTTATTAGTAAATGTAATAAATTGATGTGAAAATACTTTAAATACTTATCAATAAACAAATGACAACTCATTTACCACATAAGTTGGTACTCAAAAATTGGGACAAGAGTTGGTGTCCCTAGCATTTTTCTTTGTTAATTTTTATATAAAAAAAGAAGTTTTGAAATGCATGTTTTGTTAATTTTTATATAAAAAAAAAATTGTGAAATAATAAATTTGAATCTCAAAAGTCCCGTAAGCATTCATTTGTAAATCAGACGGTGTTCTACCTTTGAAAAAGTGCCCTCAAATGGGGCTTAAATTATAATTATCTCTAATCCTCTTGGAATAATTATATAATAAAAGATGGGCTTTTTTGTAATTTTAGTAGATCGTGATAAACTTTTTATGGAGTGTATAATCACTTAAATAAATATCAATATTATATTTTAGATATAATTTAACCGTAATTTTACGGTTAACTCCATCGAGTTGAAATAGTTCACCTTAAAAAAAAATTTTAAAAAAATTTAAAATTCAGAGCTGAAATAAAAATTTGGGGAAAAAAAAAAAAAAAAAAAAAAAAAACCCTACGGAGGAGAAACTAGAAAGCCCCTTTTCCCTAATTCCCATTTTGGATTTAGCTCACAATCTCTAACTCTGTCTCTTGCCGAAGCCGAGGCTGCGCCGCCCAGCACCGCCCGTTACTCCGCCCCCGTGCCCGGCGCCGGTTGCTGTCCTGAAATTGGTGAAGCCGTGCAATACTCTGTTCTGTTCTGGTCTAAACAGAAGACTGGGTTTTTGTTTTTCTGTTTTGGTTATCTTCTGAGGTATAGAGAAGTAACAAGTCTGAGTTTGGATTCATTATTTTTGGTTACAGAGAGAGAGAGAGATGGGTAGGAGGATATTGAATGATGCATTGAGAGCAATGGTGAATGCTGAGAGAAGAGGGAAGTCTGTCGTCGAGTTGAAACCCATCTCCACTGTCATTTCTTCTTTCCTCAACATCATGAAGGATCGAGGTATTTCCCCCAATTTTCTTCTCGCTTTTTCTTTTACATTTTGTTATATCATTTGTCTTTGCTACGTTATAAAAATTGCGAACATAATTGCAAATTGTTTCGCACATCTCTGTCACCTTCACCGCTAGTTTTTATCCGTCTTTGTCTACTTTTTTCAAGAATTTGTATGGCTATGTTGTGGATGATAAGGTCACTCTTGCGAGTTTGTCAGAGATTTAACGAGTCGCTTCCGGCTTGGCTTGTAGTCGTAGTCTTTTAGCTTATGTAGTGGTCGGCCTTCCGCTTGGCATTCGCTATCGCTCATGACTTGATTGTCGTCGTAATCTAGTTGTCGGCACGGAATGCATTTGTAGTCTTTTAATGCTAATGCCTTCTTCCTTCATTCATTCATTCTCTTTTAGTTGCGGCTGAAGAAAGGTAAGTAGCCGAGTTGCGAACAACTGTAAATGAGTGTTTTAATATGCACTGTAAGCCCACCCACCATTCTAGAAAAGCACAAGGACTTTCTGAAATAAAGCTCCATTTAAGGTTGGGGCACATAAGAGGACGAAGGGGGGATTGCAAAGAAATGTGGCATGAAATACTACAGTGATGCCAAGGTAGAGGTCGAGAGGGATTGCAGATATGGAACGGAATGAATTTCGTCGATTAGAAAATTCTTGCTATCTAAAGTTCAGTTGCAGCTGTACAAATTGAACCAAGTTTCGCTTATCTTGCGAGTATGCATCTTCATACCTTAGTTGTTTTTGGTGAGGTACAACTAATCGTGCTGCAAGAACAACGAAAGTACTTGCGTTGCTTGTCTGAAACCTATAACCCTCGTACACTTCATTCTATATTACTTTATATGCTATGCTTTAAAGGCCATTAGCATCCTTATGATTGGAGCCTAATTTCTAGCAGAAAAATCTTAGGAAACAAGAGAAGATCTTTGTTGATTGCAAATGATGAATTGAAGATCCGAGATTTACGAGAGCAATAAACTTGCAGAACTCAAGAACCTGCACTCACCCAACCAATTCCTGCAAATCAGACCAAATCCCCTTATTCTCTATCTTTACACTTTATATCCTCTCCTACTCTACCCACTAGACTAACAACCATTAACAGAACGAACTGCCTGTCAATGCACTCGAACAAGGCCTAACAAACTTTCTAACTTCCCGTCTTAATTCTCATAATACAAGAGCTAACAAACTAATGCTAACAACTCTCACATCTATGACATAATACATGTTCACACGGTAGTATTCTCTACTCGACTTTTCTTCTTTCTTTCTTTCAGATGCATAGCAAATTGGAGGTTTATTGCGTTGCTTTGAATCTTTTTTGGATAAATTAAGTTGTCTTTAATGCTCTTGCTTGTCCATGGATGAACCCATTATGCTGCTGTGCTTTTTTTTTTCCCCCGATATGGATATGTTTAATGAGGCCTTATGTTGACAATTGTGCTTTGTTGTCCCTGACTCATACATATCCATTTAGGTTATATCAAGGATTTTCAAGTGTATGATCCCCATAGAGTGGGGAGGATAACAGTTCAGCTACAAGGCAGGATCAACGATTGTCGAGCTCTTACTTACAGGCAAGACATCAAGGCAAGAGAGATCGAAAAGTACAAAACACGTACGCTTCCAACGCGTCAGGTTTGTTTACTTGTTAATTATGAAACACGTTATATATATCTCTTCTCATCCGTCTTTCTTCTTGTCAAAAAGGATTTTAACAGTTAGGTCCTTACAAGCTCATAGTCGGATAATTATTTAATTTCCTGAAATTCTCCCTTTGTGCAGTGGGGTTATATTGTGATCACAACTCCAGATGGCATTTTGGATCATGAAGAGGCTCTTCGACAGAAAGTAGGAGGTCAGGTTCTTGGCTACTTTCACTAATAAAGTCTCAAGTCCTCTCAACCGTTAGCTGATAGAGTAATAGCAACGGGTTTCCTTTTTGTATGTTGACTATGCTAATATGCTTTCACAAGAAAAATGGGTGATTCGAGAATAAGAATTGCAGAATTAGAACCTAATTTGGTTTTTATTTTCATGAATTCATTTGTCTCTTTCCCTTTGAACCGATAGACCAAGTATAAGTAGGTATTTCCTTTGGAGACGAGGAAATTTCTAAATCCAAACGCAAAAGCACCCATCAATATTATAGGTGGCTTGGAGGTGGGTTACCTTTTAGGTTAAGTTTGTGCCTTTGAGAATATATATATATATATATATATATATTTATAGTGAAATTTAAAAAAAAAATTAGATGGTCATTGTAAGCATAGAATAATCAATTATAGCATCAAAACTCTAAAAATATATTTCTTAAAGTGAAATCAAAGCTCCCACCACCATCAGAACCCCACCAAAGCTTTCTCAAATGGAACCAAGAGAGGATTAAGTTAAATTTAAACGACCAATTTTCAAAAAGCTAACTCAACTTCCAACTACAAGATTTTACTCGATCCTTCGAAAACTTCCAGTCATTCCTGGCCGAACAAAAGAAGGAAAAGAGGGCAGCTCATCCTTAATCCTTCCGAAAAACAACACACAATGGAATGGATTTAAAACTTAGGGTGCTTCTACTAAAGAAGATGGATGACTTCTTAGTTCCAATCCCTTGACCGGACAATTAACAATATACATTTAAACACCTATTAAACTCTCTGATCAGTTTCCTTTTAGCGTGCCGAAACAGAAAGTCATCAACAAACATGTTGTGAGTAAGTTCGGGTACACCTTTGTAAATTTGTTAGCACCCTTGTCTAGAAGGTTTCTCAACAAGCTCAGAGAAACCTCATTGCATAAGATGAAGTACAAAGACAGAGGGACCCGTCCAAGGCCACATGAGGGGTTTAAGAGACTTTCTATTAAGAAGCGAAGAGATGTCAGATTGTCAGATCCACACTCAATGGCTATTTATAGAGACCAAAACATGTACTTCATGTTTTTGGTTTGTACTAGAAATCTTCTAGTATAATCGTTAAAACTAGGTCTAATTGGATTTACTGGATTGTTTCATTGATCAACCCCCTGGGGGAAGTCGAACGCCTGCTACTTGTTTGCTTTGCTTAGGCTTCCTCTTAACGGGAACTTTTAATATTGCAACAAAAGAGAGTTTTTGGCCTCACTCTGCCTGAATAGTATCCATGTATTTTATTGATAATAGTTTAGGACATTTCCATTTTTATATTTATGTAGAACTTGATCATTTCATGTCTAAGGATATAATTAGTAATAAAAATGGAAAAAGGGAGAGGCTTGTTAAACTTTAATTGGGACAAGTTGGGATTAAGGAAGCAACCAATTGGTCCGTAGTGATCCCAGCGTTGCACATGTTGGCAATGGCTCTTGTGTACTTCATCCCATACCTTGACAATCTTCCACAGTACTTCTCATACGTCTTCAACTGCAATTAAATACGTTTATTATTACGTCAATTAGTTGTCAAATTACCTAAATTTCGTGATAAAAAATGTCATGTTTCACCGTTTGGTTTTTCATTTCATGCCCATTTTAATAAAAATTTAGTCAAACTTAAAGTGTGAAAAAATCATTTTAACAAATCTCAAAACACCTTAAGATTTGACCAATATGATCAACTTTGTGATTTAAGTGGTATTTTCACACATAAAAATTAAAAAACAGAGGAACGATCGAGGTATTTTTAAAAACACAAGATAAAATGTGACATGTAAATAAAATACAGATGAGGTTTAAATGTGTGTATAAATAGAAATTATATACACACACATATATATATATATATATGTATATGTGTATGTGATTCTTACATGCATCTTAAAGCAGTCCCAATCATCCACAAGTGGCTGGCCCGGTGGACGAACATTGTTAAGGACATTAGAGCTTTCCTCAAAGGTGCCAAAAAAGAACTTTGCAATCTGTTGCATAGTATAGTCAATTCGTTTCCTTCGAGAAATTTCGTCATTGAGCTGCCTTTGAGCTTCTAGCTTCTCCCGAGAGCCCGTCAGAGCCTTGTGGAACTGCAAATTAAGCCACATTTTTAATATTCAAATAGATGCAAATTATGAGCTGTTTAGTTCTATTTTATGGCTTTTTTAAAATAAATAAGTAAATAAATAAGAAACGATAGGGGACAACTGGTATTAAAATCATCTGGTACATTCTAATTAGATTGATACCTATTAAATTGGTCATGCTGCCTCGAGTCCCATTCAATGTTCTGCTTTTTTGTTTTGTTTTTTTTGTTTTTTGTTTATTTATTATTTATTTTTTTGGTTTTTGGTTTTTGTTGGTAATTCAATGTCGTTTTATATATATATGGTAATAGTAGTAGAAGTAGAAACCTTGCGCCAAAAGTAGAGGAGGTGAGCATCACGTTGGCTGACAACCGTTGAATGCATTTGCAGTGCTGATGGAGAGAAATGACTCTGATCATCGTGATGATAATCATGATTAACAATGGAAGTGTAGTTGTCATTATCAGGATTAGAGCCCAAGTAAGAGGAGACGCTATCCTCTTTTTGGTCCATATTCCCATATTGCATCACATGAGACCTACCATCCGCCTCTACACTATATGCTGTTCTCCTTCTCACCTGTCACATTTACACACACGCACACACACACACACACACACACACACACACGCACATATATTTATATATCCGTAAAAAAAATTAATTAACTAAAATTTCTAAATGTATAAGTTTTGATTTTACCACTTCATATTGACGTCCCAATGTTTCTTTGCTCAAGTCAATTTTGTCGCTTTTGATCACATGCCATGAAGAAAAAAAGAAAAAAAAGAACATCATAAAATATAAATATATATCCTTCCAAAAAAGAATATGTGTATAGGATATTAGTTAATTTAAATATAATTTTCTAATTTAACTTTTGTACCATGATATTTATTAGTACAAGATAAGTATCATTCAAAAATTGTTATTTAGAACCAACCGATTGTTTACAATAACGTTAAAAAAGTTTTAAGTATCGTCTTATTATCTGATATGAGACAGCTTATATATGTATATTAATATAACTATATATGTATAAGTGTATGATTAGTAAGGGCCTGTTTGGTGGAGTAGTTTGAGTTGAGATTTTTAAGTTTAAATAGTATTTTTTTTGAATTTTAAAAAAAGACAAAAATTTTTTTGGGAAAAAGACAAAAACTTTTGGGGAAAAAGACAAAAAAAAGTTTAAATTGAGTAGTTTGAGTGGTTTTACCAAACAAGGCCTAAGTTAAACATACCAGTCTTCCATCCAAGAAATACTGTAAGTGTCTCCCAAACAAACATCAAACTCAGAAGAAGAGATATCACCGGGGCAATAGGTACCAAAACTACTCTCATTTCCATTTGCTGCTGTTGTTGCATATATACTTATATTCTCTGGCAGTATCCCCTCAAACATACTTCCTGATTCACACGCCTCTATGTATATCACCTTCATTATTTTCATTTTTCATTTTTATTTTTATATATACATCATTTACCAATATACAAAAATATTTATAAATTAGCCTTTCGAAATTAATAATACTAAAAAAGGTGAAAAAAAAATAAGTAAATATTTTTACCATGCTTTTGTAACCTTTAGCCTCATGTTTTTTCTTCAATACATCTACGAGATCTTTTGCATAGACACGATCATTATCCACTGGCATTCCTAAATATATAGAGAGACTGCAATTAAAGGATATTTACACTTAAAAATACATATTATTAGCTCTCTATATATAACTAATTAGTCTAGAGAACTTGTTTCAGACCAGATATATTTATTTTTATCAAGTAAATCGACTAACCGAGAATCCCTGGAGAACCATGATCGGCATAGTAGATGAAAATGTGGTCGTCGGGACCGCTATCAAGAACCTTGCCGCTACCTCCGGTGAGAGCACTTCTATTCCCAAGAATAACAGCATAAAAATTCCCAGAAGTAGCATTATCTCCTGTATAATCCTGCATTATATATATAAATATATGTATATTTATGTATATATACACATACAACTAATTACTCACGCTAGATCATCATTAGTGAAAAAAAAAATTATATATTTGATTAATCACTAATATAAAAAGGAAAACCTTGGGAACTCCTTGATAAACATCAGGGCCATCAGGCTTGTTGATGATGACACCAGGCCTAGGGTTTTCGATCTCGAACGCAATGTCATCGTACATGAATACTATTATGTTTTCATCTTTCAATCCACCTTTCTTCAGTATTTGGTATGCATGGCATACATCAGCCTGTAAAATCAAATTTTATATTAATTATTTGTGTTATATATTAATTTTTTTTAGGGTGCATTATTTGCTAATTAAGAAATCATTTATGAATTATCAAAGTATTTAATTCAAATAAAATGTGATTAATTTTATGCATTAAAAGTTTTAAAAATATTAAAATTATATATACCTGATGCCTATAGTTGAAATAACCGTTGGACCCAGCAATCAGAACTGCCCACTTTGTTCCACTCACAACTTCTGCTTCTGATGATTCTAATGACCACAATCTTATGGATATTGCAAGGAATAGTATAAAATACCTGTCCCAATCCCAACTCATCTTTGTAATTACCTGAAATTATTATAAAAAAAAAAAAAAAGAAATCGTTGTATGTACTGATCTTTGAGATGATCATGATCTGCAAATATAACCCATATATATACATATGTATATTATATAAATAAACACATGCACATGGTTATGAGTAATGATGTGTTAATTATAATAATCAAATGAAATGAACCAGTTTAAGATGGTTAGAGATGATCAATTAGTAGTAGGATGTGCTACATTATATGACAGACTAAAACAAGGTTGAATCGGTTACCAAATACAAAAACGAAATAATATATGTACGTTTATATATATATATATATATATATGTATTTATATATATTGAAAGTGTTGCAGCGAACCGTTTGTAAAAGAGCTCCTGAACTGAATTTGCTGAACTATGGGGTCTGGCTAGCGACGTACTTCAAGCTAGTTTAGTAAAGGGTCTTATAACTCAATGCATGTATATATACTAGACTATATATCATGCAAGATCTTCTACACAGCTTCCTTAATATCGTACGCTTCTCACCATTATTTTTAAAATAACAATTATATACTATATATTTTTTTATTAATAAAAGGTGAGAAGTAGTGTCTTACATAACAATGGTTAAAAACACTTTAATTAGATTGACACCTAGACATTCGTCCCAGAAAGTAGATACTTAATTAACTTTAAGTTTACTAGGAAGAAACTAGTTTAATAATAATAATAATTTTAGGTGCACCAACTCAATACCTAGTTTTAAAGCGCTAATCTACGCAACATAAGCTACATTCTTTTTATTGTAAATCTTTAAAAATAATCATAAAAACTAAAAAAGTTACATCTATTAATTAAAAGATGATAGCTTAATGTCACAAAAGTTATTATTCAAAAGTTAGAGGGCCTGTTTGCTTCAACCACTCAAACCATTCAACTCAAACTTTTTTTTGTCTTTTTCCTAAAAAGTTTGTCTTTTTCCCAAAATTTTTTTTGTTTTTCCTGAAAATTCAAAAAAATTTACTATTGAAACTTAAAAATCTCAACTCGAACTACTCCACCAAACAGGCCCAGAATTTGAGTTAGTATTTCTAGCACTGCTCGTTTATTTATAGACTTTATTATACCCTTTTGTTTTTTCTTTTGTGGGTTTGGAATATGAAACATTCAGAATAAATCATTCACGTAAATTATACAGATTAGGAATGTAGTTTGATTTTATACAGAGAGCAGTATCCCATTTTCTTTCGTTTCCTTTGATGTGAAGTTTAAACTTTATTACGAATTTGGAATTCAAGTCATTAATTAAGATGATGACTTAAATTTGGAAATTAGTTTTATTTGTCATTATGAGTTATTTGTCATCATCCACTACAAGTGATATCACTCTGGCCACATTAACCAAAGGTTGGCCGCCAAATTTTAACAAGGGAGAATAAGTATAAAAGCATAATACAATACATGATTTTAAAATTATAGTAGGATTTGAAATATTATTACTAAATAGCATATTAAGACAAATAACAAGATTAAAAGTCCAAAAATACCCTTGGGTCTCTCTCTTCCCTCTCTCTCCTTTGTCTTTCTCCTTGTCGGCCGAAAATCAAAGCAGAAACAGGGACGTCGTTGACACCGGCATCAGGACGGCGACATGAATCGGGATCTCGCCGGCATCGCTATCTTTAGCCTTGAGGTAATGACGGATCTCGTCGAGGAGATCACAATTCCGGTGGTCACGACAGATCTCGCTGTTGAGATCGCGATTCGGAGGAGGTCGCAGTGGAAGCTCGCAATCTGAAGTAGGTCGGATGGCTGGCCATGAAAGATAGATCCTCGTGATCAAAGGAATCGCGGGCATAAGGTGGGAATCGAGATGAAATCTGATGAGATCTGGTCATCGTCAGCTTGAAATCTCCGACAATCCCGTGGTTCCATCTTTTCCATCTCCGTGATCAAATCCTTTGGTGGCTCCATGGCCGACACTAGTGGCTGGAATTACGGGTGGCTACCATGGTTGTTTTTTTGTTTTTTTTTGAGGGAGGGGGGAGGGGGGGTGTTTAGGCTTAGGATTAGATTTGGGGTTGAATTTAAAGATAAATTGAGACTTTTTCTTAATATTCAAAATTTTGAAGAATAAATTGTAAATAGTAAAAAAAATCTATAATAATTTTTAATTATTTACATTAATTAGTAGATATAATTGTTGATGCCGAAAAAGCCTCCGGCAGCAACACCCAATGTGGTCGGGTAGTCCGGTTGGGATTAGCTAGTCGCTCCGTCGTCAATCACCTGTAAAAGGGAAGCACCTCGGAATGATTGGGACACCGGTGTGGTGTCTGCTGTGGGCACTCCGATGCTTAAGTCAGTCGGGGAACTGATGAGCGAAAGGAGAGGCAGAGCTTTGGCAAGGAAAAATGACCATACCTAAATTTATTGATTCATTCCCTATTTATAGGTGCCTCTCGTGGGCCTGGGTGCTCAGGGCGACCAAGCCGGGTCGGTTACCTAGGGCACCCGGGGGGGGGGGGGGGGGGGAGGTGAGTAGGTCTTAGGCTTGCAGGTGCTATCGGTCCAATGGACTGGTGCCACGTGTCTCTGACCCAATACAGGGGACAGTAGGGTGGTTGTCGCCGGTGCCTGCAGGGGTAGATCTTGTCAGAGTAGGTGACGGCGGTGGCGATGTGATGTGTTGCAGCAGTAGGTGGGCGGTGCCTGTAGCTGATAGATACAGTGACAGGACTTGTGTCATATGTTAGGTGGTAGGTGGAGTGTGGGCCCAGATGACTCCTGTCAATCCTGGATACACTCCCCGAGGTTGGGTGCTTGGAGCATAATCTAGCCCGGTATGTCGTTCATCTGGTGAGACGGTAAGATCTGGTCGGCAGTCCGTGTTCCCCGAGAATGGCACCTGGTCGGGTTATCAGCATCTAATCCGGGTGGACGGACATTTGCTTTCATGCTCCCGGTGCACAATCGGAAATGATACTTTGTGGTTGGAGCAGATCACGACATCAACATAAGCCCCCCAGCATCTCTGGGCTAACCTGGCCAGGGATGCTTCGTGTACTCGTCTGGTCGTTCGCTGCTCGGCATCTATTCTTGTCGTCGGGGTGTAGTCGTCTGTTCGGATATGGTTGGGCTCTCGGAGAAGTCTGTTTGTCCGGATGCCACACGTCGGCTATTGCAACGTGTCAGTTATTGCCACGTGTCGTACCATGATTGGTGGGAAGGCAGAACGACATTTCAAATTTTGAATTTCAAATCCAGGGCGGGATTGGCAGGAAGCCGAATTGTCGCCTCGATACCCGCACCTGGATTTCTCGCTAGACCTTTGCCTATAAATAGCGGGGGGTGCTGTCATTTTTCTCATCGCTTGCGAAGAGAATTATATTTCTGCCGAGAGCTGCCGAAGACTGCTGAGGACTACCGAGTGAAGTTGCTTTAAAGACCAGCACCGAGAATATCCGAGAAGGTAAAGAATTTTCTTTGATTATTTTCAATATGAGTGATTTGTCGGACTCTGAGAATGACATCTTGTCCGGGAGTGCTAACGTCACGGGGAGCTCGAGTCCAACCTCGAGCACGAGTTCATCGTCGACTGAAGAAGTAACAGCCCCGAGGGACCGAACACCCGATCACTTGTCGGGTATTTCGGACGTCCCTTCTCCGGGTAACCCGGTTACGCCAATCAGCCGAGGACAAGAGGGCGTTGCTCATCTAGAAAAGATTCTGCAGGTTGGTCCGGGAACTCGCCCGGACCGTCGGTTCATCGAGGAACTAAACGGGGTCGCCCAGACGCAACCTGCTCCAGTGGTTGACCTCACGGCTGATGTGAGGGATGTGCCCGAGAAGGCAGCCAGCCAAGCCAGCACGTCTGGTCGAGAAGACTCCTAGGGCTCCGAGAGCTCCGCCCCGTCCGGGGTGTAATGACCCAAATTTTCTATAAGCATATGATTTCTTTTGTTAAGAATCACAACAATGTTATGTATGTTTATGTGTTATATATGGTATGTTTTCTAAGAAAAGAAGTTGAATCTTTTGTTAAAAGATTCGATAATGTTAGTTTAAGACCCTTTGGTTACAAGGGGGTAAGTTATGATTTATGACTCTATGTGATAGTTTATAATTTTAAGAAAATCCTATGCGCAGTTCAGATAAGTTTTGGATGATGGTCCAGTTAAATTATACTGTTATCAGTTGAAAACAGTATATGAATATCTATGTTAGTATGAAAATAGATTGCATTCAGGAAATAAGCCAAACAAAGCTTTTAATGATGACACCTCTGATGACAAGTGTCATTGCCATGATTGGTCACCTTACAGGGACCAAAATGCAAATATTTTATGTTTAGGGGTCAATTTGCAAATTTAAGAAAGTTCATGATTTTGAAGTTTTTAAAGTTAAGGAAGTCTTTTTAAGAAGGATTTAGCAATAAATTGAAGTTTAGAAGGCTTAATTTAGTCGGCCAATCTATAGGGACTAAAGTGCAAATATTTTTGCCTTTAGGGGCTAAAGTGCAATTTTGGGAAAAATTGTGGACTTATCAGTAATTATGTAAATTTTTGAACCAGGGACTTTTTAAGTACAGTTTCTTAAGTCAATTAAGTTAATGATCCATTTCAAGTTTGGTTAGATTGGTTGGAAATCAAGGAAGACAAGTTAAGATTGAACTAGATAACTCTAGCTAGAACCAATCACAAGGTTCCATGTGTCACCATATGAACCGGCCACATCATGGCCTTATGAGCAAGTGATCTAGTTTTTGTGGAGCATTATACAAATTAGAAGAAATTAAGTGTCATTAAAAGTTTACAAATCATACCCTAAGTTTAGCAACTAAGCACTTAGATTTGCTTGGTTAATTTTGTGTTAAGGTTCAATTAGCAACCTTGTCTCACATGGCATCACCAAAACCGGCCACATGAGGGCGAGACACCTCATGCTTCTAGCTTGGATGAGCCACCCTCCTAGCCTTGTTCCTTGGCAAGCCAAGGTTTGCACACCTAAGCACCAAGGCCGGCCACCACAAGGAACCAACACATGGATCCATTTTGGTGAGCAACATGGACTAGCCTTGCTCACATGGCAAGCTCATGCTTTGCCAAAGCCACACCATGACCGGCCACTTGAGGAAGCAACACCTCTTGGCCTAGCCTTGATGAATCCACACTCTAGACTCCCTAGCCTAGCCTCCTTGGCAAGCCAAGGCTTGCACACCTCACCCTAGGGCCGGCCATCACAAGGGAATGCCACATCAAACATGTAGCCTTGATGAGCAAGCATTCTAGCTAGGCTTGCTTGGCAATTTAGGACAAGGAAGGCCGGCCAACACATAGGGACTAAGGATAAATTTTGCAGCCTTAAAGGATCAATGTATAAAAATACAAAAGATGGATTTCTTGAACTCTTCTAGCTCTTGACACCTCATGCACCATAGGTTAGCTTAGTAAGCTTGCTAGGCTTACTTGTTGAACTAGCAAGAGCAAGCACAAAGCTCACCAAGGCCGGCCACTCTAGGGAGATGACACCTCATGGTTCCTAGCTATCATGAGTAAACATCCTAGCTTGGCTACTTGGCATCTTGGCCGGCCACCTCTCAAGACATCAAGGACAAGTTGGTTTCTTCTAGGGACTTTTGAGCAATTCCAAGAACTTGTGCTTCACCTATAAATAGGTGAATGTCCTCTCATTATATTTTGTTAGCCAACACACACACAAGCAGCACATACTCCCTAGTTCTGCCCTAGGAGCCGAGAAAAGAAAGGAAAGAAAAAGGAGAGAGGAGAAAACAAGAGAAAGAGTTTTCGGTTAGCATAGAAAGTTTGAGGAAAGTTTCAAAGCTCTAGTTTAAGGATTTTAATCCGTGGAACTTGAGGTAAATACTTGAACCCTCTAGTTCTTTATTTAAGTTTCAGTTAGGATTTAAGTATAAGATCATTGAGTATGAGCATGAGCTTAGTTTGTTAAGTTTTATGCACTATGGTTTAAGTATGCATGAGTAAGGATCAAAACTGAACGGTTTTTCTAATAACCAGATTTTGAGGCCTTTAGAGGCCGAATTTGAAAAAAATCAAAACTGTAAAGTTGTAGAGAAGGGAAAATCCTAGGGGTCAACGCAGACAGTTTTTGAAAACAAGACCCCTAAGACCTTTGTTTTTGCAAAAACCTGAGACCAAATTATAATTAGTGTATATGGTTGAAGAATTTTCAAAGGCAAAAACAAGCATGTTAAAGACAGATTTGAGTTTTGAGTTAAAAACAAAAGTTGTAGGAGACTTCAAGGTCTACAACTTTCATGAAGAAAACTTTTCCAAATTTTAAACGGATTTGTAAGAAAAGTACCAAACACTATGTAATACTTTTAAAACCCGTTTTTGAGAACTTTAGGGTTTTACTAAAAATTCAAAAAGGAGTTTGAATTTTAGGATTTGTAGTTTGTTAGCTAATAGGATCGTTATGAAATTATGATAGGATGATGCTTATCCTATGATTTCTTGAAAACAGGAAAACAACTTGTTTGAGTGAAGTAATTTAACTCAAGGCGCAGTAAAGGTTAGTACGACTCCGCCTACAGCATAAACAAAACTGTTTGTTGTATGCCTTTAAGTATATGATGATATAAGTGTGATGAAATGCTTATGACTTGTATGATACCAAGTTCATGATGCTATAAGGAATGTTTATGGTATGTATGTATGTATGTCTCCATGAAATGATGAATGTTATGGCTTGTATGCTTTTAAGTTTATGTTATGAGATATATGAGGTATGTTAGAGCATGTATGTTCATATGATGAATAGTTTGATATTATGGCATCACGAAGCATGCTCATTTATGATAAGTTAATTGGTAAGATATGAAATCCCAGTTTCAGTTAAGAAACTGGTTAAGATCATGAAATAAGGTTTCAAGAACGAAACAAGATAAGAACAAGATTTAAAGCATCATTATGATAAGCAGGATGCAATATGTCGTATCGACCCGCGTTAGGTCGGGTTTGGTTCATGGTTTGAGTTGGACAGGGCTGGCCGCCCCAACCACTCCATGGCAGCGCGCCACGGTACGTACATTTATGTTATGTAAGGGCCCTAAAAATTATGCTAACTTATGAAAACAGTAAGAAAGCATAATTGGTTCATGCATTATGTTATTATGTGATATGTTGCGGATACATAATTGTGCTTGCTGAGCGAAAGCTCATAGTTCATGTGTATGCTGTAGGTAAGCAAACTTATAGCAATACTTGATACAAGACAGTGGAGCATGGCAAGACAAACTGTGAAACTGTGCGACGAGAATCACTACGTTTCTTTTTGTTAAATTATGCTACGCTAAATATGTTGTATTTGAGTACAAGATTTCTTTACTATAATATGTAGCTAATTATATGTACAAGTATGTATGTAAGTAATTATTAGAAAGATTTCGGTTCAAGTTTTATATTGTATGTATAAAAAAAAAAAAAATTTAGCTTAAGTTTTCATAGGTAGTAAGTAAGTATGTACGGTAACGGCCTACGATAGGCGGGTCGTTATGTATGTATGTATGTCTCCATAAAATGATGAATGTTATGGCTTGTATGCTTTTAAGTTTATGTTATGAGATATATGAGGTATGTTAGAGCATGTATATTCATATGATGAATAGTTTGATATTATGGCATCACGAAGCATGCTCATTTATGATAAGTTAATCGGTAAGATATGAAATCCCAGTTTCAGTTAAGAAACTGGTTAAGATCATGAAATAATGTTTCAAGAACGAAACAAGATAAGAACAAGATTTAAAGCGTCATTATGATAAGCAGGATGCAATATGTCGTATCGACCCACGTTAGGTCGGGTTTAGTTCATGGTTTGAGTTGGACAGGGCTGGCCGCCCCAACCACTCCATGGCAGCGCGCCACGGTACATACATTTATGTTATGTAAGGGCCCTAAAAATTATGCTAACTTATGAAAACAGTAAGAAAGCATAATTGGTTCATGCATTATGTTATTATGTGATATGTTGCGGATAAATAGTTGTGCTTGCTGAGCGAAAGCTCATAGTTCATGTTTATGCTGTAGGTAAGCAAACTTATAGCAATACTTGATACAAGACAGTGGAACATGGCAAGACAAACTGTGAAACTGTGGGACGGGAATCACTACGTTTCTTTTTGTTAAATTATACTACGCTAAATATGTTGTATTTGAGTACAAGATTTCTTTACTATAATATGTAGCTAATTATATGTACAAGTATGTATGTAAGTAATTATTAGAAAGATTTCGGTTCAAGTTTTATATTGTATGTATAAAAAAAAAAAAAAATTTAGCTTAAGTTTTCATAGGTAGTAAGTAAGTATGTACGGTAACGACCTACGATAGGCGGGTCGTGTCACGGGGAGCCCATTCAGGCCCACTAGTGGGCTCGTAGCAGGGCTTTGCACATCAACGATCAGCGGGTGTATCGGAGGGCTGATATAGAGATGGTGGACCTGGCCGGGGATCGCCCCATGTACACCGTGGACTATTTTACGTCCGCCGTTACTCCGAGGTACCTCGCTGCGCTTCGAGAAGAGTTTCGCATCCCCGATAAGGTAGACTTTATGGTTCCCGGGGAAGGCGATCTCCCTTCCCGTCCACCTCCCGGCTACATAGCGCTGTCGGCGGAGTACTTCCGAGCTGGACTTCATCTGCCCTTCCACCCCTACCTAAGGCGGGCACTCACCAGGCTAAATGTGGCCCTATCGCATCCTGGTAAGCTGTTTCGTCCTATGGACTAAACACTTTGCTGTCGAGCTGCCATTCAGGGCCTTCTAGAATCTATACAGGATGAAGTTGGCTCCATTGTCCGTGGGGTTCTATTATTTCCAAGGCTTCAAAGGGACGTTCATCACGGGGTGCCTGGACTCCGACAAGCAGTTCAAGCACCTGTGGTTCTACTCAGGTGGTCGGTGGCTACACGGGCATCTCCCATACGACGAGGTTCCTCGGTCGGAGAGGGTTCCCGTGGTGTTTAGGAGGGGCTATGTGTGGACTCGGGCACCACACATACCGGAGTTAACCTTGTAGAGGGTAGAAGCGCTCCGGGAACTATCCGATCCCGAGCAGAGCCAACATAGACTACTATCCCAATCGAGCCTGTAGGAACACAAATAGTTCGGCTCCTCATAGACATCTGGCCGTGCCGATGACCAGCCGAGGACCTCTTGACCTGGGGAGGTCACTATCGCACGTATGCCGGAGCCTGCCGTCCACTATCGCTCTCAGACAAGCGACATTGACACCGCGACCATGCCCGATCGGTTCGAAGTTCCACGGGGGGCGCCGACAGCTATGTTCCATGACCCGCAGTCCGGTGACCCGTCCCCTGGGGCTTGGGGTCCGAGGGTCGCCGACGAGGATATGAACCTAGTGATTCGGGGGCTCTTCCCTGCCCAAGGACTTCGGATCGAAGGTCGTCAACTTTTCAAAGTCTCCGTATGGTCTGAACTGCCGAGCACTAACCAGCTTTGCTTTTTTTGTTGCAGAACCGATGTCCGACCGTCAGCAGCGCGGGACCAAGCGTTAAAGCGAGGAGGAGAGGAGAGCCTAACTACAAAAGATGGCCAGGTTGGGCAAGGGTAAGGGCAAGGACGGGACCTCGGCTGTTACTCTGCCAAGCCGGGGAGTGATGCCTCTGACTGCTCTGGCTACCCAAGTCGTAGTGCCTCCGGCTGCTCCGGCTCCCCAGGCTGCAGTTCCTCCGGCCGCTCCGGCTCCACGACCCTCCGACCGCTCTGAGTCTCTCTTGAGCCTTCTGAGGGATGATCGACCCGTTACCGCAGCCCCTGCTCCTTAGAGTCACTGGGAGGATCCAAGGCCCCGAGACGTTTCTACGTTTGGGGTAGAGCTGTCTAGGCAAAAGTCGGTCCACAAGGCGCTTGTCTCCAAGTTTGGGGAGAAGCTGACTTTCGAAGTGCCTGAGTCATACAAGCACTCCGACCCCGTGGCAGCCTTCCACGACTGCGCCGACAAGCTGATCGAGGTAAGTTGTGATTTGTCTGGCCTCATCGGAGTAACTGTTTACTGTCTTATCTAAATAATTTATGTTGCCAGGCCGTATGTCTTGCCTTCTCCGGGAACGCGGCTGCGAGGGGGTACGCCAATCGAATGGCGGAGGAGATAAAGTTGGCAGAGCGCGAGGCATGCCGAGAAGGATGCCAAGGCCGCCAAGGATGCAGCGAAGGAGGCCTAAAAGAAGGCCGAGAACAGGGTGAGGTCCGCTGAGGATAGGGCGAGGGCCGCCGAGGAATGGGCTCGGAACGCTGAGAAGGATGCTTCTAACACTGAGATCGCTCGGTGCGGATGGTGGAGGCTCTAAGGAAGGCTGAGAATGATCTCGCGTCTGCCCGAGCAGAACATGATCGTTACATCAAGGTCGCTCTTCCTACCGCCCTCGAAGAGGCCTGAGCACAGGTGGTGGAGGATTTCCTACAGTTCGAGGACTTCAACTCCCGGCTGGTCGCCGAGTACCAAGAGGGGATGCGGGACATGAAGGCTGTGTTCACCGCGGCCAACCCATCCGTGGTCGGGGTGGACTGGTCCTTCGTGCTGGCGGAGTCCGAGGAAACTGCCATCGAAGAGGTCCAAGAGGAGGGGGAAGTATCCTGTGCCACAAATGTACCCGAGGACGTAGTGTTGGGATCTAAATGTGCCCTAAGGATAGAAAATCAATAATAGGGATTTTCTGTAAATATGACATTTTGATATTAATAAGATGAGGTTATTCATGTTTAATAAGATGTGTCCTATTTACTTTCATTTGTTGATTGTATGGTTATTTTGAGCAAACATAAAATACTCCTTGACTGTTGGTAATATATCAGATTACCATATGTATACGGAGTATACATAGAAGACGTGGTAATTTGATAACAGTCTAAATAAATAGTCCGCAATTGATGGAATAAGATTTGGGGATCTTATTCATGATAAGATTGTACAAGTTGTCTACTTCCTTGGAGGGATGGTTTGTCTTGACCATCGGATAGGTTCCGAGTAGAAACTTTAATGTATACCAGTATTGAGGTATGACATTGGACTGGACCTAAAGTGTTAATTGATTCGGTTTAATAATTCCGTTTATAAGAATCAATGACACTTTGATTATCATCCTGCATTAATCTTAATCCTGAAATGATTACTTGAATTCGCATCCATGACTTTTGTACTTTAATGCACTACAGGTGAAACACTGTTAATTCATGGTCAATATACTTGTGTTTTGGGTGCATGACTTATGGATGGAGAAATCAAGATTCATAGATACGGAATCCATAGCTATCTTAACGATAGTAAATGTTATCTACTTAAAGGCATTATTCGGGGATTGAAAGATAGTATAACAAGATCTTGGCCATCGGTTTACTTTGTGTTCTCTGGTGGTTTACCAATTATATGGTTTTATAATTAGTGATTCTTTCAATAGAGAATAATGGAACTTTAAGTTAAAATGATTGAAAAGGTAAAACGGAAAAAGTCCTTAATTCAATCATGGATGACATATGGGGATTAAGCAAGCGATGAATAAATCATGGAAGAAGCACTACGTGAGAGAGCTTTCGTAATACGGTATGTAAACAGGAGTTCAGCTTCAAACTTTTAGTGGAATAGTTTTGAAGTTGATAATTGATGAATAATTAATCTGGGATTAATTTTTCACAATTATAGGAGCCTCTTTACATATTTTCATCGGGTCCCTCTATTAGCTCGCATAGTTCCATAAAGCGTCTCGGGATTTGTTCCTTATGAGATTGGTAAATTTAAATAGAATTTAGTAATGTCTATTAAGACATGTTACTCTCTAACATGCAATCCAGAAAGGATTGGACATGTAAAATTTGTAGACAAATGATTTGTCAACATGTGATTGGTTAATTTGAATTTTGGAAATAAGATTGTGTTTGGATTATTTAATTTTGGAAAAACAAATTTTTCTCTCCTAATCTCAATAAGGTGCACGGTTTTTAGATAGGTGGAGGGAAGAAAAATTTTGTTTCAAAATTATTCAAATAAATTCCTAACATTAAATTATTAATTGATTTAAATAATTGAGATTATTTCATGTATTTTTCTTTCCTAATTAAAAGTGGTTCACGTTTTTTTGAGGAAATGAAATTTGAAATATTTCATTGATTTAAATTAATTAATATGGTTAATGTTTATGGAAAATATTAATTCAAATAAGTGAATCTTATTTAAATTCAAAAAAGTTTAAAAGGAATTTGAATCTAGATAGGACTAGGATCTTTTGACTAGTCTAGATTCTTGATTTAAAATTTGAATCACCAATCTAGCTTAACAAACTCAATGTGGCCTAATTTTTTGAGGAAGATTTCCTCTTTGAAAAACGTTTTTAGGTTCAATGAATCTCGCTCTAAAGTTGTATGATCTTTTGATTCAAAATTTATCCAGAAAAATAATAATTATTATTTTTTTGAGATGAATTTTGAAAAAGGATTGGACTTCTATATAAAGGTTAGGGATTCATGAAAAACTAATTTTTGGTAATTTTTCAAGAGCAAAAAACATTTTTGGAGAAAAGAAAAAAAAAATTTAGTTTTTCCGGAACATCAAAAAATTCGGCTATCTTGTGAGAAAGAAAAAGAGAGAAAATTCTATTGAACCAAAACTGAGAGGAAGGTTAAACCAAGTGATTATTTTCATAAGAAGGTTAACCGGTTCCTGTTTTACAGTTTTGAAGGAAGAAGGTTGATCATATTCTCAACGAGGTACATCGGAATTGAGAAGGAGGGATCTAGACTTCGAAAAACATTACCGGTCGCTTGGATTCATAGAACGTGTGCCCACACACACTCTGAGACGTGGAACTCGAGAATAATAGAGAAGACACGTTGGTCAAACGCTCTAGTAATTCCGGAATTCAAGAATAAAGGTACGCTTGATCATAAATTTAATTTATTGTTATATGCATCATGAGATTCTTTTTCGGAAACGGCATAAAATTTTTAAAACTTCTGCTGCGCCGTAACTCTGATTACCGATCCGATTTTTCCAACACGTAGTTGTCCTCGATGATCCGGAGCTGGCCGCCGCCCCCGAGCAGCCGACCAGTGAGCAGTCAACCACTCTCGTGCTTGACTTCACCCTTCCAGACCAGTTGGATTGACGCCTTCTCCTTTTTTTTGAAAGTTTTTTTTTTTCCGCCCAAGTATGATTCTGCTCCGAGTACTCCCTTCCCCCTGGTTGGTTTGGGTGAATATGGAATTGATTCAACTCCAACCCCGATCGGGTGAGTGCAGTCTAGTCCGGTGTCTGCGAGGCCAGATTGTTGGTCCTGTTCGGGCACCTCCTTTTGGTCAGTGTCCGGTCATAAGACATAACTCCGTGGTCCGGGAAACACAGGAGTTTGTCTACAAGGGCAGATGTTGGGTTCTATTCGGGCACCTCCAATTCTGGTCAGTGCCCGGTCGTGGGACCTAACTTTGTGGTCTGGGAACCACGGGAGTTGAGTGTCTGCAAGGGCAGATGTTGGGTCCTGCTTGGGCACCTCCAATTCTGGTCAGTGCCCGGTCGTGGGACCTAACTCCGTGGTCCGGGAACCACGGGAGTTTGTCTGCAAGGGCAGATGTTGGGTTCTGCTCGGGCACCTCTAATTCTGGTTAGTGTCCGGTCATGGAACCTTAAAAATATATTTTTCACGTAAAACTGATCGGAATAAATATTCTTCTTTATTGATCAAATCTTTACAAAAATTGTCCAAATAAAACTACTAGTAGAAGCGCTTCAAGTGGTCGGCATTCCACGGGTGTCCCAGGATTCTGTCCTCTTGGTCGGCTAGCCGGTACGTTCCCGGTCGCACTACTTCGGTGATCCTGTAGGGCCCGTCCCATTTAAAACCGAACGAACCTAGTCCGGGTTCTTGGACCAATACCTTTTTTAGCACTAAGTCCCCTACTCTGAAAACTCGCGGTCGAAATATTTTGTCATAGTACCTGGCTACGACCTGGTTACGGGCAACTGTTCGAATCAGAGCTTGGTCTCGTCGCTCCACAACCAGGTCAAGCTCGGGCAACATCTGCTCGGCGTTGTCTTCTTCATCGTAGTTCTTTACTCGGAGACTCGGCAACCCTACTTCAACCGGGATAACAGCTTCTACCCTGAAGGCCATAGCAAAAGGGGTTTCTCTGGTTGCGGTGCGCTTAGTCGTCCGGTAGGCCTAGAGTACTTGGGGTAGTTCGTCGATCCAAGTCCCCTTGTGCCTTTCAAGGTTCTTTTTCAAGTTCTCATTGATGGTTTTATTGGTGGCTTCCACCTGTCCATTGCTCTTAGAGTGCCCGGGGGAGGAGAACACTTTCTTAATCCCAAACTGCTTACAAAGTGCGATGAATTTTGAATTGTCGAACTGTTTCCCGTTGTCCGTGACCACGGTGTGGGGGAGCCCGAAGCAACATATGATGTTCTTCCACAAAAAGTTTGTACATTTTACCTCAGCTTGCTGGGCCAAGGATTTCACTTCGACCCACTTCGTAAGATAGTCTATTACTACGAGGCAATACCGAAGTTGGGACCGGGCCATTGGTAGTGGTCCGATCAGGTAGAGGGCCCACTTGGCAAATGGCTAGGCACATACCACTGAGGTGAGCTTCTCGGGATGAGACTTGATGGCCTTGGCAAACTGTTGGCACTTTAGGCACTTCCAGGTGAACTCTATCGTATCCTTGCCCATGGTCGGCCAATAGTACCTCTGTCGAAGGCACTTGAACGATAGGGCTTTTCCCCCAGAATGGTTCCCGTACACCCCACTGTGTATTTCCTTCATCAGGTACTCAGCTTCAGCCAGACCAACGCATCGTTGGTACAGGGCAGAATGTCCTCGACGATACAATTTCCCGTCGATAAGCGTGTACCTTACCGAGGTGTTCTTAATCCTCTGGGCTTCTTCTCGATTCTCGGGCAATTGGGAATCGATGAGGTAACGAACAATTGGGTCCATCCAAGTCATAACGTTCTCAAAACAAAGGACATGCTCTTCTCGCTCGATACTCGGCTGGTCGAGCCGCTCTATAGGGAATGAGACAAGACCTTCTATGTCATTCCCCGGGCCAGTCGAGCGAGGACATCCGCCTCGATGTTCTGGGAACGCGGTATCCGGTTACAAGCTGGCTCCTGAACTGACCGAGTAGGATTTTCCTTCTCCAAGTACTTTGTCATTCGTTCCTCCTTTGCCTAGAATTCCCCGGTTACCAGATTGACGATGAGCATCGAATCGCTAAAAACCTCGATATCTTGAACTCTGAGTTCCCGGGCTAAACCGAGCCCGGCTATAACAGCCTCGTATTCCGCTTTGTTGTTCGACGCTTTGAAGTTGAAGCGTAGTGCTTGGCTGGTCTTGTACTGGTCTGGGCTTACCAGGACAAGCCCTGCTCCGGAGCCCTCCAAGTTAGAGGTCTCGTCGACGAATAGCCTCCACCTCTCGCTGCTCGGGTCACCAGCTGTCGGGCTATCTTCCCCGGGCACATCAACCGCCTTCTCCGAGCACTCTGGAGTCAGTTCGAGAGCACCCGTGAATTCAGCCATGAAATCAGCTAGCGCTTGCGCTTTGACCGCGGTGTGGTGGATGTACTCGATGTCGAATTCTCCAACTTCTATCGCCCACTTCGCGATTCATTCTGATAACTCAGGGTTCTTGAGAACCAGGCGAAGCGGGTAGCTGGTCGGGACACGGATTAGGTGACCTTGGAAATAAGGCCTCAACTTGAAGGCTAATGAGACCAGCACTAGGGCCAACTTTTCCAGAGGGGTGTACCTCACTTCTGCTCCTTGGAACACCTTGCTACTATAATAGATGGGGTACTGCACCTTGTCGTCTTCTCGGATCAAGATGGAGCTGACGGCCTTCTTGGAGACGGCAAGGTAGACGTACAGTACTTCTCCAGGAAGCGGTTTCGATAGCAGCAGCGGACTAGCCAGGTACTCCTTCAGGCCTTCAAAGGCTTCTCCACACTTGTCATCCCAATTTATCTTACCTTTGCCCTTGAGCGCTTGGAAGAACGGGAAACACTTGTCGGTGGACCTGGACACAAACCGGGAGAGGGCTGCGATCATCCCGGTCAGTCTTTGGACCTCTTTGGTCATCCGCGGGGGCTGTAAGTCCACGACGGCTTGGGCCTTTACGGGGTTGATCTCTATCCCCCGATGGTTCACCATGAATCCAAGGAATTTTTGGGATTCCATCCCGAACGCACATTTTGCGGCGTTGAGCTTCATTCTATGCTGTCGCAGGGTGTCGAAGCAGTCTTGGAGGTTCTTGATGTGGTTGATCGCGTCTGGCTCTTCACCAGCATGTCGTCCACGTACACCTCCATGGATCTTCCGATGAACGGGGCGAACATCTTGTTCATTAGCCGCTGGTAGGTCACCCCGGTGTTCTTGAGGCCGAACGGCATGACCTGGTAGCAGTACAGCCCTGGTCGGTTGTGAATGCCATCTTGGCTTGGTCGGATTTGCTCAGGGGTATCTGGTTGTACCCCGAGTACGCGTCCATGAAGCTGAGCAGCTCGTGTTCGGCAGTCGCATCAACAAGCTGGTTTATTTGGGGAAGTGGGAAGCAGTCCTTCGGGCACGCCTTGTTGAGGTCGGTGTAGTCTATGCAGACTCGTCATTTCCCGGTGGACTTCTTGACCAGGACCACATTGGCCAGCCATTCCGGGTAGGTTACCTCCTGGATGAATTCTGCTGCAAGCAGCTTCTTCACCTCCGCGTTAATGGCCTCATACCTCTCCGGGTTGAAGGCTCTCCTCTTTTGGATCACGGGCTTGTGCCTCGGATTGACGCTCAGCTGGTGGCACATCACTGCCGAGTCAATTCTAGGCATGTCCTCGTGGGACCAGGCGAAGACGTCTTTGTGTTCTTGGAGGAATCGCTCGAGTGCTGCTCGAGTACCGGGTTGAGTTTTGATTCGAGCATCTATCTTTTTCGGGTACTCAGAGTCTAGCTGATAGAGGACCAGGTCCTCGACGGGGTGTGCTCGGATTTCCTCTTTAGGTATCCGGGGATCCAAGTCGCTCAAGCACTTGACCTCTCCGTTGGGGGCTTCGATCTTGTCCACCGTGAAAATGGCTGCCACAGTGATCGGAGCAGGGGCTTTTCGGCATACTTTGTTCATCGCCTCCATGTAGCATTTTCTCGCCCCTTCTTGGTTTCCCCGAAAGACGCCGACTCCACTCCCAGTGGGGAACTTCATGGCCAGGTGGTAGATGCAGACTACCGCCTTTAATGCATTGAGGGTTGGCCTTCCTAGGATGATGTTGTAGACGTTGAGGGTTGGCCTTCCCAGAATGACGTTGTAGACAAATGGCTGGTCTACAATGATGAATTCCACCATCCGGGTTACCCTCTCTAGGGCATCCCCGATCATAACCAGGAGGCGAATGGTGCCGATTGTGCGGACGCACTCTCCGGCGAACCCGTACAGAGGTGTTTGGACGGGTGTTAACACAGCTCCCTCGATCCTCAGCCTTGAAAACGTGTCCATGAATATAATGTCCGCTGAGCTCCCATTGTCAACTAGGACACGGTGGATGACGTTGTCGGCTACTCGGATCTCCCCGATTAATGCATCGTTGTGCGGGTGGAGTAGCCGGTCCGCCTCATCATCCGTGAAGGTGATCAGGGTACAGTCTTGGCGGCATATCTTGGAAATATCATCGCCATGTTGATATATTCTCCACAAGCGAACCGCCTAGCCTCGCGGGCGTAACTTCTCCGGCTACTAGCGGTGTCTCCAATAGCCGTTCCACCGAAGATGGTGTGAACTATGTGCTCCTGCTCTGACTCATCTATCCGATTGCTCGGTCCCAGATTCTGTCGATCGACCGGCGTTGCTCTGCCGCTCGACCCGGCTGGGGTAATTATTCTCATTACAAACTCCCGCAAGTGACCATCCTGGATCAACAGCTCAATCTGGTCTCGAAGCTGTATGCAGTCCTTCGTGTCATGGCCCACATCCTTGTGGAAGTTGCAGTACTTGTTCTGGTTTCTCTGAGCACAATCTGCCCAGATTGGCGGTGGGTCTCGGAGCAGTCCTCGACCAGACACCTGGTTAAGGACGTGCTCGATGGCTGTGACCAGCGGGGTGTACTGCTGGAACCTTCCCGCCAGTGTTCTCGAACCAAAATTGAAATCGGTTCTGGTGCCCCCGACCACGGCCTTCCCCTTTTCTGGTCGACTCTGGTCAGATTGGTCCGACTTCCTCGCGGGAAGCTGGGGTTGTTCTCGGGCTACAAGCCCTCACCCTCTAACGTACTCGTCGGCTTCGGCATGCCTCCAGGCGATCCCCCTCAGGTGCGCAAAGGTGGGTGGCTTGTCGTAGGCAAGCGTCCAGACGAGGCGGGTGTCTTTGATGCCTTCCCGGAAGGCCTGTATTAGGGTGTCGTCCGTGCAGCTCTTGACCTACACGACGGCTTTGTCAAAGCGCTTGAGACACTTTTTCAGTATTTCGGCCTCGCCTTGCTTTATGCCGAACAGATAGGACGCTCTTAGCTTCCTGATCTTTGAACCCAGGAATGCAGCTGCGAAGGAGTCCGCCAACTGTTTGAAGTAGCCGATCGATCCGGGAACTAGCCTCCGGTACCACTGCCGGGCAACTCCGGTTAAGGTTAGGCAGAAGGACTTGCAAAGGGCAGCCTCGTTGGTGTTCTGAATCAGCATGTGTGCTTGATAGTTTTCGAGGTGTTCGTCCGCATCCGTGGAATCGTCGTAAGACGTCACGGATGGCATCTTAAACCTGGCTGGGTAAGGCGACGCCATGATAGCTGAAGTGAAGGGCGGGTTAATTGTTCCGACTTGCTCCATCACGTATTGTTGGCCCACGAGCTGGTCGAGCTGTCGTTGGAGGTGATCTAACCTGCGCCGGTCGTGATTCTCCTCGATCGCCGACTTGTCCACGGAATGTTCCCGGCCTAGGCGCCGGTAGATCCCTGGTCTTCCTAGGCGATCGAAAACGGAAGTTGTGTTCCTTTGCACGTTCTCAGCCTCTCCCCGGTTGTTGTCGGGGTGGTCTCTCGTGGCCGCCAACGGGTCGGCCGCTCCCGAGCGGGTGGCCTGAGTGTGACGGCTTCTTGAGCGCACCCTGCCCGGGTCTTCATTTTTGTCTCGCTGTTGCCACTCGAGGCTCTCCCGGTTGGAGCGACCACTTCGGTCACCCGTGGGCGAAGGATTTCGTGGTCGGCTGGCCGACCTGGGCGGCTTGCTCGGCGTTGACTTGGCGGCCTCCTGCTGTGCTAGGGGGAGTTGTACATTATGTGCTTCTCTGTCCACGAGTGCCCTGACTACCTCGGTCAGGTTTTTGACGTTCTCCGTTAGGATTTCCGTCTGCGTGGGCTTGCGCTGTGCTCAAGAACCCCTCCGACGCGGAGGTCGCCGGGTGCTCTGTGATCCGGTTGCAGCAGGGTTGTCGAGGTCCTAGAAATCCTGGTTGCCTCGCTTGTCCATGGTTAGATTAGTCGGGCGCTCGGGGAGCGCGGGTGGTGAGGTTGTGGTTGTTGTAAAGGCGCGGGGCCAGCCCTCTTTCTAGCGCCAAAATATTGATGCCGAAAAAGCCTCCGGTAGCAACACCCAATGTGGTCGGGTAGTCCGGTTGGGGCTAGCCAGTCGCTTCGCCGTTGATCACCTGCAAAAGGGAAGCACCTCGAAATGATTGGGACACCGGTAAGGTGTGTGTCGTGGGCACTCTGATGCTTAAGTCAGTCGGAGAGCGAAGGGAGAGGCAGAGCTTTGGTAAGGAAAAATGATCATACCTAAATTTGTGGATTCATTCCCTATTTATAGGCGCCTCTCGCGGGCCTGGGTGCTCGGGGCGACCCAGCCGGGTCGACTACCTAGGGCACCCGGGGGAGGGGGGGTGGGTGGGTAGGTCTTAGGCTTGCCGGTTCTATCGGTCCAATGGACTGGCGCCACGTGTCTCTGACTCGGTACAGGGGACAGTAGGGTGGCTGTCGCCGGTGCCTACAGGGGCAGATCCTGTCGGAGCAGGTGACGGTGGGTGGTGATGTGATGTGTTGCAGCAGTAGGTGGGCGGCGCCTGTAGCTATGGGTACAGTGACAGGACTTGTGTCAGATGTTAGGTGGTAGGTGGAGTGTGGGCCCGGAAGACTCCTGCCAATCCTGGATACACTCCCCGAGGTTGGGTGTTTGGAGCATAATCTAGCCCGGTATGTCGTTCACCCTGGTGAGACGGTAAGATCTGATCGGTTGTCCGTGTTCTCCGAGAACGGCACCTGGTCGAGTTATCAGCATCTAATCCGGGTGGACGGACATTTGCTTTCATGCTCCCGGGGCACAGTCGGAAGTGGTACTTTGTGGTCGGAGCAGATCACGACATCAACAATAACCTATTAGCTTGTTAATAAATAAAATAAAATAATGATATTTACTTGTAAATAATTGTATTTACCTTATTTATTTTATCAGTTAATCTCATATTTACTTAATAAATGTGATATTTACTCGTTGGACAGAAAACAAGAAATTATGGTATTTACATGATTTATTTATCAGTAAATCTGATATTAGCTTGATAAATTTGATATTTACTCGTTGGATATAAAACAGTAAATAATGATATTTACTTGCAAATAATGATATTTCTCTTATTTATTTTATTAGTAAATCTAGCATTAATCTGATAAATTTGATAAATCTAACATTTACATGTTAAATAAAAAACAGTAAACAATGTTATTTATCTGTAAATAATGATATTTATTAGATTTATTTATTAGGAAATCAAATTTTTATTAGTAAGTCCGTGTATTGACTAATAAATCCTATATTTGTTAATAAATTTGCTCATAAATATAGTATTTGTCTGGAAATAATATATTTACATATTTAGCATTCTTAGTAAACAATAATATTATCAGTAAATAATAACATAATAACATTTACTAAAAAGTAAAATGAATTTACTAGAAATGAATCAATAAATCAATTTATTTACTTGTAAATCTTTTATGCATCATGACTTTTTTTGGTAATCTTTGACAAATTCTGTATTTATAAAGATTAATAAACCAACATTAAACAAGATAAATCCCATTATTTACTTGGATTCAAGTAGTTAATGTGTATTAGCTTTATTAGTAAGTGTCCAAATTCACTAGTAAATACATGGATTTACTGTATTTACATAATATTTGTCAATTTTTATATAGTTAATATGCATTAGTATTTACTAATAAATCCGATAATTATTTTGTTGGTAATTTTTTTGATTTCTATGATAAATTTTAATTTTATCATATAAATCCAATATTTGTATGATATTTATTTAATGAATCTAGTATTATTAGTAAATATCGACATTTACTAGTAAATCCGTTACTTACTTTGTTTTTAACTCTTTTTTTTTTTTTTTTTTGGTTTTATTTGTTTTATTTGTTTTTTTTTTTAATGTATTTCAATTTCTATTGGTACATTAAATACTTTTTTAACAACTAACACCATAATTCTTTAATATTTACAAAATCTTCATGAAATTAGTTAACATAACAAAATAACCCAAATTAGCCCCAGCTCGCTGCCCACTGCAATACCCTTCACCGTCGTCGACGACCATGTGATGGAGGCAACATCGCGACTTCTCGGTCGCCGTCGCAGCCCCCCCCGTTCCACTAGAGACCAAAGAAGAAAACCAACGCCGTCGCAACCCCTTTTCCGCCAGAGATCGAAGAAGAAAAACCAACAAAAACCACGACAATGGAGATCCACAGAAATAAAAAACCAACAAAACCCAGAGAATCGCACGCAAGAGAGAGTGAGAGAATGCCAATTTTCCCCCGGTGATTCTTGCGATCGTTTCGTCGCAATTTCACGGCCGACGATCACGCAGGGGAGGGGGAGGCCGTTGGTCGTCACTCGGGGAACTCTAGCGATCGCGACATTGTCGGCGATTTCGCGCGTCTTCTCCGATCAATGAGGAGAGAGAAAGAGACAGAGGAGAGAAGATAGATAGATGATATCGAGAGAAAGAGAGGGGAAAGGGAGAGAAGGGAGAGAGATGAGAGAAAGTGAGAGAAAGAAGAGAGAGAAATGTATTAGATGGTATAAGAAAATATAGAAAATAAACATTAGGGGTAAAGTAGGAATTTAACATATTAAAAAATGTGAATATGTTATAAAGAATAATAAAATATGCTATATATTTAAAATAGGTATAAAAAATATGCTATTTAGTATGATTTCCGTTTTAACGAATAATTCTATAAATTTAATAAATTTTAACACATTGTTCATAATTAATTAACGATGATTGGTTAAATTTATTAATATTTTCATACACATTATGAAAGTTTGTTTCTAAGGTAGAAAAGATAATAATAAAAATCGCAGTGTGTATCCCTTTTTTTTTTTTTTTGGGAAAAATGAGCATATCATATAACATACACGAATATATTTCTTTTCAAATTTTTCTACCTTTTAATAATTTAAATGATATCATAATTTAAAGGATGATTTGTTTAAATTAAAAATTTAGTAGACAACTTGCTAGCTAAGTCACTAGAAATTCTTGAGAGTTACAATTTAACTTGGTTATAATTAACTAATGAAAAGCCGTTTGTTGTAGAGATGGACACGAGTTGTCAATTGTGCTTTTGTTGGATTATGGTTTTCTTTCCATTTATATAATCATGAGATGTCAGACACGCTTTATATATTAACTATTGAGACGAATTTCCAATTGTACATATGACATGAATTATATTTTATGGTTTTCTTTCCACATATAGTCATTAGATGTCATATGATTATTATGTAGATGAATAGAAATTGACACGAATACCATACAATGGTTTTATTTCCATATTAAATTTCAATAAGTGCTTCCCCCCCCCCCCCCCCCCCCCCCCCCCCCCGCGAAAGACTAAAAATCATTTAAGTGCTGATCAAGTCTTACGAATACCATATAATGGTTTTATTTAAATAAGTGCCCCCCCCCCCCCCCCCCCCCCCCAGAAAAGACTAAAAATCATTTAAGTGCCCTTAGCTTTTTTTGGTTTTAAGCTTATAAGAGTGCTGAGGAACTTTCCTGTCATTGAGTATCCGCTTATGTCCTCTTCACTGAGTTTTATCATATTTTACTCATTGAATCGGTCTTCATTGAGGATTATGTCTTTTCTATCACATGATTGTTTTATCTTTGGTATTGACATATATTTCCCTTTTTAATATGAATCTAATTTCCCTTTTCAAAAAAAAAAAAATTAAGAGACCTTGTTAAAGATATGTCTTTTACCAAATAAAAAGCCATGCATTTATAGCGTAAAGTTATCATAGACATAATTTTTACTTTTGTTTTTAGTCAGTGAAAGTAAAAAAAGTAAAAGATATGACTTTTCGATAATTGTCTCAGAATCATATTTTTAAAAGTGTGTTTGAAGTCAAAATAAATTTAAAATTTTCTTATAAATAATAAAAATGTTAAAGTGAAGTTTCTAATGTTTAATTTAAATTCTTATTTAAATTTTAAAGTTTATTTAAAAGAGTTTTTTTGATTTTTTGAAAATCATATTTCAAATACTTTTAAAAATAATTTTTGGACTTAAAAAAGGTAAAAATAATTTTTAGAAAAGTCTATCAAACATGCTTGTAGGCTTTTCATTTATGAGCAAAACTTTGTAAAAGTAATGAACAACTTCAATACCTACACATAAACACAACGTGACAACCAACCAAGAAAATAGTTAAAGAACTAATGTGAACTGAAAAAAGTTCAGTTGTTCACCCCACGCTACAACCATTTAAAAAAAAATTCATTGAAATGAAAAAAGAAGATATAATCACACCAGAGAGAGAAATGATAAAAACTAGCAAAGGCACTAAGAAAGAAGAGAGATATCAAAAGCATGAAATCCAAACTATATATCAGCATAAGTAAAACTAAGGATCCGTTTGATGAATGAGTTTGAGTTGAAAATTTTTGTTGACTTTTCAGAAAATACAAAAACTTTTTCAGAAAAAGACAAAAACTGAGATGAAAAAATACAGTTTGAGTTGGAATGTCAAATGAGGCCTAAAGAAAAGATGCTGGGAGAGTTCAATCCATTCTCCACTTAACTCTTGAGCATATATTGATTAAATTCCCTTTAAGCCACTCAAATATTCCCCAATCCAAATCAAGAAGAAAATCTCCAAGAAAATTTAAAATTTAAAATAAAAAAAAATATTTACTGAAAAAAAAAAAAAAAAAAAAACAGAAATTGTAGAGAGAATAGAGATTTAGGAGAAGGGCTAGGATTTTTTTTTTAAAGAAAAAAAAAACTTTTTTAAACTAAAAAAATGAAAAAGATAAAGATAAAAAAAAAAAAAAAGGAATAATTCTACAAACTAAGAGCATCTGGGGGAGGGGGAAAAGGTGAGAGCGATTTACAGAGGAGGTGGGGTGGGGTGGGGGGAAGTGCAGGGGTTGCGACGGTGGATCTCCTAGAGGGGTCTACCGTCTATGACACTGAATCTCCAGTGGAGGGTGGGAGCTAGCTGTGATGACCATCTCATCCAGTGAGGTGAGCTACGATAATTATATTCCGAGAATACATTTGAGAAAAAAATGATAATTTGAGGGGTAATCTGTAAAAGTAGTAATTACTAGGGCCGTAAGAAGAGAAAAAAATTTTAATTACCGACAAATTTTTTAGATAAATTATTTCAACACGGTCAAAGAAAAGAAAAGGAAAAATATGAAAGCAAGCAAAAAACAAAAAACAAAAAGAAGAAAAAAATAAACTACTAGTAACCAAATTATATATACATATACATGATTTCAATAGTTACTTAAATATTTATTCATCGATAGTTACCGTTATTTTAACCGTTTGATGTAAATTAAAAGAATTTGATAATTAAATAAAAAATATTTATGACAATTATTAAGCATTGACTTGTAAAGTTCATTAAATATGATGTTGATGGATAAATTTGTTCTTAATCTGCTATACTTTGTTGGTTTTATTTAGATTTAAAAGGAAACTAAGATTCATTGCTTAATTTTTTGAATCCTGATTCATTGTCCGTCCAGATTTATTTTTTCATTTTACAAATTTTTTGCTGCTTCATATCATGCATTTTCTTTCTTCCTTGTTCAATTGCCTGCAAAATGATTGGTTAAAGAAATAGTTATTGAACTTTTTCTTCATTTAACTTGTACTCTAGTTTAAGGGCTCCATAATCACTCGACTTTAAATAACTGCGAAACAAATAATGGTGTAAGCGAGAAGAAATAAGACATTCAAACGGAACCAAGCAAATATCATAAATTGTTCAATGAAACTGTCCAAGTTATTCCTGCCAGGTCTCTTGGATGATGAAATTTCTATTTTGCTCCTGTAACATGTAATCAAGACCTTTATGGGAGAGAAGTTCAAACGAATAATAAGTGGCTAGCTATAGTTATTAATTATATCTTGTAATATTTTTCTTTTTATTAGGGAGTTATTATATCTTGCAGTCTAAAATTGAAGTTTGTATTGAAACTTCCATATGCGTTAATGAAGGATGTAGTCACTTTAATGCAATTTTTTTAAGAAAAAATTGTTAAAAACGAGTCGTAACATATATATATATATGGAAACCAAAATAAGAAGGAAAAAAAAAAATATTGCAGTCCATTATGGAGTCTGAATTTTGATTCCAGATCCACAATTGTTCATCTTTAAAAAAAATCTTTGTACTTCAAATTAGGGTAAACCAGTTTTTTTTTACCTATTATCACAAGATATCAACAATGCCTCATCATCAAATGCAATTAAGGCATGCACTACTCAATAAATTTGTCTCTAATAGTTACACAAAATAATAATAATAATAATAATAACCATTAAAAACTCTTTCATATATATATATATATATATTTAAACATGTATGGATGTAGATTAAGAAAACTTTATTGTGATTTCCGCTCCTAAAACAAACTAGAACCAGCCCAACAATTTTATCAATTGAAGAAGAAAAAAAAGTCCCATGAAAAACAAGAAGAAAAACGTGTTAAATCACTTCCATCAATTGAAGAGGAAAAAGAACATCAACTTGTATTGATATTCCTTCCCGTAGCTCAGAAGTATCTTCAATATACCTTTCTAGCTGCTTCTAAATTCAGAAACTATGTGTAAAATGAATTTATAACACACAAACTTTCCAATTGATTAACTTACAATTACAATTACTGCAATATGCTCAAAATAACATCCAAAGATATATCAAACATAGTGCTTCAAAAAAAAATTTTAATAAATAAAAAAATAAAAATCCCAACAACTTCTTAATTCATTTGTGTTATATGATCATGTAAAATAAAATTAGAATATGACATCCGGGGACAATATTTCTTTGTAATCTAATCTAATGGCCGAAAAACTAAACTTTTTGTTGAAACTACAATTCAAAGATCAGCTCTCCCGGGGTACCTGGGGAAGGGAATAACATCTCTAATGTTGTCAATGCCAGTGGCAAAGAGAATCATTCTCTCGAATCCTAAACCAAATCCACTATGTTTCACCGTCCCATAGCGACGCAAGTCAAGGTACCACTCGTATGGCTCGGAAGGCAGCCCCATCTCCTTGATTCTGTAAAACAATGGGATGCATCACATCAATCAATAAAACATCAAAGAAGACGGCAGGGAATAAATATATTAGTGATAGTCCAATAGAGAAACATAATGGAAAATTTCCGAATAAAAGGAGAACAAGTTCATGCCCATTTTCAGGACATGTTTGGTGTGTAAGTTTGAGTTAAGATTTATAAGTTTAAATAGTAAATTTTGTTGACTTTTCAGAAAAGACAAAAAACTTTTTGGGAAAAAGACAAAAAAAAGTTTGAACCAAACCCGTTGCCAGAATTCAAAACAGAACAACATTTTCTCATACCTGCTTTGAATGACATCGTAACGTTCATCCCTTTGGCTTCCTCCTATCAACTCCCCTACCTGAAACACAAAATATATCAAATTACTTGCATACAAAAGTCGCTACACGATTATACTGCTTAAATGGTTGAACTCTGTGCAAGATGCACTGTAAAAATGTACAGAAAAACAGCCTACCTTTGGTACAAGAACATCCATAGCGGCCACTGTCTTACCATCGTCGTTCACCCTCATGTAAAACGCTTTAATTTGTTTTGGGTAATTGTATACAATAACAGGCTTTTGGAACTTAACCTCTGTCAGGTATCTGCAAAATTTAGACAACAAAGAAATCAGCATCCTCTACAGATAACTAACAATAGCAAGGTCTATCAGAGCAAGAAAGTATGCAAACCTCTCGTGCTCAGACGCCAAGTCAGTGCCCCACTCCACTTTATTCTCAAACACCTTTCCATTCTTCACAGCCTCCTCCAGAAGTTCTACTGCTTTGGTATATGTGATCCGTTCAAAGGGGGTCGAAGCAACCATTTTGAGTCGGTTGATGCAACCCTTGTCAAATTTGTCGGCCATAAACTCCATATCGTCATAGCAATTGTCAAGCAACCACTGACATAAATATCTCACGTATGCCTCTGCACATTTCATATCATCCTGCACAGCTATGAAAACATTAAGGTCTCATCTAGCAGAATCATGTTTCAAATAGACAATCCTGCCTGTTTGCCAACACTACTTACGATAAACAATTTCACGAAATTCAAAAATATTGTACATACGTCCAATCCAAACAGTAAAGAATGGAAGATATTGTGAGGAGATGTGACCAAAAAGGACTATGAGACAATATATCAACAAACAAAACATGCACAATTTTGCTGTTTGTTAACAAGTGCAATAGATTTATGCATCCAATACCTCCAGTTCGGCAAATGCTATTTCGGGCTCCACCATCCAGAATTCTGCCAAATGCCTTGAGGTGTGAGAGTTCTCAGCACGAAAAGTAGGCCCAAATGTGTAGACGCTACTAAGAGAACACACAAAAGATTCAACTTGTAGTTGGCCAGAAACTGTCAAAAAGGCTTGACGGGCAAAGAAGTCTTGGGTGTAATCAATCTTTCCATTTTTTTGGGGAATTCCCGGCTTAAGCTTAGACCTCTCCTCTAGCTTTGCGAGATTCTCCTTTGCTTTCTTAAGTTCAGCCACAGAAGCACCAATATCCTGTTTACTTGCCTTAGCCGATTTCAACTGGGCAACAATATCTCCTTTCTCCTTGACAACAAGCCTCTCAGCTTCTAAGTCCGATTCCGTCGGAGGAGGATTCTTAATAAGATCCTTCTCCAACTTTTCAGCCTCCGCAATCAAAGTTGTGACTTGAAACATTTCACCAGCACCCTCACAATCACTGGTGGTGATAATTGGCGTGTGCACATAAAGGAAGCCGTGCTTTTGAAAGAAAGTATGGGTCGCATATGCAAGTGCATTTCTGATTCGAGCTACTGCTGAAATCTGAAAAAGCGTCCAAAATACAAAACACAACACAATGCAGAATTATCTTTTAATTGAATTCTACAAACCTCCCATCAAAATACTCGTTCACATCTCTTAATCGAAAAATGAATTGACACAGATAAATTTAGCACAAACTAATTCCATTCAAGATCATAATTGGAATTCATATCAATAACATGCTCAATCAAAACCCCATAATTAAATAAAAATTGTTAATTTTCAGATTCCAACATTACACACAAAACTCAGTAATTACAATATTCCTTTAAAATATCCTTAAAAAATAAAAACACAATAACAACGTCAATTGACTTCCCAAAATTAAATGTAAGTTTTCAGATTACAATGCAATTTTTCTTTTCAAACATAACTAGCACAAACAACATTTATCTTAATCATAATCAGACAACCTTAATTCGACAACATATATATATATATATATATATGTATATAAACTTTACCGTATTGGTTCTGGGACGGAGATGAACAAAGTCCCTGAGGAACTCAAGCGTGAGCCTGGTCTTCGGCAGGGGATACTTGGCAGGATCAACGTGGCCCACATGGACCACCTTCTCCACCCGGAGCTCAACCTTCTGCTTGGTTCCAGCCGGCGGAAGCTTGAGAACTCCGTCGACGGAGACGCAAGTGCCGGTGGGTACGAGTTGGCCGAGGTCGGCCTTGTCGGAGTCCACAATGACCTGCAAATTGGCAGGGCAGGAGCCGTCGTTGAGCTCCAAGAACGCGAAGGCGTCCTTGTCGGCCTTCCGACCGGTCTTCACCCAGCCGCCGATCCGGACATGGTTGCCAGCGAGTCCGGCTCCACCGTCGGGGCGGGAAAGGATGGATCGGATCGGAACGCGGTCGGAGAACTCGGCTCGCAGAGTCTCGGAGCTGGAAATGGCATCGCTTAAGCTTGTTTGAGAGAGATGCTCCGTCGGCGGCGTCACGTCCGCCATTGTTGAGCTCGTGAGATTGTTTGGCTTGATTTGGTTTGGTTGGGCGTACAAAACCCTAAAAATTTAATTTATAGGTGCAGTAGCCCAAGTGATAAAGTCGTATGAAATACCAATGACAAGTTCTTAAAAAATAAATTAAAAAAATGAAAAATGAATTATTCGGGGAAATAGGCCATACGAGAAATGGTCCGCGTTTAGATTGTCGGTTGGAGTTAAACTTTTTAAATTAAAATTAATTGACTTTTTAAAAATTAATTATAATTTTTATTGAATTTTTAGGAGAAAAAAAAAAACAAAAATCTAACTAAAAAAGTATAATTTAGTTTAAGTTGAACTTGAATTCCAAATGAATTAGGAATCAATGCCTCAAACCTTGGACGTAGTTGAGTGCGATGTATTTTTGGAGCACGTGATACTAGTTTTGTCCGGTGATCTTAACCGGCTTCAAACCTTGCACACATTACGAGGTATTATTTTTAATTTTAGGTTAATTCTATGGACCCTGAGCAGATAACCGTCAGGGCCCGTGGTACTGATCAGGGCAACACTTCCCCAACCACAACTGAACCCTTGCCTGTGTTGTTGGTCCCGTACTGTCCTTGCCATGCTGTCATGTACCGGCTGATAACAGTACCGCAGCACAGCACAGCACAGCACACCCACCACCCTGCACCACCTGACACTTGATATCCACTACTTATAATTGTACCTGTCCTTATCCTTGTCTTGACACCGACTTTCACTGTTTGACCAGACTGACATAGTACTCACCACCTGCATTAGTATAAATCCGTACTTGTGTCCCCTGTCACCAGATCAGAAGGGCACGTGGCACTCGCCGAGTGGAGGTCCGGTGCATGTATGCTCAAAGCATGTCTACTCGCCGGGACCACTCGGAGTACAACCCATCAGAGTCACCCGAGCACCTGGACCCTTAGGGAACACCTATAAATAGAGGGTTAGCTAGCCCATTCAAGTATAGACAATTTTTCATTGCCAAAGCCTTATTTCTCTGCTTGCTCATCAGTGCTATTACTGATTTAAGTATCGGAGTGCCCTTAGCAGACATCCAACTGGTGTCCCTCTTACACCGAGGTGCTTCTCTTTTGCAAGCAACCAGGCAGAGAGCGACTACTTAAGGCGGATCACGTCAAGTGATCCCATCGGGTGTTAGGTCAAAGGTTTTTGGCATCAACGTGGCGCTAGAAGGAGGGCCACACGCCTTTCCAGCAACCACATTCTAAGCATCCTTGTTCCCGATTAACTTACACCTCCACGTCACTTGCATACCACGCCAAGAAAATGGAAGAGCAGGACAACCAGAACAATCAGGGTCTGGAGAACCTTGCTATGACCGGCTAACAAAACACTCGGCGAGCCCAATGCAGGCGTGGCACACGAGCACCCCAAAAGCCCACACAGACGGAGATCCTCATCGGGAATGTCCAGAACTTGACGGAAACCGTTTGAATACTCGCGGATGTCTTTAGGGAGTTCTGAGGTGCCCTACCTCATCCCACGCTGGAGGAAGAAGCCGAAGACTCCTCACCGGTTGGACGACGTCGGTCAGCTGGGAGATCGAGAAGCCCGTGACCTAGTGATCGAGCACATAGGTAACTGGAACACCCAGGAAAACCCAAGGAGTGGGAGACGAGATTTGGTGTACAATCTGAGCAGGGAGCGCTCGAGAAGTCGGAATAACCGGACCACCTGGTTAAGAATCCCAACTGACCCTGAGGAATCTGTCTCCACGCCCCCAGTACCCCATAGAAGATATGACCAGAATCAGCGTCGAAGGGACACGATGAGCATCTCTGGGAGCACGACCTCTATATTTGATCGCTAGGGATGGGCTGGGATCAATCGTAACCGAGGCCGGGATCGCTTAGTCGATAAACCACCAAAGGTTGAGACAAATGACTAGAATAAACTGGACCACCTCCAGCAGCAGCTCAACCTGTTAATGAGCCAACGGTATGGACTAGTACACGTCAGAGCAGTGGATCCGCCCTTCACCCTGCAATCATGGCTGCACCTGACCCAACTAAATTTAAAATGCCGACCATAGCACCTTATGACAGCTCCACGAACGCTGATGAGCACCTAGAGAACTACCAGGCACTCATGCTCATTCAAAATGCAAACGAAGCCACCCTTTGTAAAGCCTTCTACTTGACCCTGACCAGCACCGCCCGACGGTGGTACCGAAGGCTAATACCAGAGACAATGGACTTATTCAAGCAACTAGCCGACGCTTTCTCGACGACGTTCCTCAATGTAAAGACTCGAAAGAAGGAAACCTTGTACTTGTTCAAGATCAAACAAGGCGAGAATAAGCCTTTGAAAGGGTACCTTGATCGCTTTGATAAAGCCGTCTCGCAAGTAAATAATTGCTCTGATGACACTCTTATACATGCTTTCCGAGAAGGAATTAAGGACAAAAAACTGCTATGGGCAATCACTTACGATGTTCCACCGACCTTTGCACACTTGAGAGGGATAGCTCAGAAGCACGCCGAAGTAGAGGATTATATCAAAGGACGAAACTCCTTACTCGGGGAAACGTCACGGCCCACCGGGAAGAATAAGCCTAAGAAGGATGGGGCAAACCAGATCATAGCAAAAACCAAGAAGACTACCTATAAAGCTAAAGCTGCACTAGGGCCCAAAACGCCCACATAAAGGTTCTGTCAATACACTACCCTTGTCGCCACGACCAAACACATGCTGAAACAGATCTTTGGTAGAGTACTACTTCGGGACCCACCACCGATCAGGACAGACCGTGCTCGTAGGAATCAGAACAAGTACTACAATTTCCATAAGGATGTCGACCACAAAACGAAATACTGCATACAGTTACGGGACCAAATCGAGCTTTTGGTACGGGATGGACACCTACGAGAGTTTGTTGAGAAGGCCATTACCCTAACAAGTGCGGCCAAAATCGGCTAGGTCAGGTCACATGCTACTCTAGGAATGTGTGACGCCCCGACTTCCCAAGCCAGGTCGACACCATACATACTTGTTCTTTACTTGAAAATTTGAGAAATTTTTTTTTTTTTTACAACATATTCACATACGTCATCTTGTAGAGAAAAACTTGTTAAGCATACATACCATTTTGAAAGTATAATTTTAAGTCTTCAAACTTCATACATATAACAAAACCTAATATACTTTTTGAAGTATTAACATATTGAATGCGGAAAATTATGCGTAGTGGTATCCCACACCGCCCTTCACCCGCCGCATCGTCCGCATAGCCCACCACTTAAGCTGCAGGCTTCTTACCTACAGTATGAAATATAAGAGTGAGCTTTCGCCCAGCAATTTCAAACATAATCTCACAAAATATTTCAAGCATCTTTAAAACAGAAACATGTCAATCATCACGAAACTCATGCATGAACCATTTATGATTGATTGAATGTCTTATGTTTCATTATAGACTCAATCTTTATTATCTTGTCTCAACATGTGGGCCCATAGTGTCCGTACCAAAAGCGCGCAGCCTCCAGACAAAGCTAGGGTTTGCAAGGCCCTAACAGTTCTGGGAATTATAACTTGACCCTTCTCGATCACGGAAGGTGAATATCACAACTGAAACATGTAGCCTTCTCGATCACGGGAGGTTGGTACGACACCTTACTTGATTTATCTTACCATGTGATTTAACCTTAGTGAACATGCTTCATGATGTCACTATGTCATATCATACTCAACATTTGCCATAACATGGCCTTCTTGAAAACATGTCATTTCTGGAACCATGGCATTTTTGAAAACATGGCACTTTTGTAAACATGGCATAACATGTCATAACATAACTTAGCACAACATAGCATGTATACTTGAAAATATAGTATACTTGAAAAAAGTTTTTACTATTTTCATACTGTAGGTGAGGTTCGATACTTGCCTCTTTTACTATGTCGTACGTAATGCTGCTCCTCTTCCGAGTACAGCTGCAGGTTCCCTCCTGCTTGATGAAGGATATAGATAAGAGTCTAATTCTTGCTATGGAATGTTGGTGTCCTAACCAACATGCCTACAAAATCTTAGTTGTATGTTCCCGATACCTGATATCTCACTTGGTCACAATTAGTCATCCTACTGTTTAAGAATAATCGAACTTTGATTATTCCTTAAGAGGCTACGTTGGATAACCTCTTGGCTAGGCCCTTGACATATCGCTAGGTTTTCTTAAAAACCTTGGGCTTTATAATTTATTGGGTTTTCGATATCCTTAGGGTTGTAGCGAGTAACCCTTAAGGCTATACTTAATTAAATGTTGGGTCAACCAAAGTCAATATTTGATCAACTAATGGTCAACCCTTGGTCAACTATGGTCATCCTTGGGCTTTGGGGCTAAGCCCAGTAACTCGGGTATTATTCCTGGTTACTGTCCGTAATCGGTTTGTTTACAATTTATCTCAAAAAATTCTATTTTCTTACTTTTTGGAAATCTTGTGTAATTAGCTTCAAAATTTCCTTAATCTTCTTGTAAAAATTCATATTTTTGAAATGGATCTTTATAAAAGTCATTTAAGGTTAAAAACTACCTTTGGAACAGTTTTTATACTTAAAATAGCGGTTTTAAACAAAATACAGTTTTTCGAAAATGTTTGTAAAAATTCATGTGCAGGAATTTTCGGTTCCCTGCACACCCCTCGTAAAACAGTGTCAGTTTTAAAGATCCACTCCGAATTTGAAAAACTTGTTTTCACAAAAGTTGTAGCTCTCGAAAAATTCTAAAACTTTCATGTTTTACGAAAAATCTAGTTCTGCTTGTATTTTTGTCAGTTTTTGTTTGAAACTGGCTGATCATGTTAATTGGGTCTGGGCAGACCAGCCTCGGGTTTTTATAGAAACGGAGGCCATTGGAGCCTCATTTTGGGATTCTACCCACGCTGTTCCCTAGGAAAAATCGTTCTGAACAACTTTCATGTTTTACGTTTTACCCAATTCGGCCTCTAAAGACCTCAAATTTCCACTTTCCCGAGACTGGCCAGTTTCGAATCCGAACTGGCAGTTTCGGTTGTTAAGTCCGGTTTACGTCCTATTTCGCGAAGTCTAACTCAACCGACCACTTCGGGAGCCTACAAAACAAACATGCAGCATTTCTAACGTCCCACATATAGTCACATGCAGCTCGAACGGGTCCATGCAAACCAAACCCAAAAAGCTCTAATCCTAGGTTTGCATGGTTCTAACTTTTGCATCTCATTCCAACAAGCATCAATCATCCACCCTTAAGCTAGCAGCCAAACATGCACTGCCTACGGCAGATTTTGGACCAAAAATCAGGGGACACACAACCATTCACATCTAGCATGCAACCTATCCAACAAGCATAAATCAAAAAGCAAAGCACAAAATCAAAACAACCACCCTTAATACCTAAATCAAGCACCACACCTAACAAATTTAGGGCAAAGAAAACTTGAGCTTATGCTCTTACATTTTTCAACTTGAAATACAACTAAATTCCAAATTGAAAGCTCAAATTAAAGCTTAGGGTTGGAAAGATTACCTATAGGGTTTGGAATTGATTTCTCAAGCTTGGATCCCAAAACTTTTCTTTCTTTTCCTTGGCTGCCACCAACCGGTTCCTCCACCAAATCTTGCACCAAAATTTTAGTTAATTCTTTGGTATTTCCTTGAACCAAAATCAACCAAAACCAAATAACATTTTTCCTTACCTTTCCTCCTTATCACAGCCGGCCACTTGGCCACAATGGGTTCCAAAAATTTTTTTTTTCAAACTTTTTCTTGGCTCTAGCTCAAATCCGAATTCTCCTAAGCAAAACCCCTTTGGAAATTTTGATTTTTCTTTCCTCTTTCTCTCTTCCTTGGCTGCTGATTTTCAAGGAGAAAATTGGCAAGAAGCTCCCCAAATTTTTGAATAAAAATGAATAAAAGTCACCCATATTTATAGGCAAAAGGGATCTTTTAAAAATTGTAATTTGACCCCTAAATTTTTGAAAATTTGCCAAAAAGGCATGCTAGGTGGCCGGCCATGAAGCTTGGAGAACAAGGAAGAATGTTCTAGAACAAGACACTTGTCTTTACATGCTTGGTTCATGGAATTATGATGTCATAAATCCAAATAAAATTGATGTCACACTAAGGCCTTGTTTGGCTACTTTCTCCAATAAGCAGTCCATTTTAAACCAACAGAGATATTTCTAATACTGTGTTTACTAATACACAGTACAATTCAGTACTGTTATACTGAACTTCAGTCCAAAATTTATCTGTGTATAGTTGGACTGTATAAAAATTTTTCTTTTTATTTAAAGCCTTTTGCCCCTTAATATCCTATTTTAGGTGCTTGATTTTTCTATGGTGGTTTTAAAACTTAATTATACTATCTTGTCTGTAAAGACGGTTTTCACAGTATATTTTCCATACTGCTGATTATATCACAGTACCGTCTTATGTTTGACTTATTTGGTCAACCTTTGACTATTCTGGTCAACTTTGACTTTTTCGATCAAACTTTGACCATCATAAATTTATGAAATTCCGTCATGCATTTTTTTTTTCCTTAAAAGGCCTCTTATGGAGTCTCGTAATTAATTTACCGAGAACTCAACTCCATACTGATAAAACTATGAATTTTGTATTGGTATTCATAATTTTCATAAAATTACACATAAACACATAATACGAGCTTTAGATTTTTTATATACAAGAAAATCATGAGTTCGTAAAAATTTTGGATATTACAGAATAAGTGACCGAACCAATGCCGGGGAGCCCGAGCACATTGTCCATACCATTTTTGGGGGAATGACCATCGGTGATATGGCAAGTAGCAGGAGAAGCTACGCCCGTAATGCTAGACAAGTAGCACGTGGGGAATACATCAACATAGCTAAACACATCGCGAAGATCTTCTGTCAATACAGTGTCCCGATCACCTTCACTGATGATGAAGCTAACAAGCTTCTCCACCCGCACAATCACGCACTGGTCGGACAAATCAAGATAACCGATAACATTGTCCGGCGTGTCTTGATTGACAATGAGAGTTCCGCCAACATCTTGCTCATGGATGCATTCACTAGGCTGGAAATTGGTGGAGCAGTCTTGACGCCCATTCAAAACCAGCTATACGGATTTGTCGGTGAATATGTCCGAGCAACCGGTCTCATTTGCCTCCCAATCACTATCGATGATGGACCGGAAAAGGCTACCCAAATGGTGGAATTCCTTATCGCTGACAAGCCATCGGTCTACAATGCTATATTGGGAAGACTGACCCTGAATGCATTAAAAGTAGTAATCTCTACCTATCATCTAGCCATGAAATTCCCCACTACTAACGAAGTTGGGATTTTCAAGGGGAACTAGGAGAGGGCCAAGAAATGCTACGTGAAATCAGTAAACAAATTGTGCCACTAAGTACCTCAATCGGCCTTAGTGACCACCATCTTTAAGATAGATGAGATTGACACCCCCAACGGCAAAATCAAACCACTAAGTGGCCTAGATCCTTGTGTGTTAGAAGAACAAATTCAGGTGCAACCTGTTGAGGATCTAGTCACCTACCACCTAGACCATGAGTACCCGGACATATCAGTACTGCTCGGATCAAAACTCTGGCCAGAGATCCGAGCGAGATTGGAACAGTTCCTCTATGAAGGTATATGTAGACGACATGTTGGTAAAGATCAAGCTGGCAAGTGATCATATCGGGGACTTAAAAGACTCTTTCTATGTTCTATGACAGTATCAGATGAAGCTGAACCCAGCTAGATGTACCTTTGGAGTCGAATCCGGGAAGTTCCTTGGGTTCATGGTGAACCACAGAGGCACTGAGGTTAACCTGGCCAAGGCACAGGCTGTAGTAGATTTGCAGCCCCTACGCTCCATTAAAGAAGTTCAAAGACTAACCGGGATGATAGCGGCTCTCTCCCAATTTGTGTCCAGGTTTATCGACAAGTGCCACCCCTTCTTCCAAGCACTAAAGGGCAAGGGCAAAATCAACTGGGATGTTAAGTGTGAAGAGGCCTTTCAGGGTCTCAAAATGTATCTAGCGAGTTTGTCTCTGTTGTTCAAGCCGTTTAGTGGAGAAGTACTCTATGTGTACTTGACGGTGTCAAAAAAAGCAGTTAGCTCAGTATTGGTCCGAGAAGATGTTGGAAAAATCAGATCGGTAATCAGAGTTACAGCGCAGCGGAAGTTTTAAAATTTTTTTGCCGTTTCCGGAAAAGAATCTCATGATGCATATAACAATAAATTAAATTTATGATCACGCGTACCTTTATTCTTGGATTCCGGAATTACTAGAGCGTTTGACCAACGTGTCTTCTCTATTATTCTCGAGTTCCACGTCTCAGAGTGTGTGTGGGCACACGTTCTATGAATCCAAGCGACCGGTAATGCTTTTCGAAGTCTAGATCCCTCCTTCTCAATTCCGATGTACCTCGTTGAGAATATGATCAACCTTCTTCCTTCAAAACTGCAAAACAGGAACCGGTTAACCTCCTTATGAAAATAATCACTCGGTTTAACCTTCCTCTCAGTTTTGGTTCAATAAAATTTTCTCTCTTTTTCTTTCTCACAAGATAGCCGAATTTTTGATGTTCCGGAAAAACTAAATTTTTTCCTTTTCTCCAAAAACGTTTTTTGCTCTTGAAAAATTACCAAAAATTAGTTTTTCATGAATCCCTAGCCTTTATATAGAAGTCCAATCCTTTTTCAAAATTCATCTCAAAAAAAAAATTGATTATTATTTTTTTGGATAAATTTTGAATCAAAAGATCATACAACTTTAGGGCTAGATTCATTTAACCTAAAAACGTTTTTCAAAGAGGAAATCTTCCTCAAAAAATTCGGCCACATTGAGTTTGTTAAGCTAGATTGGTGATTCAAATTTTAAATCAGGAATCTAGAGTAGTCAAAATATCCTAGTCCTATCTAGATTCAGATTCCTTTTAAACCTTTTTGAATTTAAATAAGATTCACTTATTTGAATTAATATTTTCCATAAACATTAACCATATTAATTAATTTAAATCAATGAAATATTTCAAATTTCCTTTCCTCAAAAAAACGTGAACCACTTTTAATTAGGAAAGAAAAATACATGAAATAATCTCCATTATTTAAATCAATTAATAATTTAATGTTAGGAATTTGTTTGAATAATTTTGAAACAAAATTTTTCTTCCCTTCACCTATCTAAAAACCGTGCACCTTATTGAGATTAGGAGAGAAAAATTTGTTTTTCCAAAATTACATAATCCAAACACAATCTTATTTCCAAAATTCAAATTAACCAATCACATGTTGACAAATCATTTGTCTACAAATTTTACATGTTCAATCCTTTCTGGATTGCATGTTAGAGAGTAACATGTCTTAATAGACATTACTAAATTCTATTTAAATTTACCGATCTCATAAGGAACAAATCCTGAGACGCTTTATGGAACTATGCGAGCTAATAGAGGGACCCGATGAAAATATGTAAATAGGCTCCTATAATTGTGAAAAATTAATCCCAGATTAATTATTCATCAATTATCAACTTCAAAACTATTCCACTAAAAGTTTGAAGCTGAACTCCTGTTTACATACCGTATTACGAAAGCTCTCTAACGTAGTGCTTCTTCCATGATTTATTCATCGCTTGCTTAATCCCCATATGTCATCCATGATTGAATTAAGGACTTTTTCCGTTTTACCTTTTCAATCATTTTAACTTAAAGTTCCATTATTCTCTATTGAAAGAATCACCAATTATAAAACCATACAATTGGTAAACCACCAGAGAACACAAAGTAAACCGATGGCCAAGATCTTGTTATACTATCTTTCAATCCCCGAATAATGCCTTCAAGTAGATAACATTTACTATCGTTAAGATAGCTATGGATTCCGTATCTATGAATCTTGATTTCTCCATCCATAAGTCATGCACCCAAAACACAAGTATATTGACCATGAATTAACAGTGTCTCACCTGTAGTGCATTAAAGTACAAAAGTCATGGATGCGAATTCAAGTAATCATTTCAGGATTAAGATTAATGCAGGATGATAATCAAAATGTCATTGATTCTTATAAACGGAATTATTAAACTGAATCAATTAACACTTTAGGTCCAGTCCAATGTCATACCTCAATACTGGTATACATTAAAGTTTCTACTCGGAACCTATCCGATGGTCAAGACAAACCATCCCTCCAAGGAAGTAGACAACTTGTACAATCTTATCATGAATAAGATCCCCAAATCTTATTCCATCGATTGCGGACTATTTATTTAGACTGTTATCAAATTACCACGTCTTCTATGTATACCCCGTATACATATGGTAATCTGATATATTACCAACAGTCAAGGAGTATTTTATGTTTGCTCAAAATAACCATACAATCAACAAATGAAAGTAAATAGGACACATCTTATTAAACATGAATAACCTTCTCTTATTAATATCAAAATGTCATATTTACAGAAAATCCCTAATATTGATTTTCTATCCTTAGGGCACATTTAGATCCCAACAGAAGAAAATAAGATACAGACCCCGGTATAATATAGTAACAAGGCGTTTCAGGAAGCCAAAGGAAGATACACCCCCTTAGAAAAGCTTGCCTTGGCATTGGTCACATCGGCCTATAAGCTGAGGCCTTACTTCCAAGACCACCTCATCAATGTCCCGACCAGTTACTAGCTTCATCATATTTTACAAAACCCGGAGTTATCTGGCCGAATCGTGAAATGGGCCATTGAGCTCGAGGAGTTCGATATTAAATACGTTCCCCAAACAGCAATTAAGCCGTAGGCCCTGGCCGATTTCATAGCCGAGTTCATTAAACATCCCGAACCAACACTAAGGGTTGTGGGAAGACCACCGATGTACCTGCCGTGGAAGGCCCCAGTGCACATTTGGTTTGCGGAGGTGCGTTGGTTGTTTGAGGTTTGGAAGTGGCTTGGTTAATTTGTTTGTATTGTAAGTGATTTGTGCTTTTTTGATAGTTGGTGCTTGTTTGGTGTTGACATTATTTGGTAATTGGCGTCTTAAGAAAAATGCTGGTGAAATCAGTTGTCAAAAGACAAACAGGTGAGAGTTCTAGAACTAGGGATATCGGGCCTAGTTTGAATGTCTTTGTTTCAAGGGCTGCAGAGGAGTAATAGAATAACTACAATAAAAATAGAGTTTTCATTCAAGAAAAGGGATTCTCTCTATCAAATAACCTAGCCTTTACTCTTATACAAGAAACCATCCAAACTCATGGATGGGCCATGTATTGTTCCTCCCCCAAGGACGGATCTGTGACATTCGTGCGGGATTTCTATGCAAACGCAAAAGAGCATCAAAACTATAAAACCAAGGTTCGTGAAATAGTAGTGAAGTTCGATGAAGCGATCATCAACCGACACCTTGGCCTCGTGACATCGGAAGAAGACGACCTCGCCAATTATACCAAAGAGACCAACATACAACAAGTCTTGGACACTATTTGTTTCAAACGAACTCAATGGAACATTTCAAATGGTGTTCTGGCATCTTTTGATTCCAAATATTTGGAGAAGAACATGAAGGTGTGGTTCAACTTCATCAATGCAAGATTGTACCTGACAGTGCATGTGTCTTCAAGAATGAATGTTGAGGCAATTATCAACGCCACTACGCTCCATGCCGCCAACATCAACAATATTGCATTGTCATTTCCATCATTGCTCTCTGCATTGTTCGAGAAGGCATAGATCAACACGACGAACAATTCCGTTTTTAAAGTCATCCGGCCCCTTGATCCCAATGGCATAGTTCACATTTGGAATAACCAGCGAAAAGAGGGAGAAGACGAAGCGGGACCTTCAAGAGCGCTGGCTAGGCAAAAATCTAAAGCCTGAATCTCGGACCTTCATGAGATGTATCAGGATCATGATGAGTAACTCAATGATATTCAAGCTCAACTTGCATATGATCGTCAATGGCATCTAGAGCATGCAGAATATAAAGCCTCATGTTTCAACAACATGGAGAAAATGTTCCAACATTTCGGCTTCAGTTCAGGCCAATACATGATTGGATTCCCTCAGATGCCGCATTTCCTCGACCGCCTCCGCCAGCCTTATCAGCGAGCCTCATAGCTACAAGAGGATAACCAAACCAATATTCATAAAGATGATGAGTAGGAGGCGAGACACTCGCCTCCCATGTAAGTGTTCTCATTCCTTAAACATTGCGGACAATGTTTTACTTTAAGTTTAGGGGTGAGACACTTAGTTGGTCTTATTGTTCTCATTGTTGTGTTGGTACCCAATTGCCCATGATTTTATGGTTTTTGTTTTTGTTTGTAATCTTCTTTGTGGTTTGTATTATTTGTTCATTTTTTTGTTATTATTTTTATTTTTTTATTTTTTTTATTTGTGTCCTTTTTGTTTTGAATTTTTTTAAAAAAAATTGAGATTTTTTGTTGGCAAAAGATGACCATGAATCGATGATAGTGATAACTACAAATTGTTCTTATGAGGTCGTCTGTAATGTCTTTCAATTGTGATTTATGTGTGCTTGATACTTGCGCTAGCTATGGACACTTTTGACTCTTAATTACTTGAGCACTAAAATCTTAGCCACTCACTCTTTTTAAATAACTAGAGAACACTATGCATTTAGCTAGGTTCATGGTTTATCAAGGGCTCTAAATCCCAATTTAGTGAAACTCAAGGTGAAATCCTAGGTTAGGTATAATGAAGAGATGATGTAGGCAAATTTTTTGGACCGTTGAGCCGTTTTAGCCAACCCTATGGAAATTTTCCCTTGTTGTCCCCTTTTTTGCCTTTAAGCCATTTTGTTCTTCACCCACACTAGTATAACCTAACCAATAAAAAAATTCACCAAACACTTAACCCATCACTTTAGACACGAAATGCATTCCTCATTGTATTCGAGTGTATTTTGGTTCAACAAAAGCTTGGGTTTGGGTTTCGGATCATTCTTTGGTGGTTGTACTTTATCTAGTTTCATTGCTACTAGAATTGAAAAAAAAAAAAAAAAAAAAACCCCCAAGTATACATGTAAATAAATAAGTTTGGAGGTGTTAAAAAAAAGAAGAGAAAAAGACATAAAAAGTTTTGAGTTTTGTTTACTTTTATTTCACTTTTATGGAATGAAAGGGTGATTGATTGACTTGATGCAAAATTGAGGATTTTTGGGGTTTTCCATTGAATGTTGTAAAGTCCGTGAGGTGTAAGGTGTGCCTAGGGTGATCCGAGCTTAAAAATTTTCTTTCTCACCACGCTTTACCTTAGCCTTACGTTACAAGCCTTAAAAAGTCCTATTGATCTTCGGCGTTACGCTAACATACATTAGTGGAGAGCAACACTAAATTGGGCCTATGGTGATTATTAAGTTCCTCGATCATTTAGCAATAATTCCATGAACTTCCATAATGCATAAATCAATCAAGTGTTTGATCGGTTGGGTGGTTTTGGTCTTCACACACACACACACACGAGAGTCTTGAGTGAAATTGTGCTAGTATTAAGTGTTGAAATTCTAGATAATCACAATGGTTGATTTTCCTTTCGAGCTTGACACATTTGTAGGTTTTGAGGTAAAATTCATGGTCGTCAATTTTGTTGCTTTAACTCACAGTGTGTATGGTTGTTTGTTTATCAATTGCTTTTTTTTTTTTTTTTTTTTTTTGGTTTTTTCTTTGTTTTGTTTTGTTTTGTTTTGTTTTAACTCAAGGATTAGTAAAATTCTAAGTTTGGGGATATTTGATATAGTGATTTTATCAATCTTTATTCTTAGGCATTTTGTTGGTTTTTGAGCACTTTTATTTGTGTTTTTATTATGTTCATGTTGTTTTTATAGGTTAAATGCAAGAACGAGCAAAAAAGGCACCAAAAAGAGGAATCAAAGGAACAAGAAGCGGGTTGTAGAGTTGCAGCGCGCGCTCAAACTCCCAGGCCAGAGAGCCCGTTTCTATAGGCTACAGCGCACAAAACATCCGCTTCAGCCAGCTCCTACCCTGTTTCAGGCGCGCTACAGCCATTTCTTCATCTGCTACAGTGTGCCTCATGAGAAGCCGTAGCCGCCATATGCGCACTGCATTCCCCTTTTCATCCGCTGCAGCGTCCGCACACGTGAATGACTAAATTTAAGGAGAAAATGAGCTGATTTTTGAAGGGTATAAAAGAGAATTGTGCGAAAACAAAAGGGAGCTTTTTGGACACCCAAATTTCAGACAATCAAGAGCGAAAACTACAAGGTTTTTGAGGGCTTTTCTTGGAGATTCAAAGAGATTGAAGATTTTGGAGCTTGTTCTTCAACTAGTTCTTCTTCCTTCTACCTTCCTCTCTCTTTATAGCTCTTGAACTTGTAATTACTCTTTGAATTGGTGCTTGAATATGAGTTTGATTTTTGTTCGAATTTGGTTGTGGATTTGAGAACTTTGATGTCTAGCTAAACTTAGGGGGGTATGATGTAGCTTGTTGATGACTATGTTTTGATGAATTTATTGCTTGTTGATTGAATCCCATTTAGAATTATTTGTGTTTCTTTATGCTTTTTCCTAATTTGATTTTTCATTAAATCAGAGTTATTAGATGTGTGAAATTGGGCTCAGAAGAGTTAATTTCATATGTTGGGACTTAGGAAACACAACCCATAGTAATATTAACTTCAGGAGGCTAATATGACTTGGGTAATCACTAGAGTAGGGTTGCATAATGAGTGCTTAATTGATTGACTTAATAGGGATATTAATTTGATTAGTTTTGCATATTATTTTACTCGGCACTTGGGAGATGGAGCGAAATTAAAATTGACACCTACGATTAATTATTTGAATGAATTCAATTAACAAGCCTTGAATTGGATAAGTATAGTTTAGTTAAGTGAAATCAAAACCCCCTAGCCTTACATATCATCGAGTTTCCTTCAATCCATATCTTTGATTGCTTTTATTTTGCTTATCCTCAGTTTAATTTAACTGCTTAAATTTGTTACTTCATGTCATTTCCTTTTAATTTTGATTGCTTAGATTAAATTGAGTCATTTTAATTGTGGTATTTAGTTAGTTTCTTAATTTCAATCTCTGTGGGATAATACTTGATATTTTATCACTTTTATTAGTTGTGGTGATTCGTTTACTTCTGAGCACTCACGAAAAAAGACACGCAACAAAGACCAAGATGGAAAAGCCACAAAGACTGAAAATGATATACGGTTAATAACTAAAGTTGAAAAACTAAGATGGAAGACCCGTATTAACATTTTTATTATTGGCCAAATTACTATACAGGTTCCGAAAACCATGGCCTACTGGTTACCGAAAATATAGGCAAGACACCAAGCGCTCTAAAATATTAATAATGAAAAGTTTTAATGACAACATGAGATATTAAAAAGGATTGAGCATTTATTGAATTATTTGTGATTATCTTATGCATGTAGCATGGTTTACTTATTGAGCCTTTGCTCACTAAATTATTCTTCTGACATTTCAGATAATGAGTGAATGGAGACTGGATGGCAGCGAGGCATGACTAGGCGGCATGGCATAGTGGTTATTGAATAAAAGAATTTTTTAGTTTGAAAGTTTAAACTTGATTATTTTTAAGAACTTTATTTTCTTAATTTCAGTATGAATATTGGGATTTCAATAGTTCTAATTGAAGGATTATTAAAATGACACAAGTTTATTTATTTTATATTTTATTATTATTATTTTAAAAATTCCGCTTGATTAAATTACTACGGAAAGCTATTGGTGACATTTACTAACCTAATTAAATATTAGGCTAGTGGGTGTTACAGTTTTTGGTATCAGAGTTCAAGGTTTAAAGACATTTTTAAACCACTTTGTTACGCCATCAGATGTCAAGCTCGCAGTCGTTCGATAAGATTACTTAGTTTACTTATAGTTGTTAGTCCAAATATAGCTAATCGAGCATTGCACTCTCTAGTAATTGGGCACTAGGAAATAAAGTAAAATATATATATTTTTCTTTTTCTTATCAAGTATGGCCGAACGAAACAATAGAGGATGTGAAGATGGGAGTTCGAACGCTTAACATCATGGTTAGAATGGACAACTGGGCACACCGTTGACCATGGAGGCATTTATTCAAGCTGTGGAAATCCTTGGGCAAAGACAACAGAGATAACTTGCTACCTATCCTCATATGACAAATACCTTCGTCGATTTTAAAAAGTTATCTCCTTCATCTTTTGGGGGCACTACCAATCTGTTGGAGGTGGAGAAATGGTTGGTTGAAATGGAAAAGGCATTTACTGTGGTGAGATGTGAAGATGCGGAGAAACAGTTATGTGCTGCCTACATGCTTAAGAGAGATGCTCACAACTGGTGGCTAATGGTGAAACGCTAACATGAGAATGATGAAAGGTCCTTTCACGTGGGCAATGTTTCAAGAGGCTTTCTATGAACAATACTTTCCAAAGGATGTTTGACAGCAAATGGAAAACGATTTCAATTTTACAGCAACACAACAAGACAGTTACCGAGTATGAAGCTAAATTTTCTTGTTTGGAAAAATTTGCTCCCACTTTGGTGGCGACTGAGGAGAATAAAGCTCGTTGATTTGAGAAGGGGTTAAAGCCCCATATTATGGAGGCAATCACTCCTTTTGATCTGGCCACATATAGAGATGTTGTGAATAAGGCACTCTTGGTATAAGGACTCAATTCATAACCCAAGAGGAGAGGAAGGCCCAATTTGGAGACAACAATGGTGGCACTTCTAAGAAAAATTTTGGAAAGGGAAGGGTCAAAACCAGAAGAGAAAGCATGATCAAAGTAACAACCAAGGTAGCAAGAATGAGCATGGAAAACAACAGTTGACTTCTTGTCCTAAATGTGGCAAAGAGTGTAATGACCCAAATTTTCTTTAAGCTTATGATTTCTTTTGTTAAGAATCACAGCTATGTTATGTATGTTTATGTGTTATGTATGGTATGTTTCTAAGAAAAGAAGTTGAATCTTGTGTTAAAAGATTCGATAATGTTAGTTTAAGACCCTTTGGTTACAAGGGGGTAAGTTATGATTTATGACTCTATGTGGTAGTTATAATTTTTAGAAAATCCTGTGCGCAGTTCAGATAAGTTTTGGACGAGGGTCCAGTTAAATTATACTGTTATCAGTTGAAAACAGTATATGAATATCTACGTTAATATGAAAATGGACTGCATTCAGGAAATAAGCCAGGTAAAGCTTCTAATAATGACACCTCTGATGACAAGTGTCATTGCCATGATTGGTCACCTTACAGGGACCAAAATGCAAATATTTTATGTTTAGGGGTCAATTTGCAAATTTAATAAAGTTTATGATTTTGAAGTTTTTAAAGTTAAGGAAGTCTTTTAAGAAGGTTTTAGCAACAAATCGAAGTTTAGAAAGTTTAATTTAGTCGGCCAATCTATAGGGACTAATGTGCAAATATTTTTGCCTTTAGGGGCTAAAGTGCAATTTTGGGAAAAATTGTGGACTTACCAGCAATTATGTAAATTTATGAGCAAGGGATCTAGTTTTGAGGAGCATTATGCAAATTAGAAGAAATTAAGTGTCATTAAAAGTTTACAAATCATACCCTAAGTTTAGCAACTAAACACTTAGATTTGCTTGGTTGATTTTGTGTTATGGTTCAACTAGCAAAGTTAGTCCTATTTGGCACACTATGGCCGGCTACCATGAGGGAGAGACACCTCATGCTTCTAGCTTGGATGAGCCACCCTCCTAGCCTTGCTCCTTGGCAAGCCAAGGCTTGCACACCTAAGCACCAAGGCCGGCCACCACAAGGAACCAACACATGGATCCATTTTGGTGAGCAACATGGACTAGCCTTGCTCACATGGCAAGCTCATGCCTTGCCAAAGCCACACATGACCGGCCACTTGAGGAAGCAACACCTCATGGCCTAGCCTTGATGAATCCACACCCTAGACTCCCTAGCCTAGCCCTCTTGGCAAGCCAAGGCTTGCACACCTCACCCTAGGGCCGGCCATCACAAGGGAATGCCACCTCGAGCTTGTAGCTTTGATGAGCAAGCAATCTAGCTAAGCTTGCTTGGCAATGAAGAGTAAGGAGGGCCGGCCAACACATAGGGATTAAGGAGAAATTTTTGTAGCCTTAAGGACCAATAGATAAATTACAAGAGATGGAATTCTTGAACTCTTCTAGCTCATGACACCTCATGCACCATAGGCTAGCTTAGTAAGCTTGTTAGGCTTACTTGTTGACTAGCAAAGGCAAGCACAAGCTCCACCTAAGGCCGGCCACACTAAGGAAGGGACACCTCAAGGTTCCTAGCTATCATGAGTAAGCAACCTAGCTTGGCTACTTGGCATCTTGGCCGGCCACCACTCAAGAAATCAAGGTCAAGTTTCATTCTTCTAGGGACTTTTGAGCAATTCCAAGAGTTGTGTTTCACCTATAAATAGGTGAAGGTTCTCTCATTTTATTTTGTTAGCCAAAACACACACAAGCAGCCTATATTCCCTAGTTTTCTACCATAGGAACCGAGCCAAGAGAGAAGGAAAAAGAAAAAAGAAAAGAAAGAGAACAAGAGTGTGAGGAGAGTTCGGTTAGTGTAAGAAGTGAGTAGAAAGTTCCAAACTCTAGTTTGAGGATTTTAATCCGTGGAACTTGAGGTAAATACTTGAACCCTCTAGTTCTTTATTTAAGTTTCAATTAGGGCTTGAGTATAAGATCATTAAGTATGAGCATGAGCTTAGTTTGTTAAGTTTTATGCACTATGGTTTAAGTATGCATGAGTAAGGATCAAAACTGAACGGTTTTTCTAATAACCAGATTTTGAGGCTTTTAGAGGCCGAATTTGGAAAAAGTCAAAACTGAAAAGTTGTAGAAAAGAGAAAATCCTAGGGGTCATCGTGGACAGTTTTTGAAAACAAGACCCCTAAGATCTTTGTTTTTGCAAAAACCCGAGACCAAATTATAATTAGTGTATTTGGTTGAAGAATTTTCAAAGGCAGAAACAAGTATGTTAAAGACAGATTTGAGTTTTGAGTTAAAAACAAAAGTTGTAGGAGACTTCAAGTTCTACAACTTTCATGAAGAAAACTTTTCCAAATTTTAAACTAATTTGTAAGAAAAGTACCAAACACTATGTAATAGTTTTAAAACCCGTTTTTGAGAACTTTAGGGTTTTACTAAAATTCAAAAAGGAGTTGAATTTTGGGATTTATGGTTTAAATTGAGTTAGCAACAAGAATCGATACGTTGTTATGATAGGATGATGCTTATCCTATGATTTTCTTGAAAACAGGAAAACGATCTATTTGAGTGAAGAATTTTAATTCAAGGCGCAGTAAAGGTTAGTACGACTCCGCCTACAGCATAAACAAAATTGTTTATAGTATGCCTTTAAATATATGATGATATAAGTGTGATGAAATGCTTATGACTTGTATGATACCAAGTTCATGATGCTATAAGGAATGTTATGGTATGTATGTATGTATGTCTCCATGAAATGATAAATGTTATGGCTTGTATGCTTTTAAGTTTATGTTATGAGATATATGAGGTATGTTAGAGCATGTATGTTCAATAGATGAATAGTTTGATATTATGGCATCACGAAGCATGCTCATTAATGATCAGTTAATCGGTAAGATATGAAATCCCAGTTTTAGTTAAGAAACTGGTTATGATCATGAAATAAGGTTTCAAGAACGAAACAAGATAAGAACAAGATTTAAAGCATCATTATGATAAGCAGGATGCAATATGTCGTATCGACCCGCGTTAGGTCGGGTTTGGTTCATGGTTTGAGTTGGACAGGGCTGGCCGCCCCAACCACTCCATGGCAGCGCGCCACGGTACGTACATTTATGTTAAGTAAGGGCCCTAAAAATTATGCTAACTTATGAAAACAGTGAGAAAGCATAATTGGTTCATGCATTAAGTTATTATGTGATATGTTGCGATTAGATAGTTGTGCTTGCTGAGCGAAAGCTCATAGTTCATGTTTATGCTGTAGGTAAGCAAACTTATAGCAATACTTGATACAAGACAGTGGAGCATGGCAAGACAAACTGTGAAACTGTGGGACGGGAATCACTACGTTTCTTTTTGTTAAATTATGCTACGCTAAATATGTTGTATTTGAGTACAAGATTTCTTTACTATAACATGTAGCCAATTATATGTACAAGTATGTATGTAATTATTAAAAAGATTTCAGTTCAAGTTTTATATTGTATGTGTAAGTATAAAAAATAAAAAAAATATAGCTCAAGTTTTCATATGTAGTAAGTAAATATGTACGGTAACGGCCTACGATAGGCGGGTCGTGTCAGAGTTGGTATCAGAGCAACAGGTCCTGCCTTCCAGTTTCACAGTATGCTTGCCTGCGCCACTGTCATTGTAAGTTGAATATATTTAGTATTTGTATAATTAATTAGTAAGAAATTTTATAATTTAGATTAACAGACAATGGATGAGGACCGAGGTGCGGCTTATGCGTTCTTTATGATGTCCCCGTTAACATTCGATGGAACTAGACGGACCGTGACATTAGCGGCTTGGCTTCATGACGTTGAGGCTATATTTCGCATATGTCACATTCAGCCTCATCTACAAGTAGCGTTGGCTAGCCGTTGTTTAGCAGTAGATGCTAGACTTTGGTGGAGAACTCAAGGAGAGAATGAAGTTCAAGGAGGATTATGGGAAGATTTCCGTAATGCTATCATTGCTCGATTTGGACCTATACGGGAAGAAGACGTTAGTATGCATTATCGGGACCCAGACATTTATCGCGACATGAACACTGCCCGATATCTGAACTATGTTTATGACTGGCACGCTTATCCAAGCAAATCAATGGGCCATTACTGCCGAAGGTTCCAAGAGGCCATGTTACCCCATATTCCTGATTGCGGCAACCCTGAGATGAGAGCCTTACAATTGCTCAGGGAGGGCTTACCTCCCAAAATTAGGGAACATGTGCAGCCTACAGCGTTGGAAATGACGTTGGATCATATGATTAATGAAATTTTGGACGCTGAATTAGTAGCCCATGTGATTCAGGCGGATGCTATGATAAATGACCAAGAACTGGAGCCAGTTGATAATGTTGGTATAGAAGAACCACAGTTTCAATGGGGTCCAGAATTGCAAGAGGATCCTATTCCGGCGTTACCATTTCAAGAAATTCCCCCACAAGAGGAGGGAATTGATGCTAAAGCCATGGATCTTGAGGAATTTCCAGAAAATCTCGAGCTTCAAGAAGATCCTCCTGAAATTGTTATGGATGAGGAAGAAGAGGAACAAGTAAACGTAGAAGATGATCCGGAGGAGATTATGTTTGATGAAGAAGACTGGGAGTATTCTCCAATGTATCATCAGAATAGTGAAATTAGATATAAGATAGTAAGTCTGTGTGATGGCTAAGTGATGGTCACTTCCATCTTATGTGAATATGTATATATGTAATATATGATACAATCTATGATATGTTATGATGTAATATGATATGTTATGATATATGTTATGATATGATTATGTTATGATATGATTATGCTATGATGAGATATAATGATATCATGACCTGATATTATAAATAAAGTTATGATAGATATGATGTCACATGAATGGACAAGGAGATGATTGGAGTATAACAACATCTTTCTTGTGACTAGATAGGAATTAGAAGATGTCTCGGCCACGTACCCGAGCAAACCCAAACCCGCAAGAGCCTGATCTTGCAAATTTAGAAGCCACATTGCAACAGCAATTACAAGAACAGCAGCAAGAAACTAATCAGCTTAGGGAACAAGCAGCCCAACTAAATCAGATACCCCAAGCTAATGAAATTCCACCACAAAACATCATGTACCTCCAGTAGCGCCTCAAGTACCGGAGGTTCATCAAGAAATTCCATTAGAGCCCGCGGGACTGCAAAGGAATCCACCTTTGATTAGAGAGGATCTGTTGTATGAGCGGTTTAGGCGAATGAAGGCACCTGAATTCGAGGGAACTACGGATCCGTTGGTAGCGGATAATTGGCTTATAGATATTCAAGTAATTTTGGATTTTATGGGACTCACAGAACATGAGAAGGTCCTTTGTGCCTCTTTTGCTTTAAAGAAGGATGCGCGTCACTGGTGGAAGACGGTCCAGATGCGCAGAAATGTGGCGAACATGGATTGGCAAGATTTTGTAGCCGAATTCAGTACGATGTACTATAATGGGGAAATACTGGCAGTTCAACAAGATGAGTTTACCAGTTTCAAGCAGGGGTCTATGTCGGTGGTGGAAGCAGTCAATAAGTTTGAACAACTTGGCCGCCTATGTCCAGAACTGGTACCAAATGAAAAGGAGAAGGTAAGAAGAATGATGAAAATGTTTCGGACAGACATCTCCAAGCAAGTTAGTGCAGGAAGTAGCCCTCCTACTCTCGTAGCTGATTGTATAAGTCGAGCTATAAGAGCAGAATACTGGATTAATCAGGACAAGAAAGCAAGGGCTCAGATCTTTAAAGCTAAGAAAGAAGAAAAAGTTATGGAGAAACAGTTTGCAGCCTAGACAGAATCAGGAGACGAACTTGAAAGGCCAGACTAGTAATCCCAACCAATATTCCAAACAGTTTGGGAGGAATAAAAGGAAGGGAAATGCTATGGGCCAGGGCCAACAAAGGAATTACCCTCAAAAGAAAAATAATCGTGGGAATGAGGGTAATAATAATAACTACCCTGTATGTGCTCAATGTGGAAGGAAGCACTTGGGTGTATGTAGAATGGGATCAAACGCTTGCTACCTGTGTGGCAAGGAAGGCCATTATGCGAGGAATTGCACTTCTAATAGCCAGAATCAAAACCCTCAGTACCAGAATAGAATTCAAACCGACAGTTGCATGCGGTGCAAGCCAAGATTGAAGGTCCTTCGATTGTACAAGGAAGATTGGAGGCTCCCGAATCACATGCCCGGATTTATGCCTACACAAAAGGAGATGCTGAAGCTGGAACCTCTAACGTGGTGACAGGTCAGATCTCTTTAGCCACTCATGATGCTATTGCCTTATTTGATTCTGGTGCCACCCATTCATTTGTATCAATGGAGTATGCCCAGAAGTTAGATAGAAGTGTAGAAAATCTAGGGTAACTTTTTAGGACTTCTCTTCCATCGGGAGAGATTTTGTTGTCTGACTCCTGGATGCGAAATGTTCCGGTAGTCATGTGTGGTAGAGAATTGTATGTAGACCTGATTGCAATTAAGCTTCAGGATTTCGATGTTATCCTGGGAATGGATTTCTTAGGTAAGTACAACGCTAAGATTGATTGTCGAAAGCGTTGTGTTACGTTTAGTCCTTTCGGTGAAGATGAATTTAACTTTCACGGCCAGTCTAAGAGCACATCAACTCGGTTAGTTTCGGCAATGAAGGCTTGGAAAATGTTAACTAAAGGATGTCAAGGATACTTAGCTAACATGGTGAACAAAGAACAAGAAAAGGAGCAACAGCCTGAAGATGTTCCCATTATAGGGGAATATGTAGATGTCTTTCCAAAGGATTTAACCAGACTTCCGCCGGAGCGGGAAATCTCTTTCGAAATAGAGTTGTTGCCAGGAGCAGCTCCAATATCGAAAGCACCCTACCGTATGGCCCCAGCTGAGCTTAGGGAACTCCAAGTACAGTTACAAGAACTGTTGGACAAAGGATTTATTCGACAAAGCCATTCCCCGTGGGGAGCACCAGTGCTGTTTGTCAAAAAGAAGGACGGATCATTGCGAATGTGCATCGACTATCGCGAGTTGAACAAGATCACGATTAAGAACAAGTACCCTCTTCCGAGAATCGACGATCTCTTTGATCAACTCAGAGGAGCATTGGTATTCTCGAAAATTGACCTACGATCGGGATATCATCAACTTAGAATCAAGGAAGGAGATATTTCTAAAACAGCTTTCCGAACACGGTATGGACATTATGAGTTTCTAGTCATGCCATTTGGATTGACTAATGCCCCAGCTGCGTTCATGGACCTCATGAATCGGGTGTTTAAAGAGTATTTAGATAAGTTTGTTATCGTCTTTATTGACGATATTTTGATTTACTCAAGGTCCATTGAGGAACATGAGCAGCATCTCAGAATAGTATTGGAAACTTTAAGACAGAATCGACTCCATACCAAGTTCACAAAATGTGAATTTTGGTTGGAAAAAGTGCATTTCTTGGGCCATGTAGTTTCAAAGGAAGGAATTTCCGTTGATCCTGCTAAGATAGAGGCGGTTAGTGCATGGTCAGCACCTAAAAACGTCACGGAGATACGAAGCTTTCTTGGTTTGGCCGGATATTACCGACGGTTTTGTTGAAGGATTCTCCAAGATTGCGGCGCCCCTTACAGCCCTTACTAAGAAAGAGAGAAGTTTGATTGGACACAGAAGTGTGAAGAAAACTTTCAAGAGCTCAAGAGGAAGCTTACGAGTGCACCAGTACTAATAATTCCTGATGTTGAAGCAGGAAATTTTGTTATTTATAGCGATGCGTCAAAGACCGGACTAGGAGCTGTCCTTATGCAAGGAGGAAAGGTGGTTGCCTATGCTTCACGTCACTGAAGGACCACGAGCGGAACTATCCAACGCACGATTTGGAACTTGCAGCAGTGGTGTTTGCCTTAAAGATTTGGAGACATTACCTGTATGGTAATAGATGTGAGATTTTCACCGATCATCAAAGTCTCAAATACATCTTTACCCAAAAGGAGCTCAATATGAGGCAGCGCAGATGGCTTGAACTCGTAAAGGATTACGATTGTGAGATCCTTTATCACCCTGAAAAAGCGAACAAAGTGGCAGACGCATTAAGCAGGAAGTCTTCCGGTGTGCTCATGTCGATTGAAAGATTGTCTAAGTCACTCCAAAAGGAAATTTCTGATTTTGAATTGGAAATAATATCAGGGAAATTGGCTGCTTTGACTCTTCAGTCCAATCTCCTAGACTCTATTAAATGTTATCAGGAGAAAGATTCCTTTTTTATAAAGACGCAACTTCTTGGTGGTGAAGATAAAGACTTTAAGACATCCACGAATGGATTAATTCTCTTCAAAGGAAGGATTTGTGTTCCTAACTTTGAATTCCTTAAGAAACAAATCATGTCTGAAGCGCATGAAACGCCATACTCAGTTCACCCTGGAGCTACTAAGATGTACAAGGACCTCAAGGAGAATTTTTGGTGGCCAAACATGAAGAAAGAAATAGCGGATTTCGTATCAAAATGCTTAACTTGTCAGAAAGTTAAGGCCGAGCACCGACAACCTGGCGGAGATCTTCAAAAGATCGAACTCCCAGAGTGGAAATGGGAGCAAATCATCATGGATTTCATAGTTACCCAGGACCACAAGTGGGAATGATATGATTTGGGTGATTGTGGATAGGTTAACCAAATCAGCTCATTTCATTGCTATTAAAGACAACCTTTTCGGTCGAGAAATTGGCTGAAATTTATGTATCTCAGATTGTTAGGTTTCATGGAATTCCAAAATCCATCATTTCAGATCGGGATGGGCGTTTTACCTCACGATTTTGGAAAAGTGTACATGCAGCTATGGGATCAAAGTTGAAATTCAGTACTGCTTTTCACCCTCAGACGGATGGACAATCGAAACGTACTATCCAAACATTGGAAGATATGTTGAGGTCTTGTATTTTGGATTTCAAGGGAAACTGGGATCAGAAGTTACCCTTGATCGAGTTTTTCGTATAATAACAGTTATCACGCCTCAATTGGTATGGCTCCATTTGAAGCGCTTTACGGAAGAAAATGCCGATCTCCCATCCATTGGCAAGAAGTTGGACAGAAGCAACTTCAAACCACGGACTTCATCAGAAGAACCTCAGAAGACATCAGGGTGATCAAGCAACAACTCGACGTAGCTTTCAGTTGGCAGAAAAGTTATGCTGATAATGTCGAAGGCCTTTAGAATTTCAAGTTGGAGATTCTGTTTTTCTTAAGATTGCTCCAATGAAAGGAGTTATGAGGTTTGGCAAAAAGGGGAAGCTTAATCCAAGATATACGGGTCCTTTTGAAATTCTCGAAAGGATTGGAAAAGTAGCTTACAGACTTGCGTTACCGCCAGCTTTGGCCTCTGTACATGACGTTTTCCACGTTTCGATGTTGAAGAAATATGTACATGATCCTTCCCATGTGTTAAGTCAGGAACCTGTTGAAGTACAAACGGATTTGACTTATGAGGAAAAGCCAATCCGGATTTTAGACCGAGAAGAAAAGGTTTTAAGAAATAAAACCATTCCTATGGTTAAGGTGTTATGGAGGAATCATAAAATAGAAGAAGCAACGTGGGAAGTAGAAGAAGAAATGAGAAAGAACTATCCCTACTTGTAGTGATTTTCGAGGACGAAAATTTTTAAGGGGGGTAGATTGTAATGACCCAAATTTTCTTTAAGCTTATGATTTCTTTTGTTAAGAATCACAGCTATGTTATGTATGTTTATGTGTTATGTATGGTATGTTTCTAAGAAAAGAAGTTGAATCTTGTGTTAAAAGATTCGATAATGTTAGTTTAAGACCCTTTGGTTACAAGGGGGTAAGTTATGATTTATGACTCTATGTGGTAGTTATAATTTTTAGAAAATCCTGTGCGCAGTTCAGATAAGTTTTGGACGAGGGTCCAGTTAAATTATACTGTTATCAGTTGAAAACAGTATATGAATATCTACGTTAATATGAAAATGGACTGCATTCAGGAAATAAGCCAGGTAAAGCTTCTAATAATGACACCTCTGATGACAAGTGTCATTGCCATGATTGGTCACCTTACAGGGACCAAAATGCAAATATTTTATGTTTAGGGGTCAATTTGCAAATTTAATAAAGTTTATGATTTTGAAGTTTTTAAAGTTAAGGAAGTCTTTTTAAGAAGGTTTTAGCAACAAATCAAAGTTTAGAAAGTTTAATTTAGTCGGCCAATCTATAGGGACTAATGTGCAAATATTTTTGCCTTTAGGGGCTAAAGTGCAATTTTGGGAAAAATTGTGGACTTACCAGCAATTATGTAAATTTATGAGCAAGGGATCTAGTTTTTGAGGAGCATTATGCAAATTAGAAGAAATTAAGTGTCATTAAAAGTTTACAAATCATACCCTAAGTTTAGCAACTAAACACTTAGATTTGCTTGGTTGATTTTGTGTTATGGTTCAACTAGCAAAGTTAGTCCTATTTGGCACACTATGGTCGGCTACCATGAGGGAGAGACACCTCATGCTTCTAGCTTGGATGAGCCACCCTCCTAGCCTTGCTCCTTGGCAAGCCAAGGCTTGCACACCTAAGCACCAAGGCCGGCCACCACAAGGAACCAACACATGGATCCATTTTGGTGAGCAACATGGACTAGCCTTGCTCACATGGCAAGCTCATGCCTTGCCAAAGCCACACATGACCGGCCACTTGAGGAAGCAACACCTCATGGCCTAGCCTTGATGAATCCACACCCTAGACTCCCTAGCCTAGCCCTCTTGGCAAGCCAAGGCTTGCACACCTCACCCTAGGGCCGGCCATCACAAGGGAATGCCACCTCGAGCTTGTAGCTTTGATGAGCAAGCAATCTAGCTAAGCTTGCTTGGCAATGAAGAGTAAGGAGGGCCGGCCAACACATAGGGATTAAGGAGAAATTTTTGTAGCCTTAAGGACCAATAGATAAATTACAAGAGATGGAATTCTTGAACTCTTCTAGCTCATGACACCTCATGCACCATAGGCTAGCTTAGTAAGCTTGTTAGGCTTACTTGTTGACTAGCAAAGGCAAGCACAAGCTCCACCTAAGGCCGGCCACACTAAGGAAGGGACACCTCAAGGTTCCTAGCTATCATGAGTAAGCAACCTAGCTTGGCTACTTGGCATCTTGGCCGGCCACCACTCAAGAAATCAAGGTCAAGTTTCATTCTTCTAGGGACTTTTGAGCAATTCCAAGAGTTGTGTTTCACCTATAAATAGGTGAAGGTTCTCTCATTTTATTTTGTTAGCCAAAACACACACAAGCAGCCTATATTCCCTAGTTTTCTACCATAGGAACCGAGCCAAGAGAGAAGGAAAAAGAAAAAAGAAAAGAAAGAGAACAAGAGTGTGAGGAGAGTTCGGTTAGTGTAAGAAGTGAGTAGAAAGTTCCAAAACTCTAGTTTGAGGATTTTAATCCGTGGAACTTGAGGTAAATACTTGAACCCTCTAGTTCTTTATTTAAGTTTCAATTAGGGCTTGAGTATAAGATCATTAAGTATGAGCATGAGCTTAGTTTGTTAAGTTTTATGCACTATGGTTTAAGTATGCATGAGTAAGGATCAAAACTGAACGGTTTTCTAATAACCAGATTTTGAGGCTTTTAGAGGCCGAATTTGGAAAAAGTCAAAACTGAAAAGTTGTAGAAAAGAGAAAATCCTAGGGGTCATCGTGGACAGTTTTTTGAAACAAGACCCCTAAGATCTTTGTTTTGCAAAAACCCGAGACCAAATTATAATTAGTGTATTTGGTTGAAGAATTTTCAAAGGCAGAAACAAGTATGTTAAAGACAGATTTGAGTTTTGAGTTAAAAACAAAGTTGTAGGAGACTTCAAGTTCTACAACTTTCATGAAGAAAACTTTTCCAAATTTTAAACTAATTTGTAAGAAAAGTACCAAACACTATGTAATAGTTTTAAAACCCGTTTTTGAGAACTTTAGGGTTTTACTAAAATTCAAAAAGGAGTTGAATTTTGGGATTTATGGTTTAAATTGAGTTAGCAACAAGAATCGATACGTTGTTATGATAGGATGATGCTTATCCTATGATTTTCTTGAAAACAGGAAAACGATCTATTTGAGTGAAGAATTTTAATTCAAGGCGCAGTAAAGGTTAGTACGACTCCGCCTACAGCATAAACAAAATTGTTTATAGTATGCCTTTAAATATATGATGATATAAGTGTGATGAAATGCTTATGACTTGTATGATACCAAGTTCATGATGCTATAAGGAATGTTATGGTATGTATGTATGTATGTCTCCATGAAATGATAAATGTTATGGCTTGTATGCTTTTAAGTTTATGTTATGAGATATATGAGGTATGTTAGAGCATGTATGTTCAATAGATGAATAGTTTGATATTATGGCATCACGAAGCATGCTCATTAATGATCAGTTAATCGGTAAGATATGAATCCCAGTTTTAGTTAAGAAACTGGTTATGATCATGAAATAAGGTTTCAAGAACGAAACAAGATAAGAACAAGATTTAAAGCATCATTATGATAAGCAGGATGCAATATGTCGTATCGACCCGCGTTAGGTCGGGTTTGGTTCATGGTTTGAGTTGGACAGGGCTGGCCGCCCCAACCACTCCATGGCAGCGCGCCACGGTACGTACATTTATGTTAAGTAAGGGCCCTAAAAATTATGCTAACTTATGAAAACAGTGAGAAAGCATAATTGGTTCATGCATTAAGTTATTATGTGATATGTTGCGATTAGATAGTTGTGCTTGCTGAGCGAAAGCTCATAGTTCATGTTTATGCTGTAGGTAAGCAAACTTATAGCAATACTTGATACAAGACAGTGGAGCATGGCAAGACAAACTGTGAAACTGTGGGACGGGAATCACTACGTTTCTTTTTGTTAAATTATGCTACGCTAAATATGTTGTATTTGAGTACAAGATTTCTTTACTATAACATGTAGCCAATTATATGTACAAGTATGTATGTAATTATTAAAAAGATTTCAGTTCAAGTTTTATATTGTATGTGTAAGTATAAAAAATAAAAAAAAATATAGCTCAAGTTTTCATATGTAGTAAGTAAATATGTACGGTAACGGCCTACGATAGGCGGGTCGTGTCAGAGTTGGTATCAGAGCAACAGGTCCTGCCTTCCAGTTTCACAGTATGCTTGCCTGCGCCACTGTCATTGTAAGTTGAATATATTTAGTATTTGTATAATTAATTAGTAAGAAATTTTATAATTTAGATTAACAGACAATGGATGAGGACCGAGGTGCGGCTTATGCGTTCTTTATGATGTCCCCGTTAACATTCGATGGAACTAGACGGACCGTGACATTAGCGGCTTGGCTTCATGACGTTGAGGCTATATTTCGCATATGTCACATTCAGCCTCATCTACAAGTAGCGTTGGCTAGCCGTTGTTTAGCAGTAGATGCTAGACTTTGGTGGAGAACTCAAGGAGAGAATGAAGTTCAAGGAGGATTATGGGAAGATTTCCGTAATGCTATCATTGCTCGATTTGGACCTATACGGGAAGAAGACGTTAGTATGCATTATCGGGACCCAGACATTTATCGCGACATGAACACTGCCCGATATCTGAACTATGTTTATGACTGGCACGCTTATCCAAGCAAATCAATGGGCCATTACTGCCGAAGGTTCCAAGAGGCCATGTTACCCCATATTCCTGATTGCGGCAACCCTGAGATGAGAGCCTTACAATTGCTCAGGGAGGGCTTACCTCCCAAAATTAGGGAACATGTGCAGCCTACAGCGTTGGAAATGACGTTGGATCATATGATTAATGAAATTTTGGACGCTGAATTAGTAGCCCATGTGATTCAGGCGGATGCTATGATAAATGACCAAGAACTGGAGCCAGTTGATAATGTTGGTATAGAAGAACCACAGTTTCAATGGGGTCCAGAATTGCAAGAGGATCCTATTCCGGCGTTACCATTTCAAGAAATTCCCCCACAAGAGGAGGGAATTGATGCTAAAGCCATGGATCTTGAGGAATTTCCAGAAAATCTCGAGCTTCAAGAAGATCCTCCTGAATTGTTATGGATGAGGAATAAGAGGAACAAGTAAACGTAGAAGATGATCCGGAGGAGATTATGTTTGATGAAGAAGACTGGGAAGTATTCTCCAATGTATCATCAGAATAGTGAAATTAGATATAAGATAGTAAGTCTGTGTGATGGCTAAGTGATGGTCACTTCCATCTTATGTGAATATGTATATATGTAATATATGATACAATCTATGATATGTTATGATGTAATATGATATGTTATGATATATGTTATGATATGATTATGTATGATATGATTATGCTATGATGAGATATAATGATATCATGACCTGATATTATAAATAAAGTTATGATAAGATATGATGTCACATGAATGGACAAGGAGATGATTGGAGTATAACAACATCTTTCTTGTGACTAGATAGGAATTAGAAGATGTCTCGGCCACGTACCCGAGCAAACCCAAACCCGCAAGAGCCTGATCTTGCAAATTTAGAAGCCACATTGCAACAGCAATTACAAGAACAGCAGCAAGAAACTAATCAGCTTAGGGAACAAGCAGCCCAACTAAATCAGATACCCCAAGCTAATGAAATTCCACCACAAAACAATCATGTACCTCCAGTAGCGCCTCAAGTACCGGAGGTTCATCAAGAAATTCCATTAGAGCCCGCGGGACTGCAAAGGAATCCACCTTTGATTAGAGAGGATCTGTTGTATGAGCGGTTTAGGCGAATGAAGGCACCTGAATTCGAGGGAACTACGGATCCGTTGGTAGCGGATAATTGGCTTATAGATATTCAAGTAATTTTGGATTTTATGGGACTCACAGAACATGAGAAGGTCCTTTGTGCCTCTTTTGCTTTAAAGAAGGATGCGCGTCACTGGTGGAAGACGGTCCAGATGCGCAGAAATGTGGCGAACATGGATTGGCAAGATTTTGTAGCCGAATTCAGTACGATGTACTATAATGGGGAAATACTGGCAGTTCAACAAGATGAGTTTACCAGTTTCAAGCAGGGGTCTATGTCGGTGGTGGAAGCAGTCAATAAGTTTGAACAACTTGGCCGCCTATGTCCAGAACTGGTACCAAATGAAAAGGAGAAGGTAAGAAGAATGATGAAAATGTTTCGGACAGACATCTCCAAGCAAGTTAGTGCAGGAAGTAGCCCTCCTACTCTCGTAGCTGATTGTATAAGTCGAGCTATAAGAGCAGAATACTGGATTAATCAGGACAAGAAAGCAAGGGCTCAGATCTTTAAAGCTAAGAAAGAAGAAAAAGTTATGGAGAAACAGTTGCAGCCTAGACAGAATCAGGAGACGAACTTGAAAGGCCAGACTAGTAATCCCAACCAATATTCCAAACAGTTTGGGAGGAATAAAAGGAAGGGAAATGCTATGGGCCAGGGCCAACAAAGGAATTACCCTCAAAAGAAAAATAATCGTGGGAATGAGGGTAATAATAATAACTACCCTGTATGTGCTCAATGTGGAAGGAAGCACTTGGGTGTATGTAGAATGGGATCAAACGCTTGCTACCTGTGTGGCAAGGAAGGCCATTATGCGAGGAATTGCACTTCTAATAGCCAGAATCAAAACCCTCAGTACCAGAATAGAAATTCAAACCGACAGTTGCATGCGGTGCAAGCCAAGATTGAAGGTCCTTCGATTGTACAAGGAAGATTGGAGGCTCCCGAATCACATGCCCGGATTTATGCCTACACAAAAGGAGATGCTGAAGCTGGAACCTCTAACGTGGTGACAGGTCAGATCTCTTTAGCCACTCATGATGCTATTGCCTTATTTGATTCTGGTGCCACCCATTCATTTGTATCAATGGAGTATGCCCAGAAGTTAGATAGAAGTGTAGAAAATCTAGGGTAACTTTTTAGGACTTCTCTTCCATCGGGAGAGATTTTGTTGTCTGACTCCTGGATGCGAAATGTTCCGGTAGTCATGTGTGGTAGAGAATTGTATGTAGACCTGATTGCAATTAAGCTTCAGGATTTCGATGTTATCCTGGGAATGGATTTCTTAGGTAAGTACAACGCTAAGATTGATTGTCGAAAGCGTTGTGTTACGTTTAGTCCTTTCGGTGAAGATGAATTTAACTTTCACGGCCAGTCTAAGAGCACATCAACTCGGTTAGTTTCGGCAATGAAGGCTTGGAAAATGTTAACTAAAGGATGTCAAGGATACTTAGCTAACATGGTGAACAAAGAACAAGAAAAGGAGCAACAGCCTGAAGATGTTCCCATTATAGGGGAATATGTAGATGTCTTTCCAAAGGATTTAACCAGACTTCCGCCGGAGCGGGAAATCTCTTTCGAAATAGAGTTGTTGCCAGGAGCAGCTCCAATATCGAAAGCACCCTACCGTATGGCCCCAGCTGAGCTTAGGGAACTCCAAGTACAGTTACAAGAACTGTTGGACAAAGGATTTATTCGACAAAGCCATTCCCCGTGGGGAGCACCAGTGCTGTTTGTCAAAAAGAAGGACGGATCATTGCGAATGTGCATCGACTATCGCGAGTTGAACAAGATCACGATTAAGAACAAGTACCCTCTTCCGAGAATCGACGATCTCTTTGATCAACTCAGAGGAGCATTGGTATTCTCGAAAATTGACCTACGATCGGGATATCATCAACTTAGAATCAAGGAAGGAGATATTTCTAAAACAGCTTTCCGAACACGGTATGGACATTATGAGTTTCTAGTCATGCCATTTGGATTGACTAATGCCCCAGCTGCGTTCATGGACCTCATGAATCGGGTGTTTAAAGAGTATTTAGATAAGTTTGTTATCGTCTTTATTGACGATATTTTGATTTACTCAAGGTCCATTGAGGAACATGAGCAGCATCTCAGAATAGTATTGGAAACTTTAAGACAGAATCGACTCCATACCAAGTTCACAAAATGTGAATTTTGGTTGGAAAAAGTGCATTTCTTGGGCCATGTAGTTTCAAAGGAAGGAATTTCCGTTGATCCTGCTAAGATAGAGGCGGTTAGTGCATGGTCAGCACCTAAAAACGTCACGGAGATACGAAGCTTTCTTGGTTTGGCCGGATATTACCGACGGTTTGTTGAAGGATTCTCCAAGATTGCGGCGCCCCTTACAGCCCTTACTAAGAAAGAGAGAAGTTTGATTGGACACAGAAGTGTGAAGAAAACTTTCAAGAGCTCAAGAGGAAGCTTACGAGTGCACCAGTACTAATAATTCCTGATGTTGAAGCAGGAAATTTTGTTATTTATAGCGATGCGTCAAAGACCGGACTAGGAGCTGTCCTTATGCAAGGAGGAAAGGTGGTTGCCTATGCTTCACGTCAACTGAAGGACCACGAGCGGAACTATCCAACGCACGATTTGGAACTTGCAGCAGTGGTGTTTGCCTTAAAGATTTGGAGACATTACCTGTATGGTAATAGATGTGAGATTTTCACCGATCATCAAAGTCTCAAATACATCTTTACCCAAAAGGAGCTCAATATGAGGCAGCGCAGATGGCTTGAACTCGTAAAGGATTACGATTGTGAGATCCTTTATCACCCTGAAAAAAGCGAACAAAGTGGCAGACGCATTAAGCAGGAAGTCTTCCGGTGTGCTCATGTCGATTGAAAGATTGTCTAAGTCACTCCAAAAGGAAATTTCTGATTTGAATTGGAAATAATATCAGGGAAATTGGCTGCTTTGACTCTTCAGTCCAATCTCCTAGACTCTATTAAATGTTATCAGGAGAAAGATTCCTTTTTTATAAAGACGCAACTTCTTGGTGGTGAAGATAAAGACTTTAAGACATCCACGAATGGATTAATTCTCTTCAAAGGAAGGATTTGTGTTCCTAACTTTGAATTCCTTAAGAAACAAATCATGTCTGAAGCGCATGAAACGCCATACTCAGTTCACCCTGGAGCTACTAAGATGTACAAGGACCTCAAGGAGAATTTTTGGTGGCCAAACATGAAGAAAGAAATAGCGGATTTCGTATCAAAATGCTTAACTTGTCAGAAAGTTAAGGCCGAGCACCGACAACCTGGCGGAGATCTTCAAAAGATCGAACTCCCAGAGTGGAAATGGGAGCAAATCATCATGGATTTCATAGTTTACCCAGGACCACAAGTGGGAATGATATGATTTGGGTGATTGTGGATAGGTTAACCAAATCAGCTCATTTCATTGCTATTAAAGACACCTTTTCGGTCGAGAAATTGGCTGAAATTTATGTATCTCAGATTGTTAGGTTTCATGGAATTCCAAAATCCATCATTTCAGATCGGGATGGGCGTTTTACCTCACGATTTTGGAAAAGTGTACATGCAGCTATGGGATCAAAGTTGAAATTCAGTACTGCTTTTCACCCTCAGACGGATGGACAATCGAAACGTACTATCCAAACATTGGAAGATATGTTGAGGTCTTGTATTTTGGATTTCAAGGGAAACTGGGATCAGAAGTTACCCTTGATCGAGTTTTCGTATAATAACAGTTATCACGCCTCAATTGGTATGGCTCCATTTGAAGCGCTTTACGGAAGAAAATGCCGATCTCCCATCCATTGGCAAGAAGTTGGACAGAAGCAACTTCAAACCACGGACTTCATCAGAAGAACCTCAGAAGACATCAGGGTGATCAAGCAACAACTCGACGTAGCTTTCAGTTGGCAGAAAAGTTATGCTGATAATGTCGAAGGCCTTTAGAATTTCAAGTTGGAGATTCTGTTTTTCTTAAGATTGCTCCAATGAAAGGAGTTATGAGGTTTGGCAAAAAGGGGAAGCTTAATCCAAGATATACGGGTCCTTTTGAAATTCTCGAAAGGATTGGAAAAGTAGCTTACAGACTTGCGTTACCGCCAGCTTTGGCCTCTGTACATGACGTTTTCCACGTTTCGATGTTGAAGAAATATGTACATGATCCTTCCCATGTGTTAAGTCAGGAACCTGTTGAAGTACAAACGGATTTGACTTATGAGGAAAAGCCAATCCGGATTTTAGACCGAGAAGAAAAGGTTTTAAGAAATAAAACCATTCCTATGGTTAAGGTGTTATGGAGGAATCATAAAATAGAAGAAGCAACGTGGGAAGTAGAAGAAGAAATGAGAAAGAACTATCCCTACTTGTAGTGATTTCGAGGACGAAAATTTTAAGGGGGGTAGATTGTAATGACCCAAATTTTCTTTAAGCTTATGATTTCTTTTGTTAAGAATCACAGCTATGTTATGTATGTTTATGTGTTATGTATGGTATGTTTTCTAAGAAAAGAAGTTGAATCTTGTGTTAAAAGATTCGATAATGTTAGTTTAAGACCCTTTGGTTACAAGGGGGTAAGTTATGATTTATGACTCTATGTGGTAGTTATAATTTTTAGAAAATCCTGTGCGCAGTTCAGATAAGTTTTGGACGAGGGTCCAGTTAAATTATACTGTTATCAGTTGAAAACAGTATATGAATATCTACGTTAATATGAAAATGGACTGCATTCAGGAAATAAGCCAGGTAAAGCTTCTAATAATGACACCTCTGATGACAAGTGTCATTGCCATGATTGGTCACCTTACAGGGACCAAAATGCAAATATTTTATGTTTAGGGGTCAATTTGCAAATTTAATAAAGTTTATGATTTTGAAGTTTTTAAAGTTAAGGAAGTCTTTTTAAGAAGGTTTTAGCAACAAATCAAAGTTTAGAAAGTTTAATTTAGTCGGCCAATCTATAGGGACTAATGTGCAAATATTTTTGCCTTTAGGGGCTAAAGTGCAATTTTGGGAAAAATTGTGGACTTACCAGCAATTATGTAAATTTATGAGCAAGGGATCTAGTTTTTGAGGAGCATTATGCAAATTAGAAGAAATTAAGTGTCATTAAAAGTTTACAAATCATACCCTAAGTTTAGCAACTAAACACTTAGATTTGCTTGGTTGATTTTGTGTTATGGTTCAACTAGCAAAGTTAGTCCTATTTTGGCACACTATGGTCGGCTACCATGAGGGAGAGACACCTCATGCTTCTAGCTTGGATGAGCCACCCTCCTAGCCTTGCTCCTTGGCAAGCCAAGGCTTGCACACCTAAGCACCAAGGCCGGCCACCACAAGGAACCAACACATGGATCCATTTTGGTGAGCAACATGGACTAGCCTTGCTCACATGGCAAGCTCATGCCTTGCCAAAGCCACACATGACCGGCCACTTGAGGAAGCAACACCTCATGGCCTAGCCTTGATGAATCCACACCCTAGACTCCCTAGCCTAGCCCTCTTGGCAAGCCAAGGCTTGCACACCTCACCCTAGGGCCGGCCATCACAAGGGAATGCCACCTCGAGCTTGTAGCTTTGATGAGCAAGCAATCTAGCTAAGCTTGCTTGGCAATGAAGAGTAAGGAGGGCCGGCCAACACATAGGGATTAAGGAGAAATTTTTGTAGCCTTAAGGACCAATAGATAAATTACAAGAGATGGAATTCTTGAACTCTTCTAGCTCATGACACCTCATGCACCATAGGCTAGCTTAGTAAGCTTGTTAGGCTTACTTGTTGACTAGCAAAGGCAAGCACAAGCTCCACCTAAGGCCGGCCACACTAAGGAAGGGACACCTCAAGGTTCCTAGCTATCATGAGTAAGCAACCTAGCTTGGCTACTTGGCATCTTGGCCGGCCACCACTCAAGAAATCAAGGTCAAGTTTCATTCTTCTAGGGACTTTTGAGCAATTCCAAGAGTTGTGTTTCACCTATAAATAGGTGAAGGTTCTCTCATTTTATTTTGTTAGCCAAAACACACACAAGCAGCCTATATTCCCAAGTTTTCTGCCATAGGAACCGAGCCAAGAGAGAAGGAAAAAGAAAAAAGAAAAGAAAGAGAACAAGAGTGTGAGGAGAGTTCGGTTAGTGTAAGAAGTGAGTAGAAAGTTCCAAAACTCTAGTTTGAGGATTTTAATCCGTGGAACTTGAGGTAAATACTTGAACCCTCTAGTTCTTTATTTAAGTTTCAATTAGGGCTTGAGTATAAGATCATTAAGTATGAGCATGAGCTTAGTTTGTTAAGTTTTATGCACTATGGTTTAAGTATGCATGAGTAAGGATCAAAACTGAACGGTTTTTCTAATAACCAGATTTTGAGGCTTTTAGAGGCCGAATTTGGAAAAAGTCAAAACTGAAAAGTTGTAGAAAAGAGAAAATCCTAGGGGTCATCGTGGACAGTTTTTGAAAACAAGACCCCTAAGATCTTTGTTTTTGCAAAAACCCGAGACCAAATTATAATTAGTGTATTTGGTTGAAGAATTTTCAAAGGCAGAAACAAGTATGTTAAAGACAGATTTGAGTTTTGAGTTAAAAACAAAAGTTGTAGGAGACTTCAAGTTCTACAACTTTCATGAAGAAAACTTTTCCAAATTTTAAACTAATTTGTAAGAAAAGTACCAAACACTATGTAATAGTTTTAAAACCCGTTTTTGAGAACTTTAGGGTTTTACTAAAATTCAAAAAGGAGTTGAATTTTGGGATTTATGGTTTAAATTGAGTTAGCAACAAGAATCGATACGTTGTTATGATAGGATGATGCTTATCCTATGATTTTCTTGAAAACAGGAAAACGATCTATTTGAGTGAAGAATTTTAATTCAAGGCGCAGTAAAGGTTAGTACGACTCCGCCTACAGCATAAACAAAATTGTTTATAGTATGCCTTTAAATATATGATGATATAAGTGTGATGAAATGCTTATGACTTGTATGATACCAAGTTCATGATGCTATAAGGAATGTTATGGTATGTATGTATGTATGTCTCCATGAAATGATAAATGTTATGGCTTGTATGCTTTTAAGTTTATGTTATGAGATATATGAGGTATGTTAGAGCATGTATGTTCAATAGATGAATAGTTTGATATTATGGCATCACGAAGCATGCTCATTAATGATCAGTTAATCGGTAAGATATGAAATCCCAGTTTTAGTTAAGAAACTGGTTATGATCATGAAATAAGGTTTCAAGAACGAAACAAGATAAGAACAAGATTTAAAGCATCATTATGATAAGCAGGATGCAATATGTCGTATCGACCCGCGTTAGGTCGGGTTTGGTTCATGGTTTGAGTTGGACAGGGCTGGCCGCCCCAACCACTCCATGGCAGCGCGCCACGGTACGTACATTTATGTTAAGTAAGGGCCCTAAAAATTATGCTAACTTATGAAAACAGTGAGAAAGCATAATTGGTTCATGCATTAAGTTATTATGTGATATGTTGCGATTAGATAGTTGTGCTTGCTGAGCGAAAGCTCATAGTTCATGTTTATGCTGTAGGTAAGCAAACTTATAGCAATACTTGATACAAGACAGTGGAGCATGGCAAGACAAACTGTGAAACTGTGGGACGGGAATCACTACGTTTCTTTTTGTTAAATTATGCTACGCTAAATATGTTGTATTTGAGTACAAGATTTCTTTACTATAACATGTAGCCAATTATATGTACAAGTATGTATGTAATTATTAAAAAGATTTCAGTTCAAGTTTTATATTGTATGTGTAAGTATAAAAAATAAAAAAAAATATAGCTCAAGTTTTCATATGTAGTAAGTAAATATGTACGGTAACGGCCTACGATAGGCGGGTCGTGTCAGAGTTGGTATCAGAGCAACAGGTCCTGCCTTCCAGTTTCACAGTATGCTTGCCTGCGCCACTGTCATTGTAAGTTGAATATATTTAGTATTTGTATAATTAATTAGTAAGAAATTTTATAATTTAGATTAACAGACAATGGATGAGGACCGAGGTGCGGCTTATGCGTTCTTTATGATGTCCCCGTTAACATTCGATGGAACTAGACGGACCGTGACATTAGCGGCTTGGCTTCATGACGTTGAGGCTATATTTCGCATATGTCACATTCAGCCTCATCTACAAGTAGCGTTGGCTAGCCGTTGTTTAGCAGTAGATGCTAGACTTTGGTGGAGAACTCAAGGAGAGAATGAAGTTCAAGGAGGATTATGGGAAGATTTCCGTAATGCTATCATTGCTCGATTTGGACCTATACGGGAAGAAGACGTTAGTATGCATTATCGGGACCCAGACATTTATCGCGACATGAACACTGCCCGATATCTGAACTATGTTTATGACTGGCACGCTTATCCAAGCAAATCAATGGGCCATTACTGCCGAAGGTTCCAAGAGGCCATGTTACCCCATATTCCTGATTGCGGCAACCCTGAGATGAGAGCCTTACAATTGCTCAGGGAGGGCTTACCTCCCAAAATTAGGGAACATGTGCAGCCTACAGCGTTGGAAATGACGTTGGATCATATGATTAATGAAATTTTGGACGCTGAATTAGTAGCCCATGTGATTCAGGCGGATGCTATGATAAATGACCAAGAACTGGAGCCAGTTGATAATGTTGGTATAGAAGAACCACAGTTTCAATGGGGTCCAGAATTGCAAGAGGATCCTATTCCGGCGTTACCATTTCAAGAAATTCCCCCACAAGAGGAGGGAATTGATGCTAAAGCCATGGATCTTGAGGAATTTCCAGAAAATCTCGAGCTTCAAGAAGATCCTCCTGAAATTGTTATGGATGAGGAAGAAGAGGAACAAGTAAACGTAGAAGATGATCCGGAGGAGATTATGTTTGATGAAGAAGACTGGGAAGTATTCTCCAATGTATCATCAGAATAGTGAAATTAGATATAAGATAGTAAGTCTGTGTGATGGCTAAGTGATGGTCACTTCCATCTTATGTGAATATGTATATATGTAATATATGATACAATCTATGATATGTTATGATGTAATATGATATGTTATGATATATGTTATGATATGATTATGTTATGATATGATTATGCTATGATGAGATATAATGATATCATGACCTGATATTATAAATAAAGTTATGATAAGATATGATGTCACATGAATGGACAAGGAGATGATTGGAGTATAACAACATCTTTCTTGTGACTAGATAGGAATTAGAAGATGTCTCGGCCACGTACCCGAGCAAACCAAACCCGCAAGAGCCTGATCTTGCAAATTTAGAAGCCACATTGCAACAGCAATTACAAGAACAGCAGCAAGAAACTAATCAGCTTAGGGAACAAGCAGCCCAACTAAATCAGATACCCCAAGCTAATGAAATTCCACCACAAAACAATCATGTACCTCCAGTAGCGCCTCAAGTACCGGAGGTTCATCAAGAAATTCCATTAGAGCCCGCGGGACTGCAAAGGAATCCACCTTTGATTAGAGAGGATCTGTTGTATGAGCGGTTTAGGCGAATGAAGGCACCTGAATTCGAGGGAACTACGGATCCGTTGGTAGCGGATAATTGGCTTATAGATATTCAAGTAATTTTGGATTTTATGGGACTCACAGAACATGAGAAGGTCCTTTGTGCCTCTTTTGCTTTAAAGAAGGATGCGCGTCACTGGTGGAAGACGGTCCAGATGCGCAGAAATGTGGCGAACATGGATTGGCAAGATTTTGTAGCCGAATTCAGTACGATGTACTATAATGGGGAAATACTGGCAGTTCAACAAGATGAGTTTACCAGTTTCAAGCAGGGGTCTATGTCGGTGGTGGAAGCAGTCAATAAGTTTGAACAACTTGGCCGCCTATGTCCAGAACTGGTACCAAATGAAAAGGAGAAGGTAAGAAGAATGATGAAAATGTTTCGGACAGACATCTCCAAGCAAGTTAGTGCAGGAAGTAGCCCTCCTACTCTCGTAGCTGATTGTATAAGTCGAGCTATAAGAGCAGAATACTGGATTAATCAGGACAAGAAAGCAAGGGCTCAGATCTTTAAAGCTAAGAAAGAAGAAAAAGTTATGGAGAAACAGTTGCAGCCTAGACAGAATCAGGAGACGAACTTGAAAGGCCAGACTAGTAATCCCAACCAATATTCCAAACAGTTTGGGAGGAATAAAAGGAAGGGAAATGCTATGGGCCAGGGCCAACAAAGGAATTACCCTCAAAAGAAAAATAATCGTGGGAATGAGGGTAATAATAATAACTACCCTGTATGTGCTCAATGTGGAAGGAAGCACTTGGGTGTATGTAGAATGGGATCAAACGCTTGCTACCTGTGTGGCAAGGAAGGCCATTATGCGAGGAATTGCACTTCTAATAGCCAGAATCAAAACCCTCAGTACCAGAATAGAAATTCAAACCGACAGTTGCATGCGGTGCAAGCCAAGATTGAAGGTCCTTCGATTGTACAAGGAAGATTGGAGGCTCCCGAATCACATGCCCGGATTTATGCCTACACAAAAGGAGATGCTGAAGCTGGAACCTCTAACGTGGTGACAGGTCAGATCTCTTTAGCCACTCATGATGCTATTGCCTTATTTGATTCTGGTGCCACCCATTCATTTGTATCAATGGAGTATGCCCAGAAGTTAGATAGAAGTGTAGAAAATCTAGGGTAACTTTTTAGGACTTCTCTTCCATCGGGAGAGATTTTGTTGTCTGACTCCTGGATGCGAAATGTTCCGGTAGTCATGTGTGGTAGAGAATTGTATGTAGACCTGATTGCAATTAAGCTTCAGGATTTCGATGTTATCCTGGGAATGGATTTCTTAGGTAAGTACAACGCTAAGATTGATTGTCGAAAGCGTTGTGTTACGTTTAGTCCTTTCGGTGAAGATGAATTTAACTTTCACGGCCAGTCTAAGAGCACATCAACTCGGTTAGTTTCGGCAATGAAGGCTTGGAAAATGTTAACTAAAGGATGTCAAGGATACTTAGCTAACATGGTGAACAAAGAACAAGAAAAGGAGCAACAGCCTGAAGATGTTCCCATTATAGGGGAATATGTAGATGTCTTTCCAAAGGATTTAACCAGACTTCCGCCGGAGCGGGAAATCTCTTTCGAAATAGAGTTGTTGCCAGGAGCAGCTCCAATATCGAAAGCACCCTACCGTATGGCCCCAGCTGAGCTTAGGGAACTCCAAGTACAGTTACAAGAACTGTTGGACAAAGGATTTATTCGACAAAGCCATTCCCCGTGGGGAGCACCAGTGCTGTTTGTCAAAAAGAAGGACGGATCATTGCGAATGTGCATCGACTATCGCGAGTTGAACAAGATCACGATTAAGAACAAGTACCCTCTTCCGAGAATCGACGATCTCTTTGATCAACTCAGAGGAGCATTGGTATTCTCGAAAATTGACCTACGATCGGGATATCATCAACTTAGAATCAAGGAAGGAGATATTTCTAAAACAGCTTTCCGAACACAGTATGGACATTATGAGTTTCTAGTCATGCCATTTGGATTGACTAATGCCCCAGCTGCGTTCATGGACCTCATGAATCGGGTGTTTAAAGAGTATTAGATAAGTTTGTTATCGTCTTTATTGACGATATTTTGATTTACTCAAGGTCCATTGAGGAACATGAGCAGCATCTCAGAATAGTATTGGAAACTTTAAGACAGAATCGACTCCATACCAAGTTCACAAAATGTGAATTTTGGTTGGAAAAAGTGCATTTCTTGGGCCATGTAGTTTCAAAGGAAGGAATTTCCGTTGATCCTGCTAAGATAGAGGCGGTTAGTGCATGGTCAGCACCTAAAACGTCACGGAGATACGAAGCTTTCTTGGTTTGGCCGGATATTACCGACGGTTTTGTTGAAGGATTCTCCAAGATTGCGGCGCCCCTTACAGCCCTTACTAAGAAAGAGAGAAAGTTTGATTGGACACAGAAGTGTGAAGAAAACTTTCAAGAGCTCAAGAGGAAGCTTACGAGTGCACCAGTACTAATAATTCCTGATGTTGAAGCAGGAAATTTTGTTATTTATAGCGATGCGTCAAAGACCGGACTAGGAGCTGTCCTTATGCAAGGAGGAAAGGTGGTTGCCTATGCTTCACGTCAACTGAAGGACCACGAGCGGAACTATCCAACGCACGATTTGGAACTTGCAGCAGTGGTGTTTGCCTTAAAGATTTGGAGACATTACCTGTATGGTAATAGATGTGAGATTTTCACCGATCATCAAAGTCTCAATACATCTTTACCCAAAAGGAGCTCAATATGAGGCAGCGCAGATGGCTTGAACTCGTAAAGGATTACGATTGTGAGATCCTTTATCACCCTGAAAAAGCGAACAAAGTGGCAGACGCATTAAGCAGGAAGTCTTCCGGTGTGCTCATGTCGATTGAAAGATTGTCTAAGTCACTCCAAAAGGAAATTTCTGATTTTGAATTGGAAATAATATCAGGGAAATTGGCTGCTTTGACTCTTCAGTCCAATCTCCTAGACTCTATTAAATGTTATCAGGAGAAAGATTCCTTTTTTATAAAGACGCAACTTCTTGGTGGTGAAGATAAAGACTTTAAGACATCCACGAATGGATTAATTCTCTTCAAAGGAAGGATTTGTGTTCCTAACTTTGAATTCCTTAAGAAACAAATCATGTCTGAAGCGCATGAAACGCCATACTCAGTTCACCCTGGAGCTACTAAGATGTACAAGGACCTCAAGGAGAATTTTTGGTGGCCAAACATGAAGAAAGAAATAGCGGATTTCGTATCAAAATGCTTAACTTGTCAGAAAGTTAAGGCCGAGCACCGACAACCTGGCGGAGATCTTCAAAAGATCGAACTCCCAGAGTGGAAATGGGAGCAAATCATCATGGATTTCATAGTTACCCAGGACCACAAGTGGGAATGATATGATTTGGGTGATTGTGGATAGGTTAACCAAATCAGCTCATTTCATTGCTATTAAAGACACCTTTTCGGTCGAGAAATTGGCTGAAATTTATGTATCTCAGATTGTTAGGTTTCATGGAATTCCAAAATCCATCATTTCAGATCGGGATGGGCGTTTTACCTCACGATTTTGGAAAAGTGTACATGCAGCTATGGGATCAAAGTTGAAATTCAGTACTGCTTTTCACCCTCAGACGGATGGACAATCGAAACGTACTATCCAAACATTGGAAGATATGTTGAGGTCTTGTATTTTGGATTTCAAGGGAAACTGGGATCAGAAGTTACCCTTGATCGAGTTTTCGTATAATAACAGTTATCACGCCTCAATTGGTATGGCTCCATTTGAAGCGCTTTACGGAAGAAAATGCCGATCTCCCATCCATTGGCAAGAAGTTGGACAGAAGCAACTTCAAACCACGGACTTCATCAGAAGAACCTCAGAAGACATCAGGGTGATCAAGCAACAACTCGACGTAGCTTTCAGTTGGCAGAAAAGTTATGCTGATAATGTCGAAGGCCTTTAGAATTTCAAGTTGGAGATTCTGTTTTTCTTAAGATTGCTCCAATGAAAGGAGTTATGAGGTTTGGCAAAAAGGGGAAGCTTAATCCAAGATATACGGGTCCTTTTGAAATTCTCGAAAGGATTGGAAAAGTAGCTTACAGACTTGCGTTACCGCCAGCTTTGGCCTCTGTACATGACGTTTTCCACGTTTCGATGTTGAAGAAATATGTACATGATCCTTCCCATGTGTTAAGTCAGGAACCTGTTGAAGTACAAACGGATTTGACTTATGAGGAAAAGCCAATCCGGATTTTAGACCGAGAAGAAAAGGTTTTAAGAAATAAAACCATTCCTATGGTTAAGGTGTTATGGAGGAATCATAAAATAGAAGAAGCAACGTGGGAAGTAGAAGAAGAAATGAGAAAGAACTATCCCTACTTGTAGTGATTTTCGAGGACGAAAATTTTTAAGGGGGGTAGATTGTAATGACCCAAATTTTCTTTAAGCTTATGATTTCTTTTGTTAAGAATCACAGCTATGTTATGTATGTTTATGTGTTATGTATGGTATGTTTCTAAGAAAAGAAGTTGAATCTTGTGTTAAAGATTCGATAATGTTAGTTTAAGACCCTTTGGTTACAAGGGGGTAAGTTATGATTTATGACTCTATGTGGTAGTTATAATTTTAGAAAATCCTGTGCGCAGTTCAGATAAGTTTTGGACGAGGGTCCAGTTAAATTATACTGTTATCAGTTGAAAACAGTATATGAATATCTACGTTAATATGAAAATGGACTGCATTCAGGAAATAAGCCAGGTAAAGCTTCTAATAATGACACCTCTGATGACAAGTGTCATTGCCATGATTGGTCACCTTACAGGGACCAAAATGCAAATATTTTATGTTTAGGGGTCAATTTGCAAATTTAATAAAGTTTATGATTTTGAAGTTTTTAAAGTTAAGGAAGTCTTTTTAAGAAGGTTTTAGCAACAAATCAAAGTTTAGAAAGTTTAATTTAGTCGGCCAATCTATAGGGACTAATGTGCAAATATTTTTGCCTTTAGGGGCTAAAGTGCAATTTTGGGAAAAATTGTGGACTTACCAGCAATTATGTAAATTTATGAGCAAGGGATCTAGTTTTTGAGGAGCATTATGCAAATTAGAAGAAATTAAGTGTCATTAAAAGTTTACAAATCATACCCTAAGTTTAGCAACTAAACACTTAGATTTGCTTGGTTGATTTTGTGTTATGGTTCAACTAGCAAAGTTAGTCCTATTTGGCACACTATGGTCGGCTACCATGAGGGAGAGACACCTCATGCTTCTAGCTTGGATGAGCCACCCTCCTAGCCTTGCTCCTTGGCAAGCCAAGGCTTGCACACCTAAGCACCAAGGCCGGCCACCACAAGGAACCAACACATGGATCCATTTTGGTGAGCAACATGGACTAGCCTTGCTCACATGGCAAGCTCATGCCTTGCCAAAGCCACACATGACCGGCCACTTGAGGAAGCAACACCTCATGGCCTAGCCTTGATGAATCCACACCCTAGACTCCCTAGCCTAGCCCTCTTGGCAAGCCAAGGCTTGCACACCTCACCCTAGGGCCGGCCATCACAAGGGAATGCCACCTCGAGCTTGTAGCTTTGATGAGCAAGCAATCTAGCTAAGCTTGCTTGGCAATGAAGAGTAAGGAGGGCCGGCCAACACATAGGGATTAAGGAGAAATTTTTGTAGCCTTAAGGACCAATAGATAAATTACAAGAGATGGAATTCTTGAACTCTTCTAGCTCATGACACCTCATGCACCATAGGCTAGCTTAGTAAGCTTGTTAGGCTTACTTGTTGACTAGCAAAGGCAAGCACAAGCTCCACCTAAGGCCGGCCACACTAAGGAAGGGACACCTCAAGGTTCCTAGCTATCATGAGTAAGCAACCTAGCTTGGCTACTTGGCATCTTGGCCGGCCACCACTCAAGAAATCAAGGTCAAGTTTCATTCTTCTAGGGACTTTTGAGCAATTCCAAGAGTTGTGTTTCACCTATAAATAGGTGAAGGTTCTCTCATTTTATTTTGTTAGCCAAAACACACACAAGCAGCCTATATTCCCAAGTTTTCTGCCATAGGAACCGAGCCAAGAGAGAAGGAAAAAGAAAAAAGAAAAGAAAGAGAACAAGAGTGTGAAGAGAGTTCGGTTAGTGTAAGAAGTGAGTAGAAAGTTCCAAAACTCTAGTTTGAGGATTTTAATCCGTGGAACTTGAGGTAAATACTTGAACCCTCTAGTTCTTTATTTAAGTTTCAATTAGGGCTTGAGTATAAGATCATTAAGTATGAGCATGAGCTTAGTTTGTTAAGTTTTATGCACTATGGTTTAAGTATGCATGAGTAAGGATCAAAACTGAACGGTTTTTCTAATAACCAGATTTTGAGGCTTTTAGAGGCCGAATTTGGAAAAAGTCAAAACTGAAAAGTTGTAGAAAAGAGAAAATCCTAGGGGTCATCGTGGACAGTTTTTGAAAACAAGACCCCTAAGATCTTTGTTTTTGCAAAAACCCGAGACCAAATTATAATTAGTGTATTTGGTTGAAGAATTTTCAAAGGCAGAAACAAGCATGTTAAAGACAGATTTGAGTTTTGAGTTAAAAACAAGAGTTGTAGGAGACTTCAAGTTCTACAACTTTCATGAAGAAAACTTTTCCAAATTTTAAACTAATTTGTAAGAAAGTACCAAACACTATGTAATAGTTTTAAAACCCGGTTTTGAGAACTTTAGGGTTTTACTAAAATTCAAAAAGGAGTTGAATTTTGGGATTTATGGTTTAAATTGAGTTAGCAACAAGAATCGATACGTTGTTATGATAGGATGATGCTTATCCTATGATTTTCTTGAAAACAGGAAAACGATCTGTTTGAGTGAAGAATTTTAATTCAAGGCGCAGTAAAGGTTAGTACGACTCCGCCTACAGCATAAACAAAATTGTTTATAGTATGCCTTTAATATATGATGATATAAGTGTGATGAAATGCTTATGACTTGTATGATACCAAGTTCATGATGCTATAAGGAATGTTATGGTATGTATGTATGTATGTCTCCATGAAATGATAAATGTTATGGCTTGTATGCTTTTAAGTTTATGTTATGAGATATATGAGGTATGTTAGAGCATGTATGTTCAATAGATGAATAGTTTGATATTATGGCATCACGAAGCATGCTCATTAATGATCAGTTAATCGGTAAGATATGAAATCCCAGTTTTAGTTAAGAAACTGGTTATGATCATGAAATAAGGTTTCAAGAACGAAACAAGATAAGAACAAGATTTAAAGCATCATTATGATAAGCAGGATGCAATATGTCGTATCGACCCGCGTTAGGTCGGGTTTGGTTCATGGTTTGAGTTGGACAGGGCTGGCCGCCCCAACCACTCCATGGCAGCGCGCCACGGTACGTACATTTATGTTAAGTAAGGGCCCTAAAAATTATGCTAACTTATGAAAACAGTGAGAAAGCATAATTGGTTCATGCATTAAGTTATTATGTGATATGTTGCGATTAGATAGTTGTGCTTGCTGAGCGAAAGCTCATAGTTCATGTTTATGCTGTAGGTAAGCAAACTTATAGCAATGCTTGATACAAGACAGTGGAGCATGGCAAGACAAACTGTGAAACTGTGGGACGGGAATCACTACGTTTCTTTTTGTTAAATTATGCTACGCTAAATATGTTGTATTTGAGTACAAGATTTCTTTACTATAACATGTAGCCAATTATATGTACAAGTATGTATGTAATTATTAAAAAGATTTCAGTTCAAGTTTTATATTGTATGTGTAAGTATAAAAAATAAAAAAAAATATAGCTCAAGTTTTCATATGTAGTAAGTAAATATGTACGGTAACGGCCTACGATAGGCGGGTCGTGTCAGAGTTGGTATCAGAGCAACAGGTCCTGCCTTCCAGTTTCACAGTATGCTTGCCTGCGCCACTGTCATTGTAAGTTGAATATATTTAGTATTTGTATAATTAATTAGTAAGAAATTTTATAATTTAGATTAACAGACAATGGATGAGGACCGAGGTGCGGCTTATGCGTTCTTTATGATGTCCCCGTTAACATTCGATGGAACTAGACGGACCGTGACATTAGCGGCTTGGCTTCATGACGTTGAGGCTATATTTCGCATATGTCACATTCAGCCTCATCTACAAGTAGCGTTGGCTAGCCGTTGTTTAGCAGTAGATGCTAGACTTTGGTGGAGAACTCAAGGAGAGAATGAAGTTCAAGGAGGATTATGGGAAGATTTCCGTAATGCTATCATTGCTCGATTTGGACCTATACGGGAAGAAGACGTTAGTATGCATTATCGGGACCCAGACATTTATCGCGACATGAACACTGCCCGATATCTGAACTATGTTTATGACTGGCACGCTTATCCAAGCAAATCAATGGGCCATTACTGCCGAAGGTTCCAAGAGGCCATGTTACCCCATATTCCTGATTGCGGCAACCCTGAGATGAGAGCCTTACAATTGCTCAGGGAGGGCTTACCTCCCAAAATTAGGGAACATGTGCAGCCTACAGCGTTGGAAATGACGTTGGATCATATGATTAATGAAATTTTGGACGCTGAATTAGTAGCCCATGTGATTCAGGCGGATGCTATGATAATGACCAAGAACTGGAGCCAGTTGATAATGTTGGTATAGAAGAACCACAGTTTCAATGGGGTCCAGAATTGCAAGAGGATCCTATTCCGGCGTTACCATTTCAAGAAATTCCCCCACAAGAGGAGGGAATTGATGCTAAAGCCATGGATCTTGAGGAATTTCCAGAAAATCTCGAGCTTCAAGAAGATCCTCCTGAAATTGTTATGGATGAGGAAGAAGAGGAACAAGTAAACGTAGAAGATGATCCGGAGGAGATTATGTTTGATGAAGAAGACTGGGAAGTATTCTCCAATGTATCATCAGAATAGTGAAATTAGATATAAGATAGTAAGTCTGTGTGATGGCTAAGTGATGGTCACTTCCATCTTATGTGAATATGTATATATGTAATATATGATACAATCTATGATATGTTATGATGTAATATGATATGTTATGATATATGTTATGATATGATTATGTTATGATATGATTATGCTATGATGAGATATAATGATATGATGACCTGATATTATAAATAAAGTTATGATAAGATATGATGTCACATGAATGGACAAGGAGATGATTGGAGTATAACAACATCTTTCTTGTGACTAGATAGGAATTAGAAGATGTCTCGGCCACGTACCCGAGCAAACCCAAACCCGCAAGAGCCTGATCTTGCAAATTTAGAAGCCACATTGCAACAGCAATTACAAGAACAGCAGCAAGAAACTAATCAGCTTAGGGAACAAGCAGCCCAACTAAATCAGATACCCCAAGCTAATGAAATTCCACCACAAAACAATCATGTACCTCCAGTAGCGCCTCAAGTACCGGAGGTTCATCAAGAAATTCCATTAGAGCCCGCGGGACTGCAAAGGAATCCACCTTTGATTAGAGAGGATCTGTTGTATGAGCGGTTTAGGCGAATGAAGGCACCTGAATTCGAGGGAACTACGGATCCGTTGGTAGCGGATAATTGGCTTATAGATATTCAAGTAATTTTGGATTTTATGGGACTCACAGAACATGAGAAGGTCATTTGTGCCTCTTTTGCTTTAAAGAAGGATGCGCGTCACTGGTGGAAGACGGTCCAGATGCGCAGAAATGTGGCGAACATGGATTGGCAAGATTTTGTAGCCGAATTCAGTACGATGTACTATAATGGGGAAATACTGGCAGTTCAACAAGATGAGTTTACCAGTTTCAAGCAGGGGTCTATGTCGGTGGTGGAAGCAGTCAATAAGTTTGAACAACTTGGCCGCCTATGTCCAGAACTGGTACCAAATGAAAAGGAGAAGGTAAGAAGAATGATGAAAATGTTTCGGACAGACATCTCCAAGCAAGTTAGTGCAGGAAGTAGCCCTCCTACTCTCGTAGCTGATTGTATAAGTCGAGCTATAAGAGCAGAATACTGGATTAATCAGGACAAGAAAGCAAGGGCTCAGATCTTTAAAGCTAAGAAAGAAGAAAAAGTTATGGAGAAACAGTTGCAGCCTAGACAGAATCAGGAGACGAACTTGAAAGGCCAGACTAGTAATCCCAACCAATATTCCAAACAGTTTGGGAGGAATAAAAGGAAGGGAAATGCTATGGGCCAGGGCCAACAAAGGAATTACCCTCAAAAGAAAAATAATCGTGGGAATGAGGGTAATAATAATAACTACCCTGTATGTGCTCAATGTGGAAGGAAGCACTTGGGTGTATGTAGAATGGGATCAAACGCTTGCTACCTGTGTGGCAAGGAAGGCCATTATGCGAGGAATTGCACTTCTAATAGCCAGAATCAAAACCCTCAGTACCAGAATAGAAATTCAAACCGACAGTTGCATGCGGTGCAAGCCAAGATTGAAGGTCCTTCGATTGTACAAGGAAGATTGGAGGCTCCCGAATCACATGCCCGGATTTATGCCTACACAAAAGGAGATGCTGAAGCTGGAACCTCTAACGTGGTGACAGGTCAGATCTCTTTAGCCACTCATGATGCTATTGCCTATTTGATTCTGGTGCCACCCATTCATTTGTATCAATGGAGTATGCCCAGAAGTTAGATAGAAGTGTAGAAAATCTAGGGTAACTTTTTAGGACTTCTCTTCCATCGGGAGAGATTTTGTTGTCTGACTCCTGGATGCGAAATGTTCCGGTAGTCATGTGTGGTAGAGAATTGTATGTAGACCTGATTGCAATTAAGCTTCAGGATTTCGATGTTATCCTGGGAATGGATTTCTTAGGTAAGTACAACGCTAAGATTGATTGTCGAAAGCGTTGTGTTACGTTTAGTCCTTTCGGTGAAGATGAATTTAACTTTCACGGCCAGTCTAAGAGCACATCAACTCGGTTAGTTTCGGCAATGAAGGCTTGGAAAATGTTAACTAAAGGATGTCAAGGATACTTAGCTAACATGGTGAACAAAGAACAAGAAAAGGAGCAACAGCCTGAAGATGTTCCCATTATAGGGGAATATGTAGATGTCTTTCCAAAGGATTTAACCAGACTTCCGCCGGAGCGGGAAATCTCTTTCGAAATAGAGTTGTTGCCAGGAGCAGCTCCAATATCGAAAGCACCCTACCGTATGGCCCCAGCTGAGCTTAGGGAACTCCAAGTACAGTTACAAGAACTGTTGGACAAAGGATTTATTCGACAAAGCCATTCCCCGTGGGGAGCACCAGTGCTGTTTGTCAAAAAGAAGGACGGATCATTGCGAATGTGCATCGACTATCGCGAGTTGAACAAGATCACGATTAAGAACAAGTACCCTCTTCCGAGAATCGACGATCTCTTTGATCAACTCAGAGGAGCATTGGTATTCTCGAAAATTGACCTACGATCGGGATATCATCAACTTAGAATCAAGGAAGGAGATATTTCTAAAACAGCTTTCCGAACACGGTATGGACATTATGAGTTTCTAGTCATGCCATTTGGATTGACTAATGCCCCAGCTGCGTTCATGGACCTCATGAATCGGGTGTTTAAAGAGTATTTAGATAAGTTTGTTATCGTCTTTATTGACGATATTTTGATTTACTCAAGGTCCATTGAGGAACATGAGCAGCATCTCAGAATAGTATTGGAAACTTTAAGACAGAATCGACTCCATACCAAGTTCACAAAATGTGAATTTTGGTTGGAAAAAGTGCATTTCTTGGGCCATGTAGTTTCAAAGGAAGGAATTTCCGTTGATCCTGCTAAGATAGAGGCGGTTAGTGCATGGTCAGCACCTAAAAACGTCACGGAGATACGAAGCTTTCTTGGTTTGGCCGGATATTACCGACGGTTTGTTGAAGGATTCTCCAAGATTGCGGCGCCCCTTACAGCCCTTACTAAGAAAGAGAGAAAGTTTGATTGGACACAGAAGTGTGAAGAAAACTTTCAAGAGCTCAAGAGGAAGCTTACGAGTGCACCAGTACTAATAATTCCTGATGTTGAAGCAGGAAATTTTGTTATTTATAGCGATGCGTCAAAGACCGGACTAGGAGCTGTCCTTATGCAAGGAGGAAAGGTGGTTGCCTATGCTTCACGTCAACTGAAGGACCACGAGCGGAACTATCCAACGCACGATTTGGAACTTGCAGCAGTGGTGTTTGCCTTAAAGATTTGGAGACATTACCTGTATGGTAATAGATGTGAGATTTTCACCGATCATCAAAGTCTCAAATACATCTTTACCCAAAAGGAGCTCAATATGAGGCAGCGCAGATGGCTTGAACTCGTAAAGGATTACGATTGTGAGATCCTTTATCACCCTGGAAAAGCGAACAAAGTGGCAGACGCATTAAGCAGGAAGTCTTCCGGTGTGCTCATGTCGATTGAAAGATTGTCTAAGTCACTCCAAAAGGAAATTTCTGATTTTGAATTGGAAATAATATCAGGGAAATTGGCTGCTTTGACTCTTCAGTCCAATCTCCTAGACTCTATTAAATGTTATCAGGAGAAAGATTCCTTTTTTATAAAGACGCAACTTCTTGGTGGTGAAGATAAAGACTTTAAGACATCCACGAATGGATTAATTCTCTTCAAATGAAGGATTTGTGTTCCTAACTTTGAATTCCTTAAGAAACAAATCATGTCTGAAGCGCATGAAACGCCATACTCAGTTCACCCTGGAGCTACTAAGATGTACAAGGACCTCAAGGAGAATTTTTGGTGGCCAAACATGAAGAAAGAAATAGCGGATTTCGTATCAAAATGCTTAACTTGTCAGAAAGTTAAGGCCGAGCACCGACAACCTGGCGGAGATCTTCAAAAGATCGAACTCCCAGAGTGGAAATGGGAGCAAATCATCATGGATTTCATAGTTACCCAGGACCACAAGTGGGAATGATATGATTTGGGTGATTGTGGATAGGTTAACCAAATCAGCTCATTTCATTGCTATTAAACACCTTTTCGGTCGAGAAATTGGCTGAAATTTATGTATCTCAGATTGTTAGGTTTCATGGAATTCCAAAATCCATCATTTCAGATCGGGATGGGCGTTTTACCTCACGATTTTGGAAAAGTGTACATGCAGCTATGGGATCAAAGTTGAAATTCAGTACTGCTTTTCACCCTCAGACGGATGGACAATCGAAACGTACTATCCAAACATTGGAAGATATGTTGAGGTCTTGTATTTTGGATTTCAAGGGAAACTGGGATCAGAAGTTACCCTTGATCGAGTTTTCGTATAATAACAGTTATCAAGCCTCAATTGGTATGGCTCCATTTGAAGCGCTTTACGGAAGAAAATGTCGATCTCCCATCCATTGGCAAGAAGTTGGACAGAAGCAACTTCAAACCACGGACTTCATCAGAAGAACCTCAGAAGACATCAGGGTGATCAAGCAACAACTCGACGTAGCTTTCAGTCGGCAGAAAAGTTATGCTGATAATGTCGAAGGCCTTTAGAATTTCAAGTTGGAGATTCTGTTTTTCTTAAGATTGCTCCAATGAAAGGAGTTATGAGGTTTGGCAAAAAGGGGAAGCTTAATCCAAGATATACGGGTCCTTTTGAAATTCTCGAAAGGATTGGAAAAGTAGCTTACAGACTTGCGTACCGCCAGCTTTGGCCTCTGTACATGACGTTTTCCACGTTTCGATGTTGAAGAAATATGTACATGATCCTTCCCATGTGTTAAGTCAGGAACCTGTTGAAGTACAAACGGATTTGACTTATGAGGAAAAGCCAATCCGGATTTTAGACCGAGAAGAAAAGGTTTTAAGAAATAAAACCATTCCTATGGTTAAGGTGTTATGGAGGAATCATAAAATAGAAGAAGCAACGTGGGAAGTAGAAGAAGAAATGAGAAAGAACTATCCCTACTTGTAGTGATTTTCGAGGACGAAAATTTTTAAGGGGGGTAGATTGTAATGACCCAAATTTTCTTTAAGCTTATGATTTCTTTTGTTAAGAATCACAGCTATGTTATGTATGTTTATGTGTTATGTATGGTATGTTTCTAAGAAAGAAGTTGAATCTTGTGTTAAAAGATTCGATAATGTTAGTTTAAGACCCTTTGGTTACAAGGGGGTAAGTTATGATTTATGACTCTATGTGGTAGTTATAATTTTTAGAAAATCCTGTGCGCAGTTCAGATAAGTTTTGGACGAGGGTCCAGTTAAATTATACTGTTATCAGTTGAAAACAGTATATGAATATCTACGTTAATATGAAAATGGACTGCATTCAGGAAATAAGCCAGGTAAAGCTTCTAATAATGACACCTCTGATGACAAGTGTCATTGCCATGATTGGTCACCTTACAGGGACCAAAATGCAAATATTTTATGTTTAGGGGTCAATTTGCAAATTTAATAAAGTTTATGATTTTGAAGTTTTTAAAGTTAAGGAAGTCTTTTTAAGAAGGTTTTAGCAACAAATCAAAGTTTAGAAAGTTTAATTTAGTCGGCCAATCTATAGGGACTAATGTGCAAATATTTTTGCCTTTAGGGGCTAAAGTGCAATTTTGGGAAAAAATTGTGGACTTACCAGCAATTATGTAAATTTATGAGCAAGGGATCTAGTTTTTGAGGAGCATTATGCAAATTAGAAGAAATTAAGTGTCATTAAAAGTTTACAAATCATACCCTAAGTTTAGCAACTAAACACTTAGATTTGCTTGGTTGATTTTGTGTTATGGTTCAACTAGCAAAGTTAGTCCTATTTGGCACACTATGGCCGGCTACCATGAGGGAGAGACACCTCATGCTTCTAGCTTGGATGAGCCACCCTCCTAGCCTTGCTCCTTGGCAAGCCAAGGCTTGCACACCTAAGCACCAAGGCCGGCCACCACAAGGAACCAACACATGGATCCATTTTGGTGAGCAACATGGACTAGCCTTGCTCACATGGCAAGCTCATGCCTTGCCAAAGCCACACATGACCGGCCACTTGAGGAAGCAACACCTCATGGCCTAGCCTTGATGAATCCACACCCTAGACTCCCTAGCCTAGCCCTCTTGGCAAGCCAAGGCTTGCACACCTCACCCTAGGGCCGGCCATCACAAGGGAATGCCACCTCGAGCTTGTAGCTTTGATGAGCAAGCAATCTAGCTAAGCTTGCTTGGCAATGAAGAGTAAGGAGGGCCGGCCAACACATAGGGATTAAGGAGAAATTTTTGTAGCCTTAAGGACCAATAGATAAATTACAAGAGATGGAATTCTTGAACTCTTCTAGCTCATGACACCTCATGCACCATAGGCTAGCTTAGTAAGCTTGTTAGGCTTACTTGTTGACTAGCAAAGGCAAGCACAAGCTCCACCTAAGGCCGGCCACACTAAGGAAGGGACACCTCAAGGTTCCTAGCTATCATGAGTAAGCAACCTAGCTTGGCTACTTGGCATCTTGGCCGGCCACCACTCAAGAAATCAAGGTCAAGTTTCATTCTTCTAGGGACTTTTGAGCAATTCCAAGAGTTGTGTTTCACCTATAAATAGGTGAAGGTTCTCTCATTTTATTTTGTTAGCCAAAACACACACAAGCAGCCTATATTCCCAAGTTTTCTGCCATAGGAACCGAGCCAAGAGAGAAGGAAAAAGAAAAAAGAAAAGAAAGAGAACAAGAGTGTGAAGAGAGTTCGGTTAGTGTAAGAAGTGAGTAGAAAGTTCCAAAACTCTAGTTTGAGGATTTTAATCCGTGGAACTTGAGGTAAATACTTGAACCCTCTAGTTCTTTATTTAAGTTTCAATTAGGGCTTGAGTATAAGATCATTAAGTATGAGCATGAGCTTAGTTTGTTAAGTTTTATGCACTATGGTTTAAGTATGCATGAGTAAGGATCAAAACTGAACGGTTTTTCTAATAACCAGATTTTGAGGCTTTTAGAGGCCGAATTTGGAAAAAGTCAAAACTGAAAAGTTGTAGAAAAGAGAAAATCCTAGGGGTCATCGTGGACAGTTTTGAAAACAAGACCCCTAAGATCTTTGTTTTTGCAAAAAACCCGAGACCAAATTATAATTAGTGTATTTGGTTGAAGAATTTTCAAAAGGCAGAAACAAGCATGTTAAAGACAGATTTGAGTTTTGAGTTTAAAACAAGAGTTGTAGGAGACTTCAAGTTCTACAACTTTCATGAAGAAAACTTTTCCAAATTTTAAACTAATTTGTAAGAAAAGTACCAAACACTATGTAATAGTTTTAAAACCCGGTTTTGAGAACTTTAGGGTTTACTAAAATTCAAAAAGGAGTTGAATTTTGGGATTTATGGTTTAAATTGAGTTAGCAACAAGAATCGATACGTTGTTATGATAGGATGATGCTTATCCTATGATTTTCTTGAAACAGGAAAACGACCTGTTTGAGTGAAGAATTTTAATTCAAGGCGCAGTAAAGGTTAGTACGACTCCGCCTACAGCATAAACAAAATTGTTTATAGTATGCCTTTAAATATATGATGATATAAGTGTGATGAAATGCTTATGACTTGTATGATACCAAGTTCATGATGCTATAAGGAATGTTATGGTATGTATGTATGTATGTCTCCATGAAATGATAAATGTTATGGCTTGTATGCTTTTAAGTTTATGTTATGAGATATATGAGGTATGTTAGAGCATGTATGTTCATATAATGAATAGTTTGATATTATGGCATCACGAAGCATGCTCATTAATGATCAGTTAATCGGTAAGATATGAAATCCCAGTTTCAGTTAAGAAACTGGTTATGATCATGAAATAAGGTTTCAAGAACGAAACAAGATAAGAACAAGATTTAAAGCATCATTATGATAAGCAGGATGCAATATGTCGTATCGACCCGCGTTAGGTCGGGTTTGGTTCATGGTTTGAGTTGGACAGGGCTGGCCGCCCCAACCACTCCATGGCAGCGCGCCACGGTACGTACATTTATGTTAAGTAAGGGCCCTAAAAATTATGCTAACTTATGAAAATAGTAAGAAAGCATAATTGGTTCATGCATTAAGTTATTATGTGATATGTTGCGGATAGATAGTTGTGCTTGCTGAGCGAAAGCTCATAGTTCATGTTTATGCTGTAGGTAAGCAAACTTATAGCAATGCTTGATACAAGACAGTGGAGCATGGCAAGACAAACTGTGAACTGTGGGACGGGAATCACTACGTTTCTTTTTGTTAAATTATGCTACGCTAAATATGTTGTATTTGAGTACAAGATTTCTTTACTATAACATGTAGCCAATTATATGTACAAGTATGTATGTAATTATTAAAAAAATTTCAGTTCAAGTTTTATATTGTATGTGTAAGTATAAAAAAAAATATATATATATAGCTCAAGTTTTCATATGTAGTAAGTAAGTATGTACGGTAACGGCCTACGATAGGCGGGTCGTGTCAAAGAGCATCATGGTGAATATCGAATGGGAACTAACACTTGCTTCAGGTGTGGAAAACTTAGACATATGGCTCATGATTGCAGAATGGGTCAAGGACTTACCAATGACAATAACTATAACACAGATGGCTAGAAAAGGATGCAAGCTCGCATTTTGCAATGACAAAGAATGAGGCAGATGACACACCTACTATAGTTATAGGTATTTTGAATATTTTAGGAATGCCTGCTAGAGTTCTCATAGATTTAGGAGCTAAACATTCCTTCATCAGTCATAGATTTACTAAAATTTTTGGTAGGGCACCCACCCAAGCTAGCTACTCATTTAACGTCTCTATTTCAATTGTTGAGGTGATAGAATCAAGTTATATCTTAAAGCATGTCCTATCAATCTGGCAAATCGGACTTTGTTTGCTGACTTGGTGGTTCTTGGACTCTACGACTTTGACGTTATCCTTGGAATGAACTGGCTTAGCCGTTATCATTCCAACATCGATTGCCACAAGAAGGTAGTAGTGTTCCAACATCCTAGTGAACCTGGTTTTGCTTCATTGGAGAAAGGTTGAAGCTTCATACTCCAATTACTCCCGTGATGAAAGCTCGAAAGATATTGAACAAGGGTTGTACGGGGTATCTAGCTTCTATTGTAGATTTGCAAGATGAAGAATCGTCTTTAGACAAAATACCCATAGCATGCGAGTATCCATATGTCCTCCATGATGATTTGCCTGGGCTACCTCCGGATAGAAAGATCGAGTTCGATATTAACTTAATGCCTAGTACTGCCCCGATTTCCAAAGCACCATATCGTATGGCACCAGCTGAATTAAAGGAGCTCAAGACTTAACTTCAAGAATTGCCTGATAAAAAGTTCATTCGACCAAGCTACTCTCCCTGGGGTGCCCTAGGGCTTTTCATCAAGAGGAAAGACAGGTCTATGAGGTTATGCATTGACTATCGAGAGCTTAACAAGGTTACAATTAAGAATAAGTATCCACTGCTACAAATTAAAGATTTATTCGATCAACTGCAAGGTGCTAGTCATTTCTCCAAGATAGGTTTATGGTTGGGTTACCATCAGTTGAAGATCAAAAGATACGATATCTCTAAGATGGTGTTTCGAATGAGGTATGGACTTCATGAGTTCTTAGTGATGCCTTTTGGTTTGACCAGCGCGCCAGCAACATTCATGGATAGGTTTACGGTCAGGTTACCATCAGTTGAAGATCAAAAGATATGATATCTCTAAGACGGCATTTCGAATGAGGTATGGACTTCATGAGTTCTTAGTGATGTCTTTTGGTTTGACCAACGCACCAGAAGCATTCATGGATCTGATGAATAGAGTATTCAAGGAATACTTAGATCGATTTGTAATCATGTTTATTGATGATATCTTGGTGTACTAATGGTCTAAGGAAGATCATGAGCAACATTTGAGATTGGTCTTGGATATCCTTTGGGAAAAGCAATTGTTTGCCAAGTTCAAGAAGTGTAAGTTTTGGCCAGATTGTGTTCCATTTTTAGGTCACATTATATCAAAGGATGGTATAGCTGTTGATCCCAGCAAAGTAGAAATGGTGCAGAGTTGGGCCACACTGAAGAATGTTGGAGAGGTACGTAGCTTTCTCAGTTTGGCTGGCTATTATCGGCATTTCGTGAACGGATTTTCCCAGATTGCATCACCTATGATGCAACTGACAAGGAAAAACATCAAGTTTCAATGGTCCACCAAGTGCGAAGCAAGTTTCCAAAAGTTTAAAGCAACTTCTCCTATCGGCAGTGAAGGATTTGTGATTTATAGTGACACTTCTAAACAAGGCCTGGATGCTTTTTAATGCAACATGGCAAAGTTATAGCTTACGGCTCATGACAACTGAAGGATTATGAGAAGAACTATCATACACATAACCTTGAGTTAGCAACTATGGTGTTTGCTCTCAAGATTTGGATGCACTATCTGTATAGGACTAAGTGTGAAATTTTCACTGATCACAAGAGCCTCAAGTATATTTTCACGCAAAATGAGCTAAACATGTGACAACGTCAATGGCTGGAATTGGTGAAAATGTCATTAACTATGATCCAGGATAGGCAATTGTTGTTGTAGATGCCTTGATTAGGAAGAATTATGGATCTCTTGCCTCTCTGCAGTCTATTCCCACTCCTTTGAAAGCGAAGATCCAAGGTTTCAACTGGAGATTGTATCCCAAAGAGACTCAGGTTATATCGTTGCCATGACAATACAATCATCTATTCTAGAAAAGATCAAAGAAGCTCAGATGAACGATCCTATGGTTCAAAAGCTTAAAGCTGATGTTACGATTGAGAAACATCCATAGCTCGTGATTACTGAGGATGGAGCTTTAAGATATGAGAGCCGATTATATGTCCCAAAAGTCGAGGAACTTAGAAGAGAGATTATGTACAAGGCACATCATACTCCGTATTCTGTTCACTCGGGAGGTACCAAGATGTTTCGGGACTTGAGTAATCATTATTGGTGGATCAACATGAAGAAGAACATAGCACATTACATTGAGCATTGCTTGACATGTCAAGAGCATCATCTACCGTTTGGTCTTTTGCCGCCTCTGATGATGCCCGAATGGAAATGGGAACCTGTGGGCATGGATTTCATTCTGGGTTTGCCCAAGACACGAAAGGATATGACTCAATTTGGGTGATCGTTGATCGACTTATGAAAGCTGCACACTTCTTACCAGTTAAGAAAAGGTTTAGCATGGACCAATATGTAGAATTATTGTTGCAGAGATCGTGAGATTAGATGGAGTACCATTATCGATAGTTTTAGATAGAGGTCCAAATTCACATCAACTTTCTAGAGAAGTTTACATAAGGCCATGGGTACGCATTTGAAATTCACGGACAATCTGAAAGAACCATCCAAATTTTAGAGAATATGTTGCGGGCTTGCATAAATGATTTTCAGGGATCATGGGACAAGTTCTTGCCCTTAGTCTAATTCTCCTACAATAATAGCTTCCAACAACAATAGGTATGGCATCCTATAAGGCTCTTTACGGGAGGAAATGCAGATCAACAATTCATTGGGATGAAGTTGGAGAGCAGAAGTTGATAGGTCCCAGAATTGACATTCAAGAAATTGCGGAGATGGTGGAAAAGATTCACCAGTGAATGCACATGGCTCAAAGTAGACGTAAGAGTTATGCGGATAAAAGAAGGAAGCCCTTACAATTTTAAGTTGGAGATATGGTTTTCCTGAAAGTTGTACCTATGAAAGGTGTGTGACAAGATTTGGGCAGAAAGGAAAGCTAAGACCGCATTTCGTTGGACTGTTCGAGATTTTGAATTAATAGGAAACTTGGCCTATATGTTAGCACTTCCTCCTGTCCTTTCAAGTATTCACAACGTATTTTCATTTATCAATGCTAAGGAAGTACATTTCGGACCTTTCCTATGTCTTGAGTTATGACTCATTGAAGCTTCATAATGATCTTTCTTATGAAGAGGTTCTGGTACAAATATTGGATTGAGAGCTTCAAGAACATCGTCATAAAACCATTTCTTTGGTCAAAGTACTGTGGAAGAATCATGCAGTTGAAGAAGCAACGTGGGAGCGAGAAGAGGAGATGCGTGCGAAGTACCCTTATCTTTTTGGTACGCCTAATTTCGAGGAAGAAATTATTTTTAAACTGGGTAAGATATTGTAACACCTGGATTTACAGAGTGCCTTAAAATTTATTAGTGCATGTGTGCTTATATTGCATTAATTATTTTATGCATTTATGTTTATGCCCTAACAAGTATTTTTATGCAGTGAAATGTCCGACGTGTGACAAAATTAATGTTAAACAAATTATTATATTTGGGAATCTTCACTAAATTGATACAATATTTTTCTACATCTAGATTTCATAATATTATAAATTTTCACATTCATTGGGAAATTCTAACTATAATTCTTTTATAGAAAATGTGTATATTATTATTATTATTAGTACTACTACTACTACTACTACTGGTACTATTATATGTGTATAAACGTGTATAAGTAGATAATATTAGGTTACCATATATAATTGTGTTCATATATCCTGTAAATTATGTGTAGAATTACAATTATTTTTATTCAAGTTCATCTTTATATTAAAGTTCATTCTTTATATTAAGAATAGAAATATATATATATATATATATATATTTCCCTCATTATATTATGGTTATCAGCATTTTATGTATACATATATGCCATATATAAATTAGTCTGCCAGATTGTGATCAAATCTTGGTGCATTTCATTGTTTGATGACCTGTTAGGTATAATTAGGGACACATATATGTTTTCCCTTGATTAATGTATATAATTGATAGCAATCCAAAATGTAATATTTTGGTGTTTACGTTTTTATTTTTGTGTCCTTCTTAGGAATTGATTATCAACTCACTCAGATTACAAGTTTATTATTATAATTTATTATTATTATATTATTATTTTATTTTTTTAACAATCCATGTACGAAAAGTTAAGGTCTTATTAAATATTTCAAATTCATTTTACCCTAAACAGCTATATCTCATTCAATCACTTTTTTTCTTCAGTTTTTCATTCCCTCTTCCCTTTTGCTTTTCTCTCGCCAAACTCTTCCTTTCTCTTCTCTTGAAATAAAAGAAAAAAACTAATAGTGGAGAAACTGATTGATTCAATCTTCTATTAGTTTAAACCCTTCTCTCATATCATATTATTATGCATCAATTGATTTCTTTTGTTTTATCATTGTCTTTTACTATGTCATGATTTCTTATTAAAAATGTTTACTGTCTATGTTTGACGAATTTATTAAATACATAAAAGTTGATTTTGAGCCTTATTTTCTTGAGTAATTAAGTGCATCATTATGTTGGTATTGTTGTATAAAATTTTCGGAATTTTTTATGCTTTTTTGGAATTATTATAAATTTTTTCACTCTGCATAGTCTAAACCTGTCAAAACTACTGTTATGATATCTCATGTTTTTGTAATCAACATTTATGACTATTTTCATCCTTAAATTTATATGAGACACTTTTATATCTGTAATTTTTATAGGAATTTATATTGCTTTCTTGAATTGATATGAAGTTTTAAATCATGTTGGGTCACTGTGATTTTGTGTTGGACTCTGTCAAATTCGGTATTTACAAAATAGTAAATAAATAGTTTTATTTGTTTTATAGTCTAATAAATTTTTCACAGGTTGATATACATGTCTAATATGTCCATATAAATTTTGGGTTCGTAACGTGTTGTCAATGCTGAGATACAAATCCGTCTTCCTTTATTCTCTGAATTTTTGAGGACTTGGGCAGATTTGTTTAGTGAGTTTAAAATTTTCTAAAACCCATCTTAAAAGTGTTACTTAGTTCTATAAAATTTATGGTGATGGATTTATGTGTTATTCTTGACTAGTAAAAATTTGGGCTTGATTTGATGCTCCCATAATACAGTAAAAATATCGGTATTGCTTACTGTCCGTTTAAATTATTTTCTCAGTTTCCTCCTTTAAAAGATTTATTTTGTGAAAATCTAAGTTTATAGATGCAAAAGTGTTTTATTCATATTTTCTACTATTTCATCATAGTTACCTATTTAATTTCATATTTTTACCTATGGTTTCGTTTTAAAGTACATCATGGTTTAAAAAAAGGTACATATTCGGTATGTATGTATTTTTTTTTTTTTTTTGAAAAGAATCACTTTATTAAGCGATAGCATCAATAGAAACAGCATTAAAGACTACTGTGGGAGTCTCACTTATCCATACATTAGTACAATTAGAATTGAAACCAAATCTAGTTAGAAGATGAGCCAACAAGATTAGCACTCTGACAAACATGATGGATACCAGTACCCCGCAGCTGGGCAAGCAACTGTTTAACATCCTCCAGAATTGGACTTTTCATAGAAAGTTTCCCGGTTTCTCCACAACAGCGGATACGGCATTAATTGCATCAGTTTCCACCTCAAGATTAACACAGTCGATTTCCTTTGCAAAACTCAAGCCTTCACGAAGAGCTAAGCACTCAGCCAAAAAAGGGGAAAGACCTCTCTACTGATTTAACCACAACTCCTAGGATTGACCCCTTCTCATCACGGATAGTAGCTCCTATACCAATGTGGTCCGAACCCGGAAAGACCGATGCATCGATATTTAGCTAAGATAACCCGGTTGAGGTGGCAACTAAACGTCTGAACCTACAACTTGTGATTGGGTCGGAGCCCGATTCAAAACCTGCCATTCACCATAAACTGGCACTACTCAGATCAAGAATGGCTTGGAAATTATGGTGTGAGAGAAACAAGGTTGTTTTATTCGGTATGTATTTTTGGTGCATGGAGTATTCTTATTTTTTTAACATACACTCATAATAAACAAACTAGTGGAATTTAAGAGCACATAAGTCATGAGCACATGAAAGACATTATCATTTGCTATAATATTACTTTTGCTTGGAATTCATGTGAGTAATCCTACTTGATTTTACTTCTTATGTTTAAATATTTTTATAAAATTATATATGATCGTACGAAATGTCTAAATGTTATATTCTAAGTTAATGAAAGAAATGCTTTAAAAAGAATGGGTGTGTTTGAACTAGAGGGCTAAGTGGGCAAGGGATGCGGGGGACTAGCAAAACCCATCACAAATGAATGAAATGATTGATAAATGGTGGTAAATTCCTGAGATTGAAAGACCAAGATGGAAAAGCCACAATGATTGAAAATGATATACAGTTAATACCTGAAGTTGAAAAACTACAATGGAAAACCCATATTAACGTTTTATTATTGGCCAAATTTTAATACAGGTTCTGAAAACAATGTCCCATTGGTTATCAAAAGTATAGGCATGACACCGAGCGCTCTAAAATGTTAATGGTGAAAAGTTTTAATGACAACATGAGATATTAAAAAGGATTGACTATTATTGAATTAATTGTGATTATCTTTCGCATGGTTTACTTACTGAGTCTTAGCTCACTAAATTATTCTCCTAACATTTCAGATGATAAGTGAATGGAGACTGAATGACAGCGAGGCCTGACTAGGCAGTGTGACATAGTGGTTATTGAATAAAAGAATTTTCGAGTTTCAAAGTTTTAAACTAAATTATTTTTAAGAACTTTATTTTCTTAATTCAGTATGAATATTGGAATTTAAATAGTTCATATTGAAGGATTATTATTATAAAATAAGTTTATTTTATATATAAATATATATATATATTTTAAATTTCGCTTGACTAAATTACTATGGAAAGCTATTCGTGACATTTACTAACCTAATTAAATATTAGGCTAGTGGGTGTTATTTGTGTAGTCTCACATCGTTTGGGGATTGATATATGTGATAGTTAATAAGTAAATAGACCACCTCTTAATAGTATGAGGCTTTTGGGGTGAGTCCAAAAGTAAAACCGTGCGAGCACGAAGCTTTAAATGGACAATATCATACCAAAGGGAGGCATGAGTCGTTACAGAAAGAGAGAGGAGGAAGAATGAGAGTTTTTTTTTTTTGTTATTGTTTTGGTGCGGTCATAAATATAATGCCATTATTTATTATGTTTAAAAAATTTATGCTATAATTTACTATTATTTTTTCAAAAATATTATTTTTTGTGTCTTTCTCTCAAATATAAAATGAGCTCATAGGGGTATGCAATTGCTCCCCAACTAGATGGCCTAATGTGACTCCGTCAGCTAGGGTAAGTTTGGTTGGAGGAAGAGTGGAGAGAGGGAGAGTGGTAGAGGAAGAGTGGTCGAAGTAGGGATCCGATCCCTTGTTTTGTTGGATGGACGAAGGGAGGGAGAGGAGAGGTGGAGGGATATTTCCCTCAAAATCCATCAAACTGAATCCTTAGTGAAATGATTAAAACAATCCATCAACTTTTTGTAATGTCAAAAATCTATTTAACCTAAAAAATAATTATTAAAAAGTTCATTCAATAATCAATATTATAATAATTAAACATATAAACTATCATTAATTATTTTAACTCTCCATTCCTCTTACCAAATAACATCTAGTATTCTTATAATTTTCTCCGTCGTTCATATTCCCCATACTTTCTCCTCTCTAACGACCACAGGATGACGACATTAACCCTTCTGAGAATTCTCGTTAGACTTGCCATTATTCATTGAGATTGCAACTAGGTACATATTATATAATTAATTATTTGAGACCTTTTTGACTTTCTTGCATTAACTTACAACTTTCGAGCATTGTTGTATAATTTTTCGTTTTTTTTTAAAGCATAGTTTTATCCGATCTTCATTGACATTATCTACATGCAACATTATATATTGGATCCAGCAAAAAAATACATTACATATAAAATCAAAATTGTGAAGGCCTCAACTTGTTAGTATATATTCTTCAAATTAAGCTAGCTCAGCCATAATTCTAATACTATTCCTAGCTAGGTTATCTGAAAATTTAGCCATAATTATAATGGTGGTTACTAGTAGAAGTGGTTCAATTAGTATGATTGCAGCACTTATAATAAGTAATTATGTGATTTTCAATATTTGTAAAACGGCTCATGCATCAAAACTAGTACGCTTTTCAGATTTCATGTTGGTGACCAAAGAGGCACTCTCGGTAATGAGACTGAGGCATCCAAGTCCAACGGTGGGACTAGATGGGCAGTCCTGGTTGCTGGATCATCCGGTTGGGCAAACTATAGGCATCAGGTACTCCACGGTAAATTGCTCGTTTGATCAATAACATTTTTTACAAAGTCGTAATTTTGGTTCTTATTATTATTATTATTATTATTTAGCTAAAAAGTCCTTAAACTCATTTAAAAAGGTGCAATTTAATCCTTCTGTTAATAAAGTTAAAAATTGGATGGGATACAATGTGTCTGACACATGTATTAGATCATATAATTGTTTTCTTAATTAATCTTAAATAGTAAATCATTTGTTTGATGTGACATATTCCTGTCAAACTTCTAATGTTTGTTAACAAAAAGGACTATCTTGTATCATTTTAAGTTACCAAATTTTAGCAACAAAAACAATTACGGAGGTAAATCATAACTTCATAAAAGAGTTAGAGACCAAACAAGCAATTTATTTCATTTAAATTGCTAAGAAATCTCTATCGGTAGTTCATTTTTATGGACATTAATATAGTGAAAATAAAATATCAGACCCAAAAATTAGGCAATATTGATTAAATTCGATACAAATAGCTAGTGATTTTGAAAAGAGCCTTATCCGTGCATGTAACATTTTTCCAAACCTTGGGAATAGAGTTCTAATAGTTATATCCTAATCATTATTTTGAACCATAATTCTATGGCATCTGGTATTGAATCAGATTGTTTTGTATATATGACTTAGTCTGTTATTAAAACATGTTTATAAATTTACCATATAATGATTCAGACGTTTGAAGCTATTAAAAAATAAATCAAACCAAAATATGTACCGGTATAGGCCAATGATAACTTTATACTTAAACTCTCTATAAGTAATCCAATTTAAATATCTGACCCGAAATTTAGAAAAATAAAAAACAAAACAAAATAGGCAAGGTATATATAGCCTAGTGATAGGGAATAATTTATTTACCTACGAATATTTGTTTGAAAACCGGCCAAAAGCTTCTTTTTTCTTTTTTTTTTTAATTTATTTTTTGGTTCCGTGTTAACAGTAATATTGTGTGTAAAATAATGCAGGCAAATGTATGTCATGCATATCAAATACTGAGAAAAGCAGGAGTCAAATATGAAAACATAGTTGTTTTCATGTACGATGACATTGCATTCAACGTGAATAATCCTAAGCCTGGAATCATCGTCAACAGGACCCAACGACCAGATGTTTATAAAGGAGTTCCCAAGGTCACTCTTTATTAATTAATTCTATATCTATGTAAATATTTATACCATATCCTAATTTGTTTTTGCCCTTATACTTGTAGAACTGATATAGATATATATATATTGCTCTGAATACATGTAGAACTGATTAGCAATAATATATAGAAGGATGAGTTTTCTATTTGTGCCGTCAACTGTACAGATTCGATATAGATATAACTTTTTATTAATTAGACGTATATTGTAACTATACTTGCTAACTCAGATGTAACTTAGTGTAGTTAATTCATCCCGATTACCTAACAGGATTATACGGGGATAATGCCACGGCAAAGTAATCTTTACGCTGTTATTCTTGGAAACAAAACTGCCCTCACTGGAGGCAGCGGCAAGGTTGTCGATAGCGGTCCAGATGATTATATTTTCATTTACTATACCGATCACGGTGGTCCCGGTGTTGTTGGTTAGTAATTCAATTCGTGGCTAAATTTTTTCTATTATTCAGGTTGTTTTCAATACATTCAAATTATTGAGAAGTCTTTAAATTTGAAAATTCAAAATTAGTTCTTCAAAGTTATTTATATCTGACGTCTTAATCTTTATATTAATTATAATTACATAGTCACACTCCACTCCAATATAGCAAGAAACATGCGTCAGATAATATTAAGCATAATTAAGTTAATTTAACCTTAAAAGTTTTAGGAAAAAAAATATTAACACTAATAAATTGAGGTTTTTCTGTCCTCGATCAGAAATGGCAGCTGGAGATCCTATTTTTGCTAAGGATTTTGGTAGAACGCATTGAAGGAGAAACAATGCTGCAAATTCTTATAAATCCATGGTAATTAGAGACCTTATTTCTATGTACTTGTTTTTTCTCAACGATTTCAAATTCAGAACATTCTACTCTAATACTAGTTTCATCCTAAGTTTAAGCAGATGGACCAACAATAATTTTATATCCTAACAACTATTTCTTAATTTGATAAAAACTTGTAGGTATTTTACTTGGAAGCATGTGAATCTGGGAGTATATTTGATGGCCTTCTTCTCGAAACAACATAAGCATATACGCGACAACATCAACAAACCCTAAGGAGCTCGGTTGGGCTATATATTGTCCTGGAGACCATGGCAGCAGTTCTAAGGAGTATGACACTTGTTTGGGAGACCTGTTTAGTGTTTCTTGGATGGAGGATTGGTGCGCTCTTAACTTATACTCAACTACTTTTAGTCATTGTGTCAATTTTTGAACGGTTGATCCATTAGTTTTCAAGTTAAAAGTAGTAAATCAAAACGACCAGAAGTATAGTTTCTACTAGAAACGAAATACAATAGTTTCTCTTTTTGTTTCTTACAAAAATGAATCTCTTAAACATTGAACAAAACAAAAGTGCAGAACGTATTTTGATCTCACAGCTGTTTTTACCAATCTTTGTATTTTAATCTCTTTTTATAGTACTTTATTTCCCCTATGTTTTTGGAAACAGTGACAAGGAGGACGTACGCAAGGAAACTTTGAAGCAGCAATATGAAGTGGTAAAATCCTTCAAAACTCAGTGTATTTCGGCAATAACATGAATAACAATATATATATATATATATATATGTGGTGTAACAACCCATACCTCCTTTTAGTATGATATTATCCCGCTTTAAACCTCGTACTCGCACAGTTTTTGCCTTGGACTCGCCCCCAAAGGCCTCATATTATTAGGAGGTGGTCTCTATACTTATGAACCATCACATATATCCATTCCCAAGTGATGTGGGACTGTACAGCTTAACATTTTTCCTTTTAGGGACTAATAACTGTCGCAATCACCCTCCTTTTGAGGCTCAACGTTCTCGCTAGTTACACTTTCAGTTGGGTATAAGCTCTGATATCATTTGTAACGACTCATACCTCCTTTAGTAAGATATTATCCACTTTGGACCTCATGCTTGCACGATTTTGCTCTTGAGCTAACCCCAAAAGGCCTCATAACTATTAGAACGTGGTCTCTTTACTTATAAACCATCACATTTATCAATTCTCAAGCGATGTAAGACTGTACAACTTACCTTTATCATTTTAGGAACTGATGACTGTCACAATATATATATATATATGTATTTTTTGTTTTAGATATGGCCATATATGTTTGGTTTGGTCATTAATTTTCACACCTATCTCTAGTGTTTAAGTTCATGTTTAAACCACTTGATCAGTCTTATTTTGAAAGTGATATTATTTAAAACTAGACTTGTATCCCACTCAGATTTTGGAAATTAAACTTTAATTCTCATTAAATTTTTCAAAATTTCAAACATCCTTACTTATAAGAAAACTTATATTTGCCCCTACTCAATAATGAAGTCACATATAAAACTATGTTCCTATTTAATAAAAAAAATTCTCTAATTTTTTCATAGTGTCCTCAAAAAATTTTATTATTTCACCATTGTCAATTGCTGTTTAATAAAAATTTTGAAATTCACTTTGTATTTGTCTTTGTTTACTATTCAAGTGTAAAAAACTAAGTTAAAAAAAATAAAAGGAAATTAAAGAGGTTAATCAAATCTCTCTCTCTCTCTCTCTCTCTCTGTATATTGAGTTCATAAGACATCAACTCACTTTACTTTTACACATTCAATTGACTCTATTTACGCACAGTAAAACCTGAACAAGTAAAACGTGTTTTTTAATTGAAAAGAAAGAGTGTATTATGGATCACTGTTCAAGTAGGTTAGAAGGAGAACCGGAGAAGGCGACGGGCTTAACCGCAGTTCTCATGTTACGCAATATGGTGATATGAGTTTCACTGAGGATTTCCTCTCTCTTACATGGGTAACAACCCTACAAACAAGACCGCTGTTGTAGAATTTGACTCTGTGGTACCATTAGTTTCACTGGTCTCTCAACGTGATGCAGATCTACTTCATCTGTGGCACAAGGTTGATTTTATAACAATATTCCTTTTCTAAAATGATTTTTTAATTTGATTAACTTAGCTGTATTAATGCCTAAATCCCAATGAGCTAGTTATGAAGTTGTCAATTTTAACTAAATTCTTCTACGTGCAATTTGTAGTTCAATAGGGCTCCTACTGGCTCTAGGGAGAAGCTTGAAGCCCGAGAGAAGATATTTGCTGAAATTTCTCATAGGAAGCAAGTAGACCATAACGTAAATGAAATAGGGAAGCTTTTGCTCGGATACAAAAATGTTGCAAAAGTATTGAAGAATGTTAGGACCTTCTGGACAACCTCTTGTCGATGATTGGGGCTGTCTTAAGGAAGCTGGTAATCTATGATAACCTAGCCCTTAATTTTTATGATCAATGAACTTCGTATGTAGACAGGTGCTTTCGGATCAGTCTTAGTGTGGACTAGTTCAACATAATATGAGGGGAGAGATTTGGGTAGAAACTCTCGTATTCCAAACCTGATGAAAGTGTTTTTATTTCTCTTGTATATGTTTTTGGGATCCACCAAATTATTATGATCTTTGTTTTCGTTTACTAGATATATTATATATTGCTGAATTTAAACTCCTTAATTTCTTATTCCCCTTACTTCATGCAGGTGAGAATATATGAGAGATACTGTGGTTCATTGTCAACATATGGAAGGAAATATATGAGGGACTTTGCCAATATGTGTAACGCTGGGGTTAATGTCTATCAAATGGGTGTGGCAACCATTCATACTTGTATTTTCTAAATATCATGAAACATCTTTCCCTTTATGATTCCTTATAAATACCAATTCTATAAATAAATAACATAATTAGGATGTACTGGAGACTTTGGCACTAATTATAGTTTCCCTCTTTCATTGACTCTTGCCTTTGTAGAAATACCGATCAAATTGTTTCATATTAAAATACCGAAAATAAAGCTTTGTGGTAAAGAAAATTTGGTTGCATTAGTGTCATACAGTGAGGGATCATCCCACCCAAAGGATGGCAGAAGAACCATATATATATCATATTCTTCATTTTTGAATGAAGGAATTCCCTGTACCAGTTAAAGTTTTTTATAACAGGAGAGCGCGACTCCATTTTTCTTGTTTAGTTGATCTCAATTTGCTTCTTTGGAAGCTACTTTCTCATTTTCTTTTGTTTTCACTATTTCACTGATACAAATGAAAACTCCACAATAATTTAAAACCATCGTGAAAAGATATCATGACGGTTTAAAAACTGTTGTGAAATCCACCAACATGGTATGTCCTCGATGTATCATGACGTCGTCGAAAGTGCTTGGTACTGACAGCACTTTCCATGACGGTTTTCTAAGAAGAAACCGTAGTGAACATGCATGTGGAAAGTTATCAAAAAAAAATATATATCTGTACTATATTTTCAAACCTTGCAGTACTATTACAAGAGAGAGAGAGTCTATGGTAAAGACACCTTGAGAGGCACTATTAGTTACTAAAATGTGAGATGATAATCAGATAGAATGAAAGCTTGAGTTCACAAAAGCTTAAGTGCACACCACCATATACAACCGCACCCTTTGCCCCCTTATTCCCCCAGATCGCTTGTTTTGCTCTGCTCCCTCATGGCCTTGAACAGTGTCTTCACAAACAGCCCCACCACTGTCGTCGACCCATACCCCCGCCGTTCAAGTACAAGCCCTGTGAGCGCGCCGATGGTGTCGCGACACGCATCTCGGACGGCGAAATTAGTGTCCTTGAGCCGCTTGGACGACGAGGGCAGAATCGTTGAGGAGGGTCGTGTGCCGCATTTGAGTGGGCCCCGTAGAGGGCGTTGATGAGGCAGGGTGACTCCTTAACGACGGGCTCAGGGTTAGTTGAGACGACGTCGCAGTGGGAGCTTAGAGGCAACGGAATTTCCTTCGGCGACTAAATATTGATTATACACCAAAATTCATTAAGCAAGTTTTTAAAAACATGCCCCTTTTTTTAATCGGATCAGAAAAAACTTTGATCCAGAGAAAGAAGTTACTTTTTTTTTTTTTTTTTTTTTTTTGAGAAATTCTCATATTTGGATGCAACTTGAAGACGGAGAAGAGTTTCTGGGTGAAGATGAAGATGAAATGAAGAACCAGTTATTGGAATTTTTTTTTTTTTTTTTCTCCTGTCCATGGTCTTTCTGGGTTTTTGTAACAATCATCCATGGAACCATTGTTTCTCAAACTGATTGTTGCTTAAAAGTTTAAAGTTCGTTGCTCAAAAATACTATTGCAGAGTTCTAATGGTGGTTTGAGGAATGAGTTTTGATGTGTGTTATCATTTGTGGAAAGGGAAAAAAAAATTTGTAAATCTGAAATTAAAAGAAAAATTATGTGTATGCGAGACCATATTAACATTGAATATAGCTTACATCATAATCGTTCATTTAGTCACACATCATTTTTAACCGTTTGATGGATGACTACAGATAGTGTTCCTAAACGAGGCTCTACTGCAGCTATTCTCCTTGTTACATATGCAAATGCAAGTTTTTTTTTTTTTTTTTTTTTTTTTTTTTTTTAAATGGTGTTAATCAGATTACATTACCAAAAAACAAAGCAATTCAACAAGCCATATCATAGATTAAAAGAAAATCGAGAAAGATAACGTTGGGTTTAACAAAATCTAAAGAACAAATTAACCCCAAAATCATCAAAACCACGAAGAGAAATCAGGTAAACTCTTGATTAAACTAATAATTAAGCTCATGATATATTTCTCGGACTTACGGATAGCATCATATTTTGAAGTTTAAGGGGAATTTTTCTTTTTAAAAATTTTTGTATATGTGTTCAGGTGGTGCGAATGCTACGATTAAAAGTTCAATAGATGCTTAAATTCTGAGACAATTTCTAAAACTGTCCTTATTGTTAACGTTGTTTGTTTGTTTATTCATTTGGCTCATGGTTGTATTAGTTATATATACAAGTGATGGTTATTTTATTTGGTTAACGTCTCTATCAAAATAATCTTACATTTCCTTATCTTATACTTTTAAACGATACAGCCTTACACTTTAATCACATACCATAATTTTCTCTTCATCATAATTTAAAAAATAATAAATAAAGAAAAACAGTGGAGGAGAAACAACGAAAAGAAGAAAGAAAAAGAAAAAGTAATTATATAAATATAAATTGAACGCTGAAGGAAAAATGAAAAATGAAAAAAAAAAAAAAAAAAAAAAAAAAAACATATACACATAATATATTAGAAAATGTACTACATGAAGTTTGTCACGTTTCATTTGTTTCTAAGCGCATATATATTTATATATATATATATATATATGGATATATATGTGTCCTTAAAGTTGTATAAAGCGTACATAGAACAAAAAGGGTAATAATAAGAAAGAAAGAAAAATCAAGAAAAAGAGACAAAATCGTAACTCCATACCATTTTCCTTAATTCTTCATGACAGCCTATAGCTAGCTAAACACTTCAAATCAAGCATAGTTATGCACGATTCACACAACGTCGTTTTATATCGAGAACATCGATATTATTATATTACGATTGTTAGCTTATTATTATTATCCTACAAAACATATATGTATATATTACAACCGTCAGTGTGTATATAAATGTTACTATTATCACTTCATCTGATGTTCACCTAAGGTAGATAACAAAAAATCATGGCTAATTTTCATGGTTCAGTTGGGTTTCTTGCTTTTATAAGTTGTCTGGTGATACTACAAAATTATTGTCAAATAGTAAATTCGTCCAGATTACAATCACCATTATTTGTTAACTTCTTGACTGGCGATCATAAAGTCACAGTCGACGACACTTCGACGACTGGTGGGACCAGATGGGGCCGTTTTAGTTTGCCGGGTCAACTGGTTGGTGGAACTATAGGCATCAGGTATTATATATTTATACATATACACGCCTCTATATATACGTGCACTTTTAGATTATGAATTTATAACATATCATTGAATTACTAGGTTGTTACATTGTTTATATGTGGTTTGAACACCATTTTCTTAGCTATCTTCCGGGATTGCATTACAACGGTCGGTCGAAAGTGAATATTAAAACTGTTGTGTTGTGGTGTTTATCTTTAATTATATTTACTGGAGATAAAAAATATATATTATGAATAATGCAAAGAAATTTGCATAAATTGCATTAGTTGCTATATCTGACAGCTGAGAAGCATTTACTATTTATATGTAGCTTTCTTTTTATTGTTCTACTGCACGTAGAATTCTCTATACACACACACACACACACAACACAAAAAGATATATACGTTCTTTTCTTTTATTTTCTTTTCTTTTTTTTTTTTTGTTTTGTTTTGTAATTAATTAATGATCGGTAAATAAGAATGATTACTAATATGTGTTCCTAAATGAATAATAATAATGATTGCAGGCTGATGTATGTCATGCATATCAAATACTAAAGAAAGCTGGATTGAAAGACGAAAATATTATAGTGTTCATGTACGACGATATCGCGAATAACAAGGAAAATCCTAGGCCCGGTGTCATAATCAACAAGCCCAATGGTCCTGACGTTTACAAAGGAGTGCCCAAGGTCCAATTCATCTCTAACTTTTATACACATACTAGTTGTACGTGCGAATAATTTTTTTTTTTTTTTTTTTTTTTTTTGCTGGAATTGCACGCATAGATTTAATTTGTTATATATACATATATATTGATTTTTAATTTTTTTTTTATTATTAGAAGAATGAGATATAAAATTTTTAAATGAAATGAGCAAAAGTATTTTTCAAAAAGTTAAGCGAAAATAATAATAATAAATAAAAGTTAAAAAATAAAAATAAAACAAGCAAAAGTTTTTTAGTCCAAAAGAGAAGGAATAATAGTAAAAAATGATAGCACTAAAGAGTAAAGAAGCATATAACCTTTTCATTTAGAAAAAGAAAAAAAATGGTCCACAAAAAGACAATAAAAAGACGAAAGTTTTGAAAGGTAAAACACTTCAGCTTTATATAATAGTATTCAGCTTTATAGAATAGTAATAGATATATATTACTTTCTATTTTATTTTTGCATTATCTTCTCAAAATGGTACCTTAAAATAAAGATAACATAAACATAAACTGTACCATATGTCATTTACATCATATTATAATAATAATAATAATAATAAGATAGGGGAAAATAAATTGTTACAGTTTCAACATTGAAGAAATGGATTTTACTTTTTGAAAGTTAGGGCATACAATGTGTATAATTCGTGGGAAATTTTTATAATTAATCATTTACCTAATTTTTCCAATTGGAAAAAGGAAAACCCAATAATGGAAGGATAAAAATTTTAAGACTAAAGTAGTACTCTAATATATTTGTTTGATATAGAAGCATGTCTAGGGGGCAGCGATTAACGATGAGTGTAGACGACGCAGCGGAACTGAAATGAGATTCTCTCTTTTTCAAATCTAAGATTTTTTTATTTTTATTTTAGAATTTAATGTTTTTTGATCCCTTGCTTAAAATGATAAGTTTGTTGACGTTCATCTATTTAGAAAAGAAATCGGGTTCTAATAAGATAATTTTTAGACTATCAGAATCCCATGGTAGCTCCTTCTAATAGCAAAAAAGGTATGGTACTAACAAAATAATTACTCGTTAACCATTAATGCTATGTATTTTAACAAAATAATTATTCATTGGCTATGTATTAATTATATGCATGCAAATAATATCATGTTACTATACATATATATATATATATACATACAGGACTACACTGGAAAGAACGCAACAAGGCATAACCTTTTGCAGTGCTTCTTGGAAACAAACTGCTCTCACCGGAGGAAGTGGCAAGGTCCTTGATAGTGGTCCTGATGATTCTGTTTTCATCTACTATACCGACCATGGTGGTCCCGGAGTTGTTGGTAAATTTATTTATATATATATAAATGAAAATTCCAGAATTTGAAACCTATATTATGTAATCTATAGTTGGTAAATATGTAGTAATAGTAGTCAGAATTTTTTAAATTTACTTTTTTTTTCCCCCTCTAGAGGAATACTTACTTTGATTAATCAACTTTTAGAGATGCCTGACGAATTTCTTTATGCCGACGATCTCAACAAAGTTTTAAAGTGGAAGCATGAAGTTAAGGCTTACACAAACATGGTAATTCATGAAATCTATAATTACCTATGAATCATATTCATTTCCAATCTAATTTCGATAATGTTCAAAACACCACCGGAAGCGACTTTTACGTTTTCCGCTCCCTCGGTGCTCTACTCTTGCTTAAAAAGGGACATGTTAGACATGTTGCTAATTAAGGGAGCATGACTTGTAACTATCTCTTACTATTTATAGGTTTTTCTTTTGGGTATTTGCCTATTTCTATCTGTTTTGTCTTTCATCTTTGTTGCCCTAGTTTCATTTTTTATTTATATTATTTTCTTTTTATTGCGGAAAATTTTGTCAAGGGAAACAATATTTGAAAAATAATCCATTTGAGAACAAATATATATATATATATATGCATGTATGTATAGGTGTTCTACCTTGAAGCTTGCGAATCTGGGAGTATGTTTGAGGGGCTTCTTCCAAGTAACATAAATATATATGTGACCACAGCATCGAATGCAACTGAGGATAGTTGGGCTGAATACTGTCCTGGCTATGGCGCTCCTTCAGCCTTTGATACTTGTCTGGGAGACTTGTATAGTATTTCTTGGTTGGAGGACTGGTATATACTCATTTAATTTATCCCTTTCTCATTATATACGTCTACATGTTTCGAGATATGTAGATAAATGACCTTTTTTAAACAATTTTTTTTTTCTAAATAAATATCACAAGTTTTGTTAAATTGAAAAAAAAAAAATATATATATATATATATATATCAATCAGACCATTGGTAAATGATCAATCACTGATTGACTGGATGGGTCAATTAATATTTTAATAGCCACCGGTCATTTTCCTAAATTAAAAAAAAATTTAATTTGATCTTTTTTTTCCGTTAAACAATAAGTGTCTAAAACTGTCTATCAACCTAATTTCTCCATTTTCTAACTATCTATTAATCCCTTGTTTATGTGGTGTTTTTGGGGTTACACAGTGACATAAAAGATTTGCGTAATGAAACTTTGCAGCAGCAGTACGAAGCAGTAAGTGAAAAATGAAATTAGCTAGATAAAGAATTCTTTTTAAAAATTTATAAAGCGTTCATAAACAAAATTTCATAAAACAGTTTTGATGAGACAGAATATATCGACGGTTGTAGGTTCGCGCTAGAACTCTGAAGGGAACCAAGTTTAATGGCAGTTCTCATGTCACGCAATACGGAGACATGAGTCTCAGTGCGGGCGTCCTCTCCTCTTACATGGGCAGTAGCCCTCCAAGTAGCAGCCATTATTCTACATCACAAGGAGATGCCTTATCACCGTTTGTATCAATTCCACAACGCGACGCAGATCTACTTCATTTTCAGCACAAGGTCTTCTCAAAATTACCCAATGTTTAATTAATTCTCAAAATCGATGTCTAATTTTTAACCTACCAGCTAGCTTGTCCTTAATTCTTAATCGCTTGGTCCTGCAGGTCCGGAAATCAGCAGTCGGCACTCAGGAGTATCTTGAAGCTCAGGAGAAACTGCGTACCGAAATCGCTCATAGGCAGCATGTTGACTATAGTATAAATAATGTCGGGAACCTCTTGTTCGGATTCAAAAATAGCGCCAAAGTGTTAACTAGTGTTCGCCCTGCCGGCCAACCTCTTGTTGATGATTGGGACTGTCTCAAGACACTCGTAAACCTTCTCTACTCTCCGTGCCATGTTACTTTAAGAAACAAAACATAACAAACATCAGAACTTACAGAATTCTATTTTCCTACACCAATTTTGTACCTAATTTGAAGTTGGTTGGTTTTCCCTTTGGATGCAGGTGAGGACCTATGAGAAATACTGCGGATCTTTATCGAGCTATGGACTTAAATATATGCGACACATTGCGAATATGTGCAATGCTGGGATCACGGCCGATCAACTGGTTGCTGCATCAATTAAAACTTGTTCGTGAAGAACATAACTTGTCCTTAAATTAACTAAATAAGTTTTTATCTTTCCAAACTTATAGTAATGTTGTTGAATAAGCAGGCACGACTAATCTATACAGTCAATGCTCTGATGGACTACAGTGTAATAAAAGAACTAGACAAATATTCTGCACAAACGACTTAATTTTCTGAAAAAGTTCGAGGGGATAAATCTAGAGTTATAGTTCAACTTCTTTAACGCGATTCTACATTAAACCATATGCGATGTTTCAAGTAGAAAAAAGATGAGACCAAATTGTGATAGAAGTGAACTATTTACTTACATTTGATCATCACCTAATAAGTCACCTCCGATTGAAAATTTTTGCTTCTCTTCCGGAGTTTTTCACTTTCCTTGGTTGAAGCTGTCTCGAGCTTCTTAGTCGATTGGACAACCTGCCCTCGGCATGTGCTGACTCTCGCCTAGTCTTCAACTTCACATGGCAGCGACGTCAAGAGACATCAAACCAACTTGAAGTGCCAAAAGAGTTCAACCGCTCTTTTCTTCTTTTAAGAGAGTAGTTCTTTCTAGTGACATTGACCAAATCATAATGACCATCTACCGAAAAATCAGTTTCATCACTTGAAGTCGAACCATACCCTTGTTCGATGCCTTGAAAATAGTGTCGACGACGACGGCGGTTTATCCTCTTGGTGTTGATTAACTTGTGCCACAAGAAACAGGAAATATATTCTAGTGCAAACCAATATACCTCGCAGGCAGCCCAACACATCTTACAAAGGCTTGTACCAATGCATTGGCAAATCCCAACTTTGAATAATATGTAGAGGAATAATAAAGCTGAAATCAGATAATAAAAATGATTTTAAATAAGGGGGAAAAAATTCAAAGACATTACTGTTTATAAACAATACCGAAATCTGAAAGTCATTGGTGTTTGGTATTGTTTCCAAGTAAATTTACAGATGTTTTTGCACCTCTTTTAAGTCATGAAAATGAAAACGTTTTCTAAATAGTGTATAGCAAATGCTTTAAAAACAAAATGAAAACAAAAATGGTGAGGATGGTTCTTATGAAAGGAAAAAGAAAATAATTGAAAGTTGTTTTCTCATTTTCATTTTCATTTTTATGGTTATTTTAAACTTAATACAGGTTTTTCAAAAACATACTTAAGCACAATTTACCTTTATCTTATACTTCGATCAATCTATTTAAAACACAACCAACATAATTTCATAAACAATCTCAAGATTATTTCGAAGGTATTCTAATTTTTTATTTCATATAAAAACAAAATCATTTTAAAACAAATGAAAATAATACCAAACGCCATCTAGTTGTATAAAATTTTAGGGGCAATAAGTTTATTAAAACAAAGGTGACAAAAGAAGCTTACTTAGGTAGCACAAGACCAATATCATTAATAGTCTCAACAGATTGAGACACAAAAGTGCTCAAGGAAACAAATTATATCCCATGGTCCAGAGCAGATCCCCTTGACATTTAAGCAGATTAAATTGTATTATTACAATTGAAATAAATAAATTAAAATATATAAATTCTTGTTTTCAGATAAAAGTACTCTTGAAATTATGACTTAAGCACAACACCGTTAGCCTATGTTTGGTAAGAAGAAAATGAAACAATAAGGAAAGGAAAAAAAGGAAGAGAAAGAAAATAAGAGAGAGAAAAAATTTTGTTTATCTTTTATGTTATTTGGTATCATAAAAAAGAAAAAAGATAAAATTTGCTTGTTGTTGTTTGGTATTACAAGTGAAAGTAGAGGGAAAAAAGAATTATTATTCAATTACAATTTTGGGTTAATTTCAATAATAGCATTTTAAATTTCAAGTTTAATTTGGAAAATTTTCAGAAGTGCTGATTATTGAAATTAACTCTTACTATTTTACGGTTGTTTTCTTTTGTCTTCAAGGATTTTTATTAGTACATGAGGTTAGTTTAGTACTTTTACTAGTTTTAATTTTTGGAAGAGTTTTCTGTCCATTTTTCTCTTCAAAATCAAAGAGATTAAAAAATGTGGGTTCCACAAATTTTTAATCCCTGCTATTTTTTCCCCTCCAACCAAACATCATAAGTTTAATTTCTATTATAAAATTTCTCTACCTCCTTCCTTCACTTCACTCTTCATCCCTATCAAACATGTCATTAATCTAGTGACACAGGCGGTGTTTGGGTGGAGCGGGCCATTTATACTTTGGGAGGTATGTGATGTTTCACTTCTTGTTATTATTTCAACTCATATTTCCCAAAAAGGATACTATGCTCTAATGACTCCAAATAAATTAAATACATGTGTTAATAGACAAGGGTTCTTATTTCACAACAACATACGCACCTTTCCACTTTCACTTGGAAAAGAAGACGTTCCATTTGATCCGCTTTGTATTTAGAAATTTAAAAAAAAAATGACAGAGAAAAACTTGCTTGCAGGATTGACCAAAAACAGACTTAAAGGGAGCCAGAAACGCGTTCCCTAAAAGACCTCCAACGCCATCCGCGGCTTTGCTGATCACAGTCCCCATTTGCAAAAACTATCCCTGAATCCCTCAATTACACTTCATTGATGAAGAAAAATTTACACAGTAAAGAAATTGAGGCATGTCTTTAAATTATGTTTAAACTTACAGTAAATTAACATTTGACTATATAACAGCACGTGTTTAAGTGTTGATCAATCACCTCCCTAAATTCAACATAAAATAAAATAAAGATTTAACTGTTAAACCGTTGATAAGATAATATATTTTTTTTTTTCTTGAGGACATATACGGGAAGACGAAAAGAGATTAATACCACACCAAAAGTAAAATTAAACAAAAAGAATGAAATCAAAAATAAAAGAAAGATTGGTATCAGTAACTTTGAATTATATAGATATAATATATATATATATATATGAATTGTATATATAGGAATGATGATAGGGTCAAGAACCCAACAAGGAAACTCAGGAAAATGCCATTTCCATGTCATCATCATCAATCACAATTGAGAAAAATATTGGACGAGAAGAGTGAGAATAATTTCAACTGTCAGTTACCAAATGATGTATTATGGGTCTGGAGCTTTGGTAGTCTTGGGCTTTTGATGTAGGGCCACACTCCACTGCAGGAGAGGTTCGGTTTCTTGGAACTAACCAAAGAAAAAAAAAAGAAAATTATCTAAATAACCTTTTTTTTTTTTATTTCTTGACCAATATGACATGAATTCCCCCTTCTTGACTAGTATGATATAAATTTTTAGTTTTCTTAGATCATCTCCAATGATATGCTAATGCTAATGTTATATTTAATACAAAAATTAGTCAAAATATTATATTTGGTATTGACATTCATTTCTTGCTCCAATATATTTATGTCATTTTAAATGCTATAATATTATTTTTTATTACAAGGTCTAATAAAAGATATATGAAAGTAATTAATGCTGACACTGGAGTCCAAAAAACACTCTAATTTTTTTTTTTTTTTACGTTCATTCTCATTCTTCATCTATTTCAATAAACAGAGAGTTTTGCCTTGTTTGTTTTTTTTTTTTTTTTTTTTTGGATTGATACAGATAATGAGCAAAGTGTTGAATGAAATCCTAGAAGGACAGTACGATGAATCTTCACCTGATGAAGATGAAAGAAGAATAGTGGTTCAACTTGCAGCATCAAAGTTTCACACAATTGAAGCTAAACAAGGTAAGCATACTGGTTCTTCAATTAGTCGCCGGTATATTTTCCATGATAGAGTTTCTGGCAACGAGCGATTATTTACAGATTATTTTTCTGAAAGTCCAGTTAATCCTTCCAACATCTTTTGAAGAAGATTTCGAATGAATCACTCTTTGTTCTTTCGTATATTAACTGCAATACAAGTTTATGACAGCTACTTTGTTCAAAAAAAATGATGGATTGAGCATAGCTGGGCTATCTAGTTTACAAAAGATGACGGCAGCAATTCGGTTGCTCGCATATGGAATGCCTGCTGATTATGTGGATGAGTATGTGAGAATTGGAGAAAGCACAACAATTGAGTCTTTGAAAAGATTTTTGTCAAGCAGTTATTGGCACTTTTGAAGAAGAATATTTGAGATCTCCAACTGAGATAGATGCTTTAAGATTGCTAAAGGAAGGGAAGAAACGTGGGTTTCCTGAAATATTAGGATGTTTGGATTGTATGTATTGGGTATGGAAGAATTATCCAAGTGCATGGCATGGACAATATACTGGGCATGCTCATAAACCCACAATTATACTTGAGGCAGTGGCTTCATATGATTTATGGATATGACATGTTTTTTTTGGAATGCCTGGATCTCACAATGATATCAATGTTCTTGAAAGGTCTCATCTATTTTCTAAACTTGCTGAAGGTCGTGCCTCACTTGCCAACTATACAATAAATGGTCACAACTACAATATAGGATATTATCTTGCTGATGGCATCCATCCAAAATGGGCAACACTTGTCCAATCAATTTCCCAACCTCAAGGATTGAAGAAGAAGTTATATGCAACCATGCAAGAAGCATGTAGAAAGCATGTGGAAAGGGCATTTGGAGTACTCCAAGCACGATTTGCTATTGTTCGAGGCCCAGCACGATTTTGGAGTCAAAAGGATCGTGCTTGCATTATGAAAACTTGTATTATTTTGCATAATATGATCATTGAATATGAGCGTAATTAATTTCTAGATCATGACTACGATGCAGCAGATATGCCTTCAATTCAAATGTCACATGAGTAAATACTTTGCTTGACTGAGTTTATTGCTCGTCACAAAATGATTAGATCACAGTCGATTCATTACACACTTTGCAATGATCTTATAAAACATTTGTGGGCACAACATGGAGAAAGTATTGAGTGATTGTATTTTTTTTAATATGTTACATGAATGTTTATGAAACAGTGCATATTTCTCATATACTTGAACAATTATGTAAGTAAATCTTTGAAAATGAAAACTTTTAATAATATTCAAGCTGAATGTTCACATACAGTGCCTATCTCTAAGAGGCTTGAACAATTATGTAAGCAAAAACTAGAAAATGAAAGTTGAATTAAGCCTATGGAGATGAACTTGTGGGAACATAATCTTCTGAGCTTGATGAACGCATTAATCTAGCATAAACTTCAGCTTTACGGAGCTCATAATAGGCTTTTGTTTGAGGATCCATATTGGAGGCGTCCATCATCATAATTTTATCATCTTTTTCCTTTTGTTCTCTTTCATTTTTCTCCGGCATCAATTTTAATTATACTTCTACCTTCTTTGCTTCAACCTCTACCTCCTTCGCTCCCTTTCATTTGTCTCTTCCAAGATTTGTTGTTTTCTTTCTTCAGCAAGAGCTTTGCGTTTTCCGTCTCACATGCTTGTTTGTTGAATTCAGAAAACAAATCACAAAAACATATATTTGAAGTATCCTCTATCTTGCTTTTCTTTCGTGATTCTTTTTCAGCTTTCTTCCCTATAGGCCTTTCAACATTTAGGTCAACAATATCATCTTCAATTGGATCATGATTGGAGCTTAAAGAAATTCGAGTTTTAGAAACTTCTGAAGGGGAATAAGGGCTGGGAGAGTTATTGGAAGAAGTCCATTTCTTTTGAATGATTGAATCTTGCCACTTTACACTATGTTGCAAGATTTCCCAATAATGATCAAATGTAATTTTTTTTTTTTTTTTTTTTTTTTTCTCAATCTCACTATACAACAGTTTTGCTTGAAGAACCTGGACATAGTTAACAAAATTAGTCATTTGCAAATAATTTTCTGACGTAGAGAATTTATGAGACAAAGCCAAAAATACTAGCTACAAAGAACACCAACACAAACAAAAGGGAAAACAAGACAAAAACAAGGATAAGCTACAGAGTATAGATTGAAATAGAAGATATAGAAAATTTGAGAGATTAAAAAATGGAAAAACAAATATCATCTTCTCAACTTCAGTCAACTATAAAAACATCAACACAACAAAAAGAAAAAAATAAAAAATAAAAGAAGCGGGGGGGGGGGGGGGGGGGTGGGGGGGTGCAAAAAAACGAGAACAAGCTATAGATTATAGGTTGAAATAGAGTAATGGAAAATTTAAGAGATCAAATAATGAAAAAACAAATCTCACCTTATCAGCTTCAATCACCTATAAAGAACACCCACACAACCAAAGTGTAAAAAAAACAAAACAAAACAAAACAAAAAAAACAAAAAAAAAAAAAAAAAAAAAAAAAAAAAAAAAGGACAAGCTATAGAGTATAGATTGAAACAGAGTAATGAAAATTTTGAATTTAAAAAATGAAAAAATGAATCTCACCTTATTTGCTTCAATCACTCCACTTTGTTGCATATTTTCTATTTGACTGAGATACTCACAAAATTTGTTGCAATTTCTCATGATTGTTCCCCAACAAGATTGAATAGAAACTTTTGTTCATGCACACCTTTATTATTTACTTGGTTCATATAATTCTCAAAGACCCTGTCCCAAAAGTTAGTGGATGTTTGAAAATTGTCGATTATGGAATCTTGGGTGATGCTCAACCAAGCATTACAAATGGATACATCTTGTTTATTGGTAAATAACTTCCCACGTTTTACTTAGTTTTGTGATTCTTCCATATTTTTCTTCGTTGTTGTTAATGGAGGAGAGAGTAAATGAAAGAGAAGAGAGTATGTAGTACACATACAGCAACTTTGTCTTTTCAGTTACGAAGAACTTTTTGAAATTTTAAAATATTAAATGTTAAAAACTGAATAGTCCATCTTTTGTGCCAAAATTTTGGCATTAGCTATGTCTTGTGGTATATCTGCCACAATATTTGCCATATGACAAATTTAGCATCAAATATAGCATTGCATTGGAGAACACATATTTTGTCAAAATGTCAAATTTGACCATTAGCACAACAAATTGGCATTGTATTGGAGTGGTTGATTTATGTCATATTGGTCTATAATTAAAATTTTGTATCATCGTAATGTAATGGTCTTTAAATTTGTGTCATGCAGGTGCATTTTCCATTTAAAAAAGGTAATTTACGTAAATGTTCAAACTAGAGACTATGATTTAAAAATGTCCATTTTTTTCTTTTATTTAATGAAATGTCTAAGTTGATATGTATAAAGAGCACATTGTTCTTTCATAATGAATTGAAAAATAAAAATAATAAAAAAAGGAAGAAAAAATCTCCCAAAAAACAAATCACGCTGAGCAAATCTTTTATAAAAAGGAAAAAAAAAAAAAACCATTTTACTTCATTTATTATAAAGAAAAAAATATCACAGTAGATGTAAGTTATATGATATGTAAAAAACAATCGTTATGATAAATAATTGATCATTAAAATAAATATTATAATAAATTTAAAAAAAATTTATATAATTATTGTAAAGAAATAGAGGGTCCGTTTGGTGCACAAGTTCAGTTTAAGTTGAGTTAAGATTTTTAAGTTTGTATAGTAAATTTTGTTGACTTTTTCAAAAAGATAAAAAACATGATAAAAAAAGTACAGTTTAATTTAAAATGAAATGGAGAACCAATAAGGCCCAGAAACTTTGGTTTCTTCTTAAGCTAAATATATGGGATGTGATGTTTTAACTTTTAAGTATTTTCCCTAATTTTAAAATGGGTGGTTTGAAAGGTCACGCACCGGAAATAGTCTTTAATAGCAGAGTGCTTTAGTAAAATGGACTTTCAACTTTTTTTTATTAGTAAAATAACCTTTAAAAAAATTTAATTAGCAAAATAACTTTTATTGAAAAAAAATAATGTGAAAAGAAAAGAAATTAATATAAGGGTTAAAAAAAACTTAAAAAGAAAAAAAATTCTTCAACTGGTGGCAGTCCTCTTCTCTGCTGCTTCTTCTTCTTCGGAGCTTCTTCCTCCATCTTCTTCGCACTCTTCTTCCTTCTTCTTCTGAGTCCTTCCCTCCCCCCAAAAGAGTCTCCCCAAATCCGCCGCCTCCACCTCCGGCGCCGCCACCGACGTCGTCGAAGATCCGGAGACCACGCCACAAGCTCTCTGACCACGCCTTCTTCTTCCTCTTCTTCCCCTCCGACCAGCAGAAGCTCCGCCGCCACTTCCACCACGCCTTCTCCTTGACTGAAAACGACGACCCTGCTCTTCGCGCCGATTTTCTCGCCGGCCTCTCCTCCTACATTTAGATCCCTTCTTGATTTCAAATCAAGTAATATTCTTGAGTTCAAATATGTATTTTCTCTCTCTCTATATATATATATATATATATATTTGTTATATATATATTTAGCTTGCTCGTAGAATTAGGGGAGAGAGGGATTAGATTTGTGAAAAAGGAAATCTCTGTGATTTTTCGTGTTGGAATTTTGAGGGATTTCTTATTAACATCATGTTATTCTAAAATCTTGTGGAAGTCAAAATGGCTAATTCGGTTAATTTGAGATTTCTGTTGCTTTTTCAACAAGAAAAAGAAAAAAAAGAAAATTGAAAAGCTTTTGTAGAAAGAAATCAAAATGATTGGGATTAAAATTACTAAATCCCTTGGAAAAAAAAAAAAACAGTACTATTTAATTCAAAATCTAAAGTTATTGATTTGAAGTTTATGAGTATGAAATCTTAGATCTGAGGTTCAACAAGTTCAAGAGAGCTATTTGAGAAGCCGTTAGACATGATTTCATTAACATGATTTCGTAAAAAATCAAAACTTCATGATTAAAGAACAAAACAATAATCAAGAACCCAACGAGGGATAATATATATATATATAATATGTGTGTAGATATATATATATATATAGTTATGTACAAGAATTGTACTTGATCTGAATTCAAGAAGGGATCAAGAATAGTACTTTCGTAGTCTACATGGGAGAAAAATAATTCCGAGTTTGTGGGGATTGATCTGAAATTGTGGTAGTGGGTTTCATGTTTTGAGAACAATGTTGAAAGAATAGTCTTGTCATTGCAATTACGTTGTTTATATGTGGATGGCAGATTTTGGAAGTGGTTCGGAGCTGGTATAAGCAAGGGCTTTGTGGTTGATAGGAGTATCAAGTTTTTGGAATTGGAAGAGACAATCTACAACAAAACAAGTATTGATCGAAGTATGTATGCAATTGAGATTAACATATCAATTGAGTTCCTCCAGAATCGCAATGGCACAATATCCCTGAAGAGGTAAGAGCCATTAAGGTAGCAGCGCCAAACGTGGAAATGTTTAGAGGGAGGCCAAGATTAACTCGCTTTCCTTCACAAGGAGAATGTATAGTCAAGAAGTATAAATGCGCGTCATGCGGTCAGAAAGGCCATAATTCAAAAAAATGTCCCAACTTAGCAAATCCTTCCGATGTTAGCAGCAACACCTAATAATGACAATTATTTGTTTGACAGTTTATTTTTCATTAATTCCGTTTTACGAATGCTTGTAATTTGTGAAATTCATGTATTATGTTCGAGGAATTCATGTACTATGTGTTTTGTTTTTTGTATTTTGTTTTTTGTTTGTTGTTTTTTGGTTTTTGTTTATGGTTTTTTGGTTTTTGTTTAATGTGAAATGTTTGCTATATCAGTTATTAGTTTGTTTGAAGAGCCAAAAATCTGACGGTTCGAAAGCAACGAACAAGTGATGTTGTTCTTGAATGATATTCATTACGTGTTGTGGTCGATCCGTAGGTTTTTAGGCCAATAATACATGCAGTTAGGTGAATGAATGACTTTTTTTAATTTTCGCTTAAGTGAAAAAATTAAAAAAAGTTTATGTACCACAGGAACGACCACACGGTTGTTCCGTCCAAAAACCCGGTCGTTCCTCAACTTCCGTGGTCGTTCCTTCAGGAAAGAGTCCACAATTACATTTTCACATTTTCTGGTGTGGTTATTTTTCATTTTCGGAAAGAAAAAAAAATTTTACTCTATGTACCACAGGAACGACCACACGGTTGTTCCGTCCAAAAATCCGGTCGTTCCTCAACTTCCGTGGTCGTTCCTTCAGAAAAAAGTCCACAATTACATTTTCACATTTTCTGGTGTGGTTATTTTTCATTTTCGGGAAAAAAATTTTTTAACTCTATGTACCACAGGAACGACCACACGGTTGTTCCGTCCAAAAACCCGGTCGTTCCTCAACTTCCGTGGTCGTTCCTTCAGAAAAAAGTCCACAATTACATTTTCATATTTTCTGGTGTGGTTATTTTTCATTTTCGGAAAGAAAAAAAAATTTTACTCTATGTACCACAGGAACGATCACACGGTTGTTCCGTCCAAAAACCCGGTCGTTCCTCAACTTCCGTGGTCGTTCCTTCAGAAAAAAGTCCACAATTACATTTTCATATTTTCTGGTGTGGTTATTTTTCATTTTCGGAAAGAAAAAAAAATTTTACTCTATGTACCACAGGAACGATCACACGGTTGTTCCGTCCAAAAACCCGGTCGTTCCTCAACTTCCGTGATCGTTCCTTCAGAAAAAAGTCCACAATTACTTTTTCAAATTTTCTGGTGTGGTTATTTTTCATTTTCGGAAAGAAAAAAAAATTTTACTCTATGTACCACAGGAACGACCACACGGTTGTTCCGTCCAAAAACCCAGTCGTTCCTCAACTTCCGTGGTCGTTCCTTCAGAAAAAAGTCCACAATTACTTTTTCAAATTTTCTGGTGTGGTTATTTTTCATTTTCGGAAAGAAAAAAAAATTTACTCTATGTACCACAGGAACGACCACACGGTTGTTCCGTCCAAAAACCCGGTCGTTCCTCAACTTCCGTGGTCGTTCCTTCAGAAAAAAGTCCACAATTACTTTTTCAAAATTTCTGGTGTGGTTATTTTTCATTTTCGGAAAGAAAAAAAAATTTACTCTATGTACCACAGGAACGACCACACGGTTGTTCCGTCCAAAAACCCGGTCGTTCCTCAACTTCCGTAGTCGTTCCGAAGGTTTTTAGTCCTCTAATACATGTGGGCAGGGTGTGGTGTGGTTATTTTTCATTTTCGGAAAAAAAATTTAAAGGTTTTTCCCAAAATAGAGATGACTCAATAACCTAACCACATGCCTAATGAAAATTTGGGAAAAACCTGTGACACATTGAGTCATCTCTATTTTGGGAAAAACCTTTAAATTTTTCTTCCGAAAATGAAAAATAACCACACCACACCCTGCCCACATGTATTAGAGGACTAAAAACCTTCGGAACGACCACGGGACCACAGGAACGATCGGGTTTTTGGACGGAACAACCGTGTGGTCGTTCCTGTGGTACATATAGTAAATTTTTTTTTTCTTTCCGAAAATGAAAAATAACCACACCAGAAAATTTGAAAAAGTAATTGTGGACTTTTTTCTGAAGGAACGACCACGGAAGTTGAGGAACGACCGGGTTTTTGGACGGAACAACCGTGTGGTCGTTCCTGTGGTACATAGAGTTAAAAATTTTTTTTCTTTCCGAAAATGAAAAATAACCACACCAGAAAATTTGAAAAAGTAATTGTGGACTTTTTTCTGAAGGAACGACCACGGAAGTTGAGGAACGACCGGGTTTTTGGACGGAACAACCGTGTGGTCGTTCCTGTGGTACATAGAGTAAATTTTTTTTTTCTTTCCGAAAATGAAAAATAACCACACCAGAAAATTTGAAAAAGTAATTGTGGACTTTTTTCTGAAGGAACGACCACGGAAGTTGAGGAACGACCGGGTTTTTGGACGGAACAACCGTGTGGTCGTTCCTGTGGTACATAGAGTTAAAATTTTTTTTTCTTTCCGAAAATGAAAAATAACCACACCAGAAAATTTGAAAAAGTAATTGTGGACTTTTTTCTGAAGGAACGACCACGGAAGTTGAGGAACGACCGGGTTTTTGGACGGAACAACCGTGTGGTCGTTCCTGTGGTACATAGAGTAAATGTTTTTTTTCTTTCCGAAAATGAAAAATAACCACACCAGAAAATTTGAAAAAGTAATTGTGGACTTTTGTCTGAAGGAACGACCACGGAAGTTGAGGAACGACCGGGTTTTTGGACGGAACAACCGTGTGGTCGTTCCTGTGGTACATAGAGTAAAATTTTTTTTTCTTTCCGAAAATGAAAAATAACCACACCAGAAAATTTGAAAAAGTAATTGTGGACTTTTTTCTGAAGGAACGACCACGGAAGTTGAGGAACGACCGGGTTTTTGGACGGAACAACCGTGTGGTCGTTCCTGTGGTACATAGAGTAAATTTTTTTTTCTTTCCGAAAATGAAAAATAACCACACCAGAAAATTTGAAAAAGTAATTGTGGACTTTTTTCTGAAGGAACGACCACGGAAGTTGAGGAACGACCGGGTTTTTGGACGGAACAACCGTGTGGTCGTTCCTGTGGTACATAGAGTAAAATTTTTTTTTCTTTCCGAAAATGAAAAATAACCACACCAGAAAATTTGAAAAGTAATTGTGGACTTTTTCTGAAGGAACGACCACGGAAGTTGAGGAACGACCGGGTTTTTGAACGGAACAACCGTGTGGTCGTTCCTGTGGTACATAGAGTAAAATTTTTTTTTCTTTCCGAAAATGAAAAATAACCACACCAGAAAATGTGAAAATGTAATTGTGGACTTTTTTCTGAAGGAACGACCATGGAAGTTGAGGAACAACCGGGTTTTTGGACGGAACAACCGTGTGGTCGTTCCTGTGGTACATAGAGTTAAAATTTTTTTTTCCCGAAAATAAAAAATAACCACACCAGAAAATGTGAAAATGTAATTGTGGACTTTTTTCTGAAGGAACGACCACGGAAGTTGAGGAACGACCGGGTTTTTGGACGGAACAACCGTGTGGTCGTTCCTGTGGTACATAGAGTAAAATTTTTTTTTCTTTCCGAAAATGAAAAATAACCACACCAGAAAATGTGAAAATGTAATTGTGGACTTTTTCCTGAAGGAACGACCACGGAAGTTGAGGAACGATCGGGTTTTTGGACGGAACGACCGTGTGGTCGTTCCGTAAAAAAACATTGACTTTTTTATATTTTTCCCTTCGAACGAAAAAAATAATAACCAATAATCACCGTTCCGTAATGTAAGATTTGCCTAAAAGAAAAAACATATTTGTCAAACAATAACCAATAGCCAATAACTGTATTTTTTAAAATTTTCAATGAAGCGAAAATAAAAAAAAAACCAACATATTTGTAGCACTTCTTGACTATACACATTCAATTTTTTGATTAATGAATAAAATAACTACAGTTAACATTATTCCGAAAATGAAAAATTAAAATAGTATCCAAATATTGTGGTTACAAATTCATATATAAACATATTGGCAGTCAACGGAAACATAGTACTAAATTTCTTGATTCTTTAAAGTGTTCTTGTGGGCTTAGAAGCAGCTTGCAACCTTTTTTCAGCATCATAACTCGAGTGCTGCATCTTGTTTGGCAACTGTACCACATAAGGTCAGCGCAATCGGCAATCGGCAACACTACATAGGATGACATCTCCCTCTAATAACTTCGTCAGGCCATCAATGACATCATCACTGCAGTCCTCTCGTCTTTCCATTCGCAATATAATCTCGTTGCCTCTCCTTGGATGTAGAATTCAAAGTAGGACGGACTGTAAACTGAATGAACACAAGTGAAAAATAGTGAAAAAACTCAAATTTTAGATCTAAAAAAAAAAAACAAACAATTTAAACGAGTTGGTTAATACCTCAGGATATCTCATGGCCTCCAACCAACGTTCAAATGAGCTGCCAATAGGGTTCTTAACAAAGACGGTTTCCACACTTGGTTTGGTCTTAGAAGCGAAAAGACTAAATCGACTTTTTTTTTTCCTTTCTTGAAGATAGATTAGATTGTGATTACATAAACATAAAAACTTCGAAATCTCGAACAACAATATTAATCTCTCGGAAAAACATCTAGAACATTCCTATGAAAGAAAAGAAATCGATCAAAATGCTTGACAGAATTTACTCAGCTTGCTTATTTACTTTCTAATTGCTAATTACTGAAATCAATCAAAAGGAACAATATTACAGAAAACAAAAGTCAACAGTTTTCATCAGCTGAAAAAGAAGTAGCATAAGCACAACCAATACGAAGAATTCAAACATCCGAACAAGTTAAGCATCCAAAAATCGTGAAACAAATGCATCTAAATTCTGCCATTTGATTCGGAGAAATAAGCGATACAAGAAATTTACCTGAAGAGAGGGATTTGAAGTACGATTAGGAAGAAGTAGCTGTGCAAGGCTATCGATGGAAGGTTGTTTACCCACGATTTGACGGAGACGGTGATGAAGAAAACGACTGAAAAATGACCACTAAAGGATTAATGAAGACGGTGGTGGAGTTGCAAGCATTATCTTAGATATTAAACAATTCGATTAGTTCAGCTTCCTATTGACTGGCTGTAAGTTCAAATTCTAACTAACTTAAAAAGGGGCTGACCATTAAATTTTTTTTTTGTTATATGTCCCACTGGTATATGCATGACTGCTGCAATGGAGAAGATTCTGAGGCTGCTCGTAGATCGCGAAATCGCGACGGCGACGGAGAGGCTGAGATCGCAAGGACGGCGGCGGTGATGTTAAGGCGAAGATCGCTATGAGCCACGAGATCCGGAAGGCGAAAGATGTGGAGGCGGCGGATTTGGGAAGACTCTTTGGGGGGAGGGAACGAGGAAGAAGAAGAAGAAGCAGAGGAAGGAAGGAAGGGAAGAGGCAAGTTCGAGGTGGCGGCGGAGCTTGTGGTGGTCGGAGGGGAAGAAGAGGAAGAGAGAGAAGAAGAAGAAGATTTGGGGTCGGATTTACGTAGACTCTTTTGTGGGGGGAGGGGAATGAGGAAGAAGAAGAAGAAGAAGAAGCAGAGGAAGGAGGAACGAAGGGAAGGAAGGGAAGAGCTCAGAGACAAAGTTGGAGGGAACAGAGAAAATTTGTCCGTTGGACTCTGAGGACTCTTGGTTCCCTCGGGACAATCTTCTTCTTTTATAAATAATTTGATTTTAAATAATTTTATCTATTTAAAAAAATGAAACTTAAAAACTCAGCATTTTGGGAATAAAACTAATTCAAAATAAAAGAAAAAGCCATTTCCCTAATAAAACTTTGTTGTTAGGCCATTTTGGCAAATTGTTCTTAATAGCAAGGCCACCGACGTTAAACAATGGCGGATGGGTAAAAGCCCAGACCACAAAAAGAGTTTTGTCCTGTCTCCACCAATTCAACTACTGCAACTAAATTCTAATAATAATAAAAATAAAAAAAACTAAAAAAAAAAATCTAAACTCGGTCCATTGAATATGTAAAAATCGAAAATCAAATCAAAAACACATTCTAAATTCTGAATTTAATATGAGATCGAAATGGTAAGGCCCTCTGGGAAGCACACATACACGACTGCGAAGCTTTTTCTGATCTGCTTTGCTCTTTTGGCTCTCGCTCTCATCGCAAGACTTCTTCTGGGCTTCTTCTTCTTCTTCTTCTTCTCCCTCTTCTTCGACTTGGGTCTTTCACGATAAACCCCCGACTTCCTTGCCTTTTCCCAACCACCCTCCAAAACCCACCACACAAGTAAGTTGTTTATTTATTTTATTCTGAATTTTGTGAGAATTCTCAACTGGGTCTTGTTTGTTTCTTGAGAAAAAAACCCTTTCTTAATTGCTTTTTCCATTTATATTGAAGCTCCTTGCTTAGTTTCTGAGAAACTGTTAGTGTACATTGAGGTTTGGACATTTGGGATCTATCTTAGTTTATCTTGGGATTTAAGTTTTAACGCCTAAATAGATAGTATTATGCTTTGAACTTAATTGCTTCAGATTGGTTGGTTGAATTCGGTTTTGATTTTTTAGAACCCGATGGGTTTCTGATATGTAGTTTATAGGCCTTAATTGGTATGTTAATGGTGGAAGATGCTGGCTGTTAATAGAGTCTGTATGATAGCTAATCAACAATTCATATTGCTTATAGGAAAAAGTTTCTGAGTCATAAGAATGCGTCCCTTTCTGGTAGAGTTTTGTCCGCAACTTTTGCAGATCTACCCGCACCCGAGTTAAAATGGGAAATGATGGCTCCTGCACCCGTGCCTCGTCTTGATGGGGCTGCAATTCAGATAAAAGATCTTCTCTTTGTGTTTGCAGGATATGGCACTATTGACCTTGTGAGAACCTTGTCCTTCTTTGTTGAGTTCTTTACTCTATTAGCTTGCTTTACATTAACAATATGCCTGGTTGCTTTAGTTATGATCTACGTTGTAGCTCTGGATATCATGTTTGCTGTCCAAACATTTTCTCTGCAACCATGTGCTGGTTTTCTGTCTAAGATTTTGATAGTGCAAACATTTTTGAAGAGAAAATCAGCAAATCAATATCGAATAAATATTATGGGAGTTTTGGCTATCCGAGTATGATAATAAATAACCGACACAGGACTTAACTGCAGTAGTCATATCAACTACTGTTGTTAGGCCAGAATAGCATTTAGGTATTTTCTTGTTCTCTGCATTTTTGTTGCCATATATATGCTCTTATCATCTCTATCTGCTCTGTCTGTTGATATGAAATAGGTGCATTCTCACGTGGACATCTACAATTTCACGGACAACCATGTGGGGAGGAAGGTTTGATATGCCTAAGAAATGGCGCAATTCACATCTAGGAATGGTAACCGATGGGAGGTACATTTATGTTGTAACAGGACAATATGGTCCACAGTGTAGAGGGCCCACAGCTCATACATTCGTGCTTGATACAAAGACAACGAAGTGGAGTGACTTGCCACCTTTACCGTTTCCTAGGTGCGTGCTTATCAAGATTCGTGATATCCCAAATAACCTTGAGCATATATTCATTGTAGCAGAACTTTGTTAATGAAGTGAAAAGGTTTTAGGGCTTAAAAACAGTTTAAGAGGGTTGAGAGTATTTCAAAGCAAAATGAGCAACAAAACCTGAACTTATGCTTCCGTCTGTTAAGTGCTATTGTCTTATAATGTGTTATAATGATTGATGGCATTTGTGGATTTTATATTGTTGATATGGGATGTCTTCATTCGTTTTACTCGTGGAAGAATCCTATATCTCTATGTGCTTCATGGCATCTAAGATTGCAAATGATATGCTAGTGTAGATATAACTTTGGTTCTTCTTACACATCTTGATTAATTTACCGATGAGTGGGTTGGGTACATTAGTAGGAGAAAAAATTGTCCCATTTGATTATGTTAAATTTCCTGAGGTTTACCATTATAATATATTTTTGAAAAGAAAACAAGAATTTATAAAAATAAAATAAACAATGTGTGCAAACAAATAGACAGATTTCGTCACTCAATACATTCAAAGCTACAAAATAGTGTACACATTGTGTGACATTAGTAATGGTACAAGTTAGACTGCGCTGTACACAAATCATTAAAGGTATTGGGAAGTGCCTTGTTTTCTCCACCTTACTTAGATCAACATGTTATTTTCCTTTGTCAAATGCTACAAGTTGCATTATGATTATTCTCGCTCCTGGAGCCATTGTTTATGATAATTCTTAATTAATTTATCTAGTATCATTGATTAAAAAGCTTTACTAAGGTAGTAAGCCTATCAGTTGAGATTTAATGTAGGTTTATGGTGATGCTTCAATGAAAACTTTTTAGTTACCATCCTTGGTTTTGCTTGATATAAGAATAGGTTGGTAATTAGATTTAGATTAAGAGGAACTGAAAAGCAGAAAAAGCCTTTTTTCTTCTTGTTCTTTTTTCTTTTCTTTTCTTCGGCTGTCCCGATTTTGAAGAAAATCTTTCTCGAAGGGTATTTATTTTCTCATGGGTTCCCGTGTCCTTATATTGAAGTTGTTGGTGGGGCGACCGGATTTTGTCAAGCAAAAAAATGCTGTATGGTTCGAAAATCTCGATGCAAGAGCCTCAATCTCGTTAGTTTTGGTTTTTTAATTAAATGCTCTTGTTTGTATTCCTCGTCTCTCTGTTTTTGTTGATACAGTAGTTAAAATCTGTTACATGAGTGGCTTTTGTTGAAAGATTTAATTGGCTGGTCATATGACTGGTCAAACAACAAATAAATGAATTTTGGCTTTTGTTGTTGCGTGTGTTTAATATGTTAATATTCAAAATTAATCATGTGTTGTCATATTCGTCTCTGATTGGAGTTTTTTTGTACTGAGGTTGAAACTTTTATTCAAAGAGTTTTACTTTTCAGGTATGCCCCGGCAACTCAACTATGGAGAGGTAGACTCCATGTCATGGGAGGTAGCAAGGACAAACCGACATACTCCTGCGTTAGAGCACTGGAGTCTTGCTGTCAAGGATGGAAAAGCTTTAGAAAAGGAATGGAGGGATGAGATTCCCATTCCTCGTGGAGGACCTCATAGGTTTGTGTGAATGTGAACTGTTCTCAGAAATAAGATAATATCTAGAAATCTAAACGTTTCATTTCCTTCGCAGATTAACTCAACATCTTTTAAAAGTTCTTAATGGATTTATGTATTGTACACATTGGTGGGTGGGACTGGGATCTAATTGTTTTCTCCGGAACTTGAACTATGTTCGTGTTGATGTTTTCTTCTTTATTTCTTTTTCCTTATCATTATAATCTCCTTGGAGTCGCTTGCATCTGATTTGCAAAGGTTTGCTAGAAATATTGAACGTATAGGAGAAAGACATAAAACAACTTGTTGTTCTGGAGATGATATGCTTTAGGAATCTAATCCTCCTCCTTTACCCATTCTGAAACAAGCCTTGTTGGAACTCTTTTCAAGAAAAACGTTATTGTGGATGGTCATAGTCTATAATATCTAGACCAATTTCATTATTATAATTATTATTAATTTTCTTTGAGCTATGTTGATCATGTTATGTTTTTCTCGCAGAGCTTGTGTCGTGGTTGATGATCGTCTTTATGCTATTGGTGGTCAAGAAGTGACTTTATGGCAAAACCTGGGTCACCTATTTTCAATGTTCGCGAAGGAATGAGGTAAGCAGTTTGTGTGCTCCTTACTCCTTTAATTTTCTCCCTTAAAAAAATTATAATAATAATTTCTGGATCGGTTCTAACTAAATTGCTAATCTGTATTTAACCTTGAGGAGAGGGAAAGAAAAAGAAAAGGAATAGAGTTTCATGGCGGTTTTTGAACAATGGATGGATTCTCTCGTCTGAAATTTAATCCATATGCATGTATAGAAGGGTAACAGGGAGGGCGTTTTTGTTTTGTCTTTTTATTTTTTATTTATTTTATTTTTTTGTCTCAGGTTGTGTATAGTGATGTTTACATGCTGGATGATGAGGATGAAGTGGAAAGTGCTACCTCCGATGCCAAAGCCAGATTCCCATATTGAATTTGCTTGGGTGATTGTCAACAATTCTATTGTCCTTGTTGGAGGCACAACCGAGAAGCATCCCGTACCAAAAAGATGGTTTTGGTCGGAGAGATTTTTCAGTTTAACTTGAATAAACTGGTACCTTCCTCGCCTTTTCATGATTAAATAAATATGTACGTAAACATATTACATTTGTGCTGGCATACAAAAATTTCAATGAAAGGGTAATGATAAATCGATGCTAAAGGGTCTCTTTTTGTCCCCTAACTTGTTTCTTGTTAGGTTTGATCTTTGTTGCATTTGAAAATGCGATATTCTAGTCTTTCCATCATAGATGTTCATTTTCATGGCATGAAAAACGTCGACTGTGCTTCGTAGATCTTCACTGTTATATCCAAAAAAAAAATAAGTTATTTCCTTTTTGTACTTCTTACCATAATGATATATTTTTGCAGGAGTGGTCAGTGATTGGAAAACTTCCCTTCGAGTGAAAACCACATTGGTCGGTTTCTGGGACGGATGGTTGTATTTCACTTCGGGGCAACGAGACAAGGGACCAGATGATCCAAGTCCAAAGAAGGTTATTGGAGAAATGTGGAGAACAAAGTTAAATTTGAACTCATGATGATTTTTATTTTTTTTACCTGTTGCTTTTCTTTATTTCTAATCATTTTTTTAAATCATCCAACCAAAACGGTCTCTATAATATCCGATTTTATTTGCCTTCATTGATGTAATATTGTTCACCATTTATTTCCATAAAAAATCTATTTGTTTGCTAGTGTTTTAGACAGTTATGTAACGGTGATGTAGAATGCAATTATGAGCTTGAGTTCAACAAGAATGATTTTTAAAATTTCCTTCCTTTAAAACATGGTTTTAATATTATTATTCGTTAACCCTTGTTTTGTTACTCAGTAGTTTCAGTATTATTATTCTTTCTAGTCTTGTAGACCTCGTATCATTCTCTTGACAATTCTCTATCTGCGTCCGTGCAGAAAGCATAGCCACGGGTAGTGTTGGCAATTCGTGTTCGCGGGTTGGGTTTGGATTAATCCGATTACAACACGACATGATAAGCATGAACACAAACATGATACGATTAATAAACAAGCTAGGAACCTAAACACGGACATTAACCGTTTAATAAATGGGTAGCACGATACGACACGCGAACATGATTATTAAACGAGTCACGATGGGTTGGTACGAAAACAAACCCGTTTATGACTCATTTAACAAAAAAAACCCATTTACAACCCATTTAACATGAAACTGGTTTTTGACCCATTTAATACGAAAATTTTGGATAAAAAATCACTTAAAATTCTGAATTTAGTAACACAAGAAACTCATCATATTCATATAAAATATAAAACTAACAACTAAAATTATCAAATATCCATAATGATTAAGATAAACATACTGTTATTTTTTTGAGGGAGTTAAAGTTCGGGTTTTTCTGAGGGAGCTAGGAAAGGGTGTGCGGCAAATGAGGAAATAATTAAAGTTAGGCTTTTATATGCAGTTATTTTTAGGGGGGGTTTTTTTAATATATTGAGCAATTTTTTATATATATATATGGACTCTAAATAGGTTTAATCGTGTTGGCCTTATATAAATGGGTTTAAACGGGTTAACCAAGTTAACCTATTTTTGACCCGTTTATTTTTGTGTTAAACGTGTCGACCCAATTTTGACCCAATTATTAAACGTGCGGTCCAAACTGTAATGACCCGATTTTTCGGACCGTTACTTATTCTTATTTAATTTAGTCTTAACACTTATTTATATTTGGTTCCAAAAATACATATTTTTTTTCTTTTTATACATAACCATATTCGTACTATAAACGTTAAATTTACTAAAATTTTTAACTGAGAAAATTGAAAACCTCTAGATAATAAATATCCTATTTAAATTCGTATTTAGATAATATTTAAAAAACTATAATTTCATGTAAGTTAAAAGAAAGAGTCTAAAGTCTTTTTCTCGTAAAGTACTCCTACTAGTTTAGTAATACCAAAACATTGGAAATATAGTCGATACAAAATAATTTAAGAAGTCCTAAATGCGAAAATTAAATTCGTGGTGGTTTCCCACTCCATTCCTTCATCGCCTCCGCACAGCTTCGCCAGTCCATGAAACATCTATGTAGCGGGCTGCTTACCAGCGTTACCTACAGCACGAACACACACGTATGAGCTTTCACTCAGCAAGTACAAACAATATCTCACAAATATTTTTATAAAATCATACCATCATACGTAACATCAAGAATGTTCAAAAATGTATGCGATCATGTGTGTTCATTTATGATTCATTATATACATATCTTGTCTACTTAAGGGCCCCTATGTCGTACCCATATGCGCGCAATCAATGAGGAGTTGGGGAGCGACCCTCCAACAACCTCTAAGTCATAACTTATAACTTTCGTTATTATCATACCCTCTCACTAATTGGAGGTCGGTACGACACTTAATCATATCTTTTGTTAGCCTCATTATTATTATTTGTGACAATGTGTAAATTTACATGTCACTATGCATATATCATTACGGCATATATATCTGTGAGGCACGTTGATCATATCAGTGCAAGAGAAATTATGTACGTTAAATGTTTAATCAATGCAATGCATATGGCTCATATACTCATCATTTCATCAAGGCAAATCATAGAAAACATAGAATATCAACAACGAAAAATATTTATTATATGCTGTAGGTGAGGTTTGTACTTACTTGTCTTATGTGCTTAAACTTCCGGAGTTGTATCTCCTACTACATAGATTTGAGAAATTGTCTTGATTTAACAATATCTCATTATTAGATATAATCATAGTTATATTACTTTATTCATTATTTATTTATTTTATAACTAAAGTGAGCTTAATTTACTTATATCATAATTAACCTTAACAATTAATTCATATTAATTATTAAGTGTTAAAATAAATTTCTACTAATTATTATTTAATTAATTTAATTTAATTTTTTTAAAATTTAACTGATTAATTACTTAATTAACTAATTAATTAGGTAGTAGTTAATTATTACTTTATTTAAATGAGTAATTATAATTACATTACATAATTTTAATTGACTTGTTAATAATTTAGTTATGTTACTTAAATATTCTTTCTCATATGATAATTATTAATTATTAATTCTGATATTAATAATTAATAATTTGATTAATCTAATAATTAATGTTTGATTAATCTCTAGTTAATCATCCATAGTTATTTTAATGATTATATCAATGATTAATGATTAATTAATCTCTAATTAATCATGTATTATAATTATGTAGTTATTCAACATAATAATCTTAATTAACACCTACTAACTCTTATAATTAATTAATTATTTATTAATCAATTAATTTATTTATTACTTTGTTAATTACATTTGGTTATGTATTTATTAATTAATTAATCAATCAATCAAGGTGACAAGAAGTCACCTAAGTGTTTACCTCTCATATATTATTGGGCTTGTAAGGCCTAATTCCCTTAGTTATGATCATTTAATTGGGCTAAGGTAGTCTCTTGGTATATGTCCAGTAACCCTTTAGTGTACTTTTTCTTAGTCCGTTCAAACTCGTGATTCAACTTTATAAAGTTAGGGTTTTTCACATTATTTGATTATACACTTAATACCAACTCAATTTATAACTAAATATGTTCATATGTTATGACTTACCTTTATGTCACATTTTAATGTTTAATCATTTTATCGGTGTAAGATTTTAACTTGTAAGATTTATTTAGATTTGAGTATAATCCCGTTTTGGACACTTGATGACTTGTTGGAAAGTTTGAAACATCTAGTTTTCTGCCTTTGTAATTTGTTTTCCAAGATTTCAAGCATTTCAAATATTAATGTGGACGTTTTCCTAAGTGTCTTATGGTAAAATCTCAGTTTACCAGATTACAATAAAATATTATGTGATTTGTTAAAATTTATGTACATATCCGTTTTAAACGTATGATATCTCATTTTGAAGTTTGAGATGTCTACTTTACAGCGGTAAAGTTATTTCCTTTAGTGCTTGAGTGTTTCCTACCATTAACTTATGTTTTGTTACTGTTGGTCCCACATTGTACCACAAGTCCAGATTCATGGGAAAGCTTATAGTGTATATTTCGTATGATAAGAACAGTTTTGTAAAACATTATGGTTATAACACTAACTCAAAATATATAAAACCCGTGGCTAGTACAGGGTTCCAGCAAAGACTTTCGGTTCGTAGTCCAAACTTGTAAAATTCACCAAAAACTACACATTTATCTGTTCAAGGCGTATGATATCTTGTTGGAAAGCTTAAAGAATCAAGTTTTTAGATATATAACTTATAATCCAAAATTTTGAGGCTCAAGGGTTCAGAGTACATAAAACTCGTGACTAGACTATACCCCAGAGGTTCATTTTCTCTTTAGTTTTGTGTCACAACTTCAAATGCACATAACTTTAGACATACAAAAGCAAACCAAGTGATTCCAAAGCCTAAAATGAAGCTTATCCTTTGTAGAATCTTATCATATAATTTATTTTTCATAACAAAGTTTTCAATGCATGCTATATTATCACAACAACTACAAGCTTTAACAAAGTTCGTAGATCTTACCGAAATGCTCCGTGGATCCTTTAAGTTCTCGGACCTCCAAAGTTCTTCTCAAAACTTTTCCTAGGCAAGAAGAAGTCTAACATTAAGATTATAACTAAACATAATGCTTTAGTTCTCCAAAAATGACTAAAACATAAAGATTACCACTAGGTTACCTCTAGAAAAACGTCATCTAACTCTGTTTCACACTTCTTCGAACTTGGTAACGGGGTTGCTTAAAGCTTGAAAATGGAGGGAGGAGGGTGCTAGAGGGGTGTTGGAGATGGAGAATAGTGTTGGTGGTTCTTTTTTTCTATTTTGAGCTTGGTGGTGGCTAGAGAAGCTAGGGTTTTTGAGCTTAACTTGTGTGAGAATAAAATGAGGTGTTAGGGGCTGTTTTCAGCCAACTTTTACCTTAAGGGAGTTGTATTTTGAGGAGCAAAATTAGAAAATTTTTGGCTGATTCTCCCCTTCATTGCCGCCACTTAAAGGGAGAGTGGGTGAAAGGGGTCACCTTCACTTGTCTCTTCTTTGGGTCAACTTGCCAAAATAAACCATGACATCTCTTACATGAGGTTGCATGCATGCACCACTTCCTTTTTTCTCATTTATTCAAATTTCTTCTTGCTTTTTGACCCAAAAATCCGAGTCCCCCCTTTGCCTTCTCATTTTTATTTTGTTTTTCTTTCTTCCAATTTCCACCATTGATCCAAGGTTGTCATCCTTATTCTCATCCATTAAATCTTCTATCACACCAATCCTTATCTTAAGCACTCATTGATCACTTATCATCAAAAGTTTGGCCATTAATTTACCTAGGATTCTTTAACATAAAATCTACACCATTGATTTCAAATTTTTTCTCATTTGTTCAAATTTCTTCTTGCTTTTTGACCCAAAAATCCGTATCCCCCTTTTGTCTTCTCATTTTTATTTTGTTTTTTCTTTCTTCCAATTTCCACCATTGATTTAAGGTTGTCATCCATATTCTCATTCATTGGATCTTCCATCACACCAATCCTTACCTTAAGTTCTCATTGGTCACTTATCATCCAAAGTTTGGCCAGTGATTTGCTTAGGATTCTTTAACATAAAATCTACACCATTGATTTCAAACTTAAATACAATTCTTGATCAATCTTCCACCTTTGAATTTTCTAAGAGTAAATATTAGTCATTCATCTTCTATCTACGTGACATATTAATTTCTCAAACATACTCTCAAAACTTAACTATTGATATGATCAAAAAAAAAAAAAAAAATACTAAGATCATTAAATTGACCTGCTAATTAAATCATGGTTCTTCCTAAAAATTAACATTATCCCTCTAATACGACAAAATAAATTTTTCGTATAAATTTATATGTCGTTCAACTTATCTTTTATGCATTTAAAATTTTTCATTTAAATAGAGAAACTCAACATTGTTAGATCATCGACATCATCATACTGATGATACATATACAATCATTCATGACCTTGAAATTTGATATTCATCAAAATAATTCATTAGAAATATATTAATGAAGGAAATCCATAATAATAGTTCATGAATAAGTTTATGAATTTCTAGAGCGTCACACAAACCCGTTTATTTTGTATTGTTCTCGTGTCGTGCCCGAAATTGCTAGCCTTAGCCACCGGGAAAGGATACAACCTTACTAAAACTCGCTCATTCACTCGTAGTAACTTTTCTATAACTCGTTCATTCACGCATAATATCTTATGATATCTATTAATCTGTTGACTCACTCACAAATACCCGAAACTAGAGATGGAAACAAAATTTAATTGATTTTAGGAATATCGAGATTGCATACAAAAATTAGAATACTACTCTAAACCGGAAACTTTATTGATCACGCTGCTAAAAATAAACTTTGATTTGAAAACAAATCTATTTTTCTCACCTGGGTTGTATGTCCTTTTTTTCCTTCCTTACCAAACACTGATTTGAAAACAAATCTATTTTTCTCACCTGGGTTGTATGTCTTTTTTTTTTTTTTTTTTCCTCCTTACCAAACACAGATCGTTCAAGCACAAAGTTGGTCCATCAATTTATTTTGTTCCCTTTAAGCTATAACTGTTCACTTCGAAAGCATTTAATGTTCTTTATCTTCTTCATTCTTCTAACCTTGTTAGTTCTATGAAGCATGAATAACTACAAACTAATCCGACCTGCAGTTTTTACTTGCCTTAGCATGACCTCTACCGCCTTTAGGCATCAAACACTATAAATCACCAGTGACAACATATTATGGTATCTGAGATTGTTAAGTCGCTAAAAATTCAGTCCCGGAACGAATTCCACCAAGCTACTGGTCATCATTATTAATATTTTATGCATTCTAGTAAGATGGAAAACACAAAAAAGGCGTGGATAAAGGCAAACCTAACATTTTCCATTCCTCAAGCAGTTCACAAAAACATGGACGGTCAATTACAAGCAACTTCATGTGTATCTTTCAATAGCTAGAAAGAGAGGACGGGACCGAGAGTGGACTCTCACGCACTTGGGCTAACAAATCAGGTGAAGGACTAAATCGAAATGATCTGAATTATGTCAAACAAATTGGTAGAAAAAAATCACATGCACACAAATCTCACACAATCAAAATCCATAGGGTTCTAGGCATACTATAGACAATTGTCTGCCTTGAAGTTGGATTGGGGATTCAGGGCACAAATGATATATCTTTGAAGTATTCATGCTCAAGAGCACTCCTGGCCGTGATTCTCTTGCTCGGATCCAAGCAGAGCATTTTCTGTCACGAGGAAATTAAAAAAAAAAAAAGAAAGGAAAAAAAACACTTAGGACATTGATAAACGAATTGGTAGTAGATGGTCTGCATTATGTGCGGCATTTAGCATAAACATTGTGGTAACGAAAGCAAAAATGATCTTACAGAAAGCAGGTCAAGACCAGCCGATTCAAGATTTGGAACAACAGTTGCCAAGTCCTGCAAAGTTAAGGGTACGTATTTTAAGATATTCAGTAATATATGTCCTTTGGATTTCTTTAAGAATTAATGGCAAAGCAAACGTGAGGAAAAAGAAAAATTACCTTAGCAGGCCACTTAGGAAAGGCGGATTTAAAATCAGGCAAAGAACTCACTCCCGGCCACGTATCCTCATTTGGGGTGCCCAAGATTCTTCACCAAGAAAACAACCCTGTGAGGATGTTACGTGCAATTTGGAAACTTTTGCAACTATTTCTTTCAACAGGTCTTATTAGGAACCGGAACTGGAAGTTCTGGCATCATTTTCAAGAAATTTCTAGATGAACACGAAATTTCATTGTGAATAGATATCTCAGTTTTTTATCTAGAAGTTATAACCATATAAATGCAAGTGAAACATAGACGAAGAACATTTAACTTCCACCAGATCAGAAGATTCTTCTTTTCACTTTTTTACAGATTAGGACTTCATTAAATAGTTTGTTCTTACAAAATGAGAAGGGAAGAAGTCCAAACATTAAGGTTGTACATAGTATGGCTTGTCCAACAATATCGAAAAATCTTGTCCATAACAATAGACTCGTCAGTGTTGATTGTTGTACTTTAATGCATGACCTTTATAAAGGTTTATAAGAACGGGTTTTCCTAATCCTAATGCTAATGTTGGATCCTGCATTCCAATAGAAAGAAGAAAAAGAAAAACAAGAAGGGCGAAGCAAAATACTTGGCCGGAAAGATATATACACCTGAATATCCTGAACAACTCATCAATTTCTGAGTCTCCAGGAAATAATGGTCGCTGATTCACCATCTCAGCAAATATACAACCCACTGACCACACATCGACCGGGGTGGAGTAATGACGGGATCCAAGCAATATTTCTGGTGCTCTGTACCAAAGGGTCACCACCTAGATAGAGTCACCAAACAATTATTATTAATCTAAGCCTGGTAATGATTTGTAGACTGAAGAAGTCGTCTCAGTAAAAGAAAGCTTTCTCAAAACAAAAGGCATTAGAAACAACATTATACCATTAAAAAAATCCCTGCCAATTTTACCTAGAACCAATAAATTCCATGAGTAACCAATCGTCTCTATATCCTCATAGCTATATAGGAAGGTGCTGCCTAAAATTCCACCCCTGGAAGAATACAATTACATTTACGGTGTACCTCCCCTTGTTTACAAGAATCATAATTGATTAAGCTCGCAAGTCGAGCTCAGGAATACCACCTGCATTGAAATTACACCAGCCGCCTAGATTCTTTTTCTAATGCAATGCGTAGCCAAGTCATAGGAAAAAACTGCACGCCCTAGATTCAAGTTGTTTTACTGCTATTTTTGGATTTTAGGGTGAAGAACATTGATCATATAGAATTTTAGATGCCAAATTCAATAATCAGCTATTGGGAAAGAACTAACAATAGAAGACGAAAGTTAAAATCATGAAGTATTAATACCTCATGAGTGAAGGTCCGGACAGGAATACCAAATGCTCTTGCCAATCCAAAATCTGCAAGCTTTAGTGCATTGGTGCGACGATCTATCAATAGATTCTGAGGCTTGAGATCTCGGTGAAGAACTCTATGAGAATGACAATAAGCAATGCCACGGAGAATTTGATAAAGAAACATCTGGAGAAATACAATATCCATAATAAATTCATTTTCCAATAGTCCTACTTCATCAACAAAATTAATTAAAGAACAAATAATTAACTCATTCAAGCATAGAGTACCATAACCTTAATATAAGCTACAAAGAAAACTTAAGCATCAACCTACATTAAGGCATGAGACATTAAAACCTGAAAATAAGCTTACAAACTAAGAAAACTAAGACCGAGATCAAGGGAAAATAACAGAAAAATAAGGGTGGCAAATAAGCATGCTTCTGATATTTTACTGTGGAACAATGAAAATTGATTGATTTATTTATTTATTTATTTTGTAATGAAAATTGTTTTTTTTTTTTTTTTTGTTTGTGACAACACGTCGTTATATAATGAAACTTCATTTGAAGTTGTCCATAAAGATTAAATCATACAATCTTGATATAGTCCCTGTAACATCATCAAAATTAGAAAAGTAAGATATCAAGAAATAACCGGCCGCTTATAAGAATAGTGCTCATTTTGGAGTCTGGAAAACAAATCATAAGCATGTAATGCAAGAGATGCCGAAGGGAAAAGGAAAAGCTAACTTTTATCTGGTGTAGATCCTTTGCGAATTCTGGAGAAGAATCCATGTGCTTCTTCAGATCCAAGTCCAGGTACTCAAAAACCAAATACAAGCGCTTCTCACTGTGCACTACATCCTGTAACCTGTCAAGGAAATACACATCATATTTTGTTACAACTCTCTCTCTCTCTCTCTCTCTCTCTCTCTCTCTCTCAGTAACAAAATAATATAGAAATTCAAATTTGTTCTGAACTAAATTGATTTCTATGTTGGTAATTTTATGCCATAATTACGTTCTTCATCAAAGAATGTGCAGAGCATTCATGCCATATTGGATCCCAATCTGAGCAGTTACTTGTTCACACATTGTTCGGATCTTGCCCTTCTTTAGTTCTTTACTTGTTCAACTTAGAAAAATGAATGGGCCCAAAGTCTTAATCATTAATAACACATCACAAAGTCACAAGAAAGCTCAAAAAAAAAAATTAAAGAAAAATAATTAATGCAAATGCTGAAAAATAGATCGACAAAATTATTTGGAAGGGTTCTACCTAAGGTTTATATGCTGAAACCATTAAGAAAGTTGGAAAGTGATTTAGGCCAAACAAGTGAAAAACAAATAAACAAATAAAAAAAAGCAACTCTGTAAGTACAACTTATGGCTCCCAAACAAATTCATTTTCAATACTCGATAAGCTAACTGTCAAGTTAGTATCATAATTCATAAGAAATCTTGTGGACGACAAAAGTGTTTGTCCCAACCATTTTTTGCTACCCTTTCTGTTCTCGCAATAATCCAAACGTATTTCTTCAGGATGCAAATCAGAAATCTCATAGACTCGATCGAAATCTCTATCTCCGATCACTTTTTTTTAGGCAAGCAGCACCAACACTAGACACTTGATATCTTCTAACATTTAATACAAAAAACTTCTTAATTCATACCATATAAGTTAGCCTAGTAAAAGAATGTAGCAAATTAATTTCATACCTAACAATGTTTCCATGCTGCATTTCCTTCAAGAGGGAAATTTCCCGTATAGCTGTACTTGGGACACCCTCATCTTCCTGCTCCAAACGGATCTTCTTCAAAGCAATTGTCTCATTAGTTACACGGTCACGAGCCTTGTAAACCACACCGTAGGTTCCTTCACCAATCTTCTCAACTTTTTCATACTAAGACATCAACAAACATCGATAATTAGAGCAAAAAAACAAAGGATATATGTTGAAATTGGAGAGAGAGAGAGAAAGATCCACTACTAACCTGGTCCATCGTCAAGCTGAAATAGCCTCTACAGAGTGTGTTAAGTTGTAAAACCTAAAAGACGGAAACCAATCAGTACATATAATAGGTATGCACTTTTTGTTTTCAGTGCAGATGTGAATATGATGTGAAAGAACTTATTTCTTGTAATTAATAAGATAGGAACTTGATATGAACCAACAAAACCCCTCATTTTAATACGTAGGCTAGATTCAATAGTGGTTTCTTTTTCGGGGCATACCAAACACTGAATTCTCCTCACTAATATCCAGTCACAATTACGAATCTCATTTACCGTCAAATGCTCCCAAATCAAGTTTAGTGTCTCCGGATCTCTTAAAGACTTCGGGTCTTTCCCTATGGTTCACTAAAATATGCAATTTCCAATAAACATGAACAAACCAAAGAAATTTCCACAATCTCTTGGCCATTCAATCCATTTCGAGACGGATTCCAACCAATGGAATTACATGCCAGTTTCTAAAATTACATCGGAACCAATCCATCTGGTTCTAGAGAGAGAAAATCCAATCCAATTTGTAGAGAGAGAGAGACAGACAGACAAATACATGTCAATTCATTAATACAAGACCATTCTGTGCTAAATTTTGCATTTCTCAAAATCTAAATCAAATATAAATTAACAAAGAATACGAAATTCTACATATCCAAGAAATTCTTTTGGAACAAAAACAGAAGTACAAAATTAAATTAAATAAAAAAAAATACAGGAAAAAATTAAATTCTCACGCAGCACAAGAAATCTAAATTATTCCGTAGTGTAGTACATTGTTAACCTTCAGTTTGAAACACAAAATAAAATAATTAAAAAAATATATTACGTAAAAAGATTTTTAAAGATTTCTCGCAGCAAGAACAGAAGCAACATTTAAAGAAACAACAAATGAGAGAGAGAGAGAGAGAGAGAGAGAAGTTGCCTGAGAGAGACGAGGCCGACGGTGGTCGGCCGGTGGCGGAAGGTGGCTTCAACGCTGAATCTGATCTGAGTGGACAGCCAAAGCAAAGGCGCAGAGTGTGTGAGAGGGAGATAGAGAGAGACTGGAAGAGAACTGTGTGCTTAGATTGCTTATTTGTCTTTAGGGTTTTATTTTCTTTTTCTTTTTCTTTTTTATCTTTTATTTTCTGATATTTTATTTTTCATTTTTCTCATTTTTTTTAATCTCTTTTGTTGTTGGTAGAATTTAGGTTTTATCTTTTACATTTGAGAAAATATTTTTTCATGCAATTTATACACGTGCATATTTAGTTTTTATCGTAGATAAATTATATAGCAAAATTTATTGTTAAGAGGGTTACATGAAAAATGAAATTGAGAAACATTTGATTAACTTTTTTTGTTTTGTTTTTTGTTTTTTTTTTTTTTTTGTTTTTAAAGCATTGAGAAACTTTTTTGTTAGGTAATTTATTAATTTGAGATATTTCAAAATTATAGTTGAGAGAGTCAGAAAGAAAAAAATATATATTTTTTTTAGGAAAGCAAAGAAAATATACTTGCGTCACCTATCAAGTGAAAGAATCAATTGGCATTCTCACATTAAATTTAACAATTTGAGTATTAATTCGCTCAACTTATTTATCTATATTTGAAACAAATTATAAAAAAAATAAAAATAAAATAAAATAAAACTTATTTATCTATATTTTACATTAGGAATTCAGATTACTAATTTTTCATTTTTCAATTCATTTTGTTAAAAGTTATTATTTCTTTTTTAGAAAATTATCTATCTATATTGTACACACACACACACACACGTCAGAAACTAAAATTTAACAAATCAAAGTCAATTTCAGGTCAATGGTGTTAGGCTAAGCCAATGCCAATCAAGTTTGGTTCGAGTTGTATTGTACCTAAATTGCCTTTCTTAATTTAAATAAACATAGTTCTGTGAAGGCCTACAAATGACTATTATGTTTGTACTTCTTCTTCTCTTCTTTTTTTTTTTTTTTTTATTTATAATTTTAAGCTTAGACTATGCTAATTTAATGTAATTGATAATTGTAATAACACCTAAACGATTTAGCATAGTTAGGTAATAGGTATTCTTTCCTGTACTAGGGTTGTTTTCCTTTTATTGTTTAATATATGGTACTAAGAAAAAAAAATATATTACCAAAAAAAATAGAAAATGTGAATTAATAATCATTTTACTATGATTTCTTTTTCCTTTTTTAACTTGGAGTCCCACCCACCCCCAACACCCCCCCCCCCCCCCCCCCCCCCCCCCCTTCCTCTTTTTTAACTTGGAGTACGGCTATACAAAAATCTCTTCATTTTCCCTGCAGGGGCACAAATAATTATGTGACTCATGGGGAGATCATTTTCGCCAAGCCAAGTAATAGCATAGAATAGATTGGCCGAGCTCATATAGTAGTAGGTTTGTTTATTATACTGAGTTAAATCTCAATTAGAAATCTTCGTATATCTCAATCCGTTATTTATCTCTAAATCGAATCAATAAATATTGGATTTGTGATGCAGTAAAAAATTAAAACAAACATATTAAAATATAATAGTAGTTCAATAATATACAATTTGTGATGTAGTAAAAAATGTGGTAGCGTTATATGATTAAGTGGAAACATTAAGTTTGTGTTTAATTCACCGGTTGGAGATGAAATTTTTCAATTGAAGTTGGTTGATTTTTCAAAAATTAGTTATAATTTTTGTTAACTTTTCAGAAAAAAACAAAAACTGAAATGAAAAATTATAGTTTAGTTAAAATTTAATTGAAATGTCAAACGAAACCTAAAAGATGATATCACTCTTAGAATAATTGGAAATATCTATTAATTTAGGAGTTGGTGGAATCTAAAAGATGATATCACTCTTAGATTTTTCAAAAACTAGTTATAATTTTTGTTAATTTTTCAGAAAAAAGATAAAAACTGAAATGAAAAATTACAGTTTAATTGAAATTTAGTTGAAATGTCAAACGAAACCTAAAAGATGATATCACTCTTAGATTAATTGGAAATATTTATTAATTTAGGAGTCGGTGGAATCTAAAAGGTCTTGTCTTTAATAAGGGAGCACTCAAAAGTCTTTTTATATGTATTGGAATTTAAAAGTCTGAAAGTTAGTATTTATTGGGGAGTTTTTAGTGATTATTAAGTATTTATATATATATTTTTTTTATTTATTTACTTTTATTTATTTTGTAGTTTCTAACGTCTAATAGTTAGATGTTCATTTTGTAGTTATACGGGGTTTTTGATATTTAAAGGTTCTTTTGGTTTTAATGTTAAGTCGTAAATATGTGTGAGTTTAGAGGCCTATAAATAGGCTTGTAATCTTTCAATAAAAAGAATGAGTGAGTTGAGTTATCTAGAGTAAATCCAAATTGTCTTCAGTTTTATCCCAGCACTCTTATCTCTTTGGTGGATTTCCAAGAGTGTGAATTTATCTTTTAATTCTGTATCTTGAGGTGGTGTTTTCTATATCCTGAATTAGTCTAAACTTATTTGTTGCCCTTTCCTATTATCTCTCATTTGTTTTCCTTACACACCTTTCATGTATCAATTTGTCACAACACAATCAAAGTCAAATATTCGACAGTTAAACTAAATTGTAGCATTGCATAAAAACAAACGTCAATTAATCTCAATATAAAGTGTTTATCAATCATCAATATTATTTTATATAAAACTTATATATATATATATATATATGTGCTCGAATTCACAGATTTCGTGAATTATTAGAAGATCCTCGATCCGTAATCCAATTCGTAAATATATAGATTGAGTGAATTTTAACCTATTACCATTCAACTAAATGGGACTCAAGAATGCAAATGAGAGAAACCGCACGAACTTGCCAATTCATCACATTTCTCTCATTGCGACATTCAGGCCGGTACGGAGAAAAACTTGGGATTTTTTTTTTTTATTAAACTTCGCGCCCAACACTTGACCGCAATCATCTCGAATCACCACACATATTCCAACGTTGTTCATGTTCGTCAAGACAGCTGCATTGACGTTGATCTTCACCATCCCTGCCCGAGGTGATTGATAACCAAACACCTAGAATTCTACTCTCCTTTTCTTGAGATCCCTCTAAAAACATTGAATTTGATTATTTCATTTTAGGTCAATCTCTGGTCAATAACTACCACAATTACTTATTATAATTGTGATTATCAAAAAAGTTATTATAATTACCATTAATAATTGTAGAATGGACTATCATTAATACTAATAATTATCCTTGAAAAAATGACCTACTACATGTGATGTGATAGTTGGACTAAAAACGCAATAAATCTGTGGTTTACTATTTACATAGAGAAAACTGTACACGATCTTCCCCTTAAAGCTTATTATTTTATTGATGAGCAGGGGAAGCAGGCGGAGGAACGTTTGTCTTTCCCGCTTCAAGGAAATCGGAAGCAAATTCTTCATCATTTTTTCCCAGCATGTCTTTCAAGCTACATTCAATGTTCCTTTGCTTAAGAACCCAGAATCTTGGTTTTATCTTCTTCTCCAATGAATAGCTCAAGAATCTTGGATAATCCACCACATCCTTAATTGGCTTCTCCATGGTGTTTACGAGGAAATCAAGCTTTGGTCTCAGAACCTCCTCAATGCTGTACCCGAGCAAAGGCGAGAATCTACGAACCATGAACGCAACATCTTTCTCTGACAGCCCCAAGTTCATCAAGTACCTCATCCTGCATACCAAGTCCCCCGATTAGCATTCAAAAAACAGAGAGAATTATATTCTACGCTGTACCATAACTTCTTCAAGGAACAACAATGTGCACTCACTATTGATTCAGAATCACTAACGGATGACCCCGCTTGCAGTTGAAAGAACTCGTTTTGAAATTTGATTCCAGATTTGAGAAAAAAATATGATCTTGTGCTCTGTGTAATGCATGCGGTTAAGAGTATCTAAAACGTCATATAAGCTTTCGGTTACACAGACGATTTAGAGCCGATGTGATCTCAGTCATGTTACATTCAGCTGAATGAGATAGCCACAGGTTGATCATGCAAATCTCGACTACTGACGTATGTGAAGTTGTTCTCGCAAACAATCTTTTTACTTGCAGTCATTTTTCACAACAAAGGCAATCCAAATAATAGTGTCAAAGACAGAGAATTACCGAGGAAGTAGAGTTCTTTCAGGGTCGGATACCAGGAACTCGGGATATTTTTTAATAACCCGGGGAAAGTGAACTTTAGAAACACCAATAGCAGCAAGAAATTTAAGCTTCCTCTTAAGAGTTCTTTCGATGCTAGTTGCAAATAGTTCTGGGCAGCGACAAAGAATACTTCCGATCGTTTCTTTGTCAAATCCTAATTTTTCCAAGAGTGAAACCACCTATACAAAAGAACCACCAGGAATTGAAAATACACCCAAAAGGGGGCAGAAAATAAAAAACCAATATGGTCCACAACCTGTCGTGAAAACAGAGCTGATAAAACCTAGTGGAGGAAAAACCAAATGCTTAAACAACGACAATTTAAAGAATGAAGGGGTAAGCCTTGACATACACACACACACACACACTTAGCACATTCAATATTTAGGTAACTCGGAATACACTTTCAACAAGAGCGTTTTGCCCACAGAAGACATTACAATTTTACACCATTTAAATTGGACAAAGTGATGAAACTACGCCCACGAATCTAAAAAGTAAGAAACTATAACACAAATGTTATGAACTTGAACAAGGAATGAGATACACCCACCTCAATAAATTCTTGTGGTTTCCGTAGCAATATCTGAGGGCTTTTACTGATAACCTGCCCCAGTTTCTTGTTTCTAACACCTAACTTTCCAATCTCCTCAACCATCAACTTTATCTTGCTAGTTGAACAACCCAATAAATGAGGCCAACTTCTGATTGCACGATCAACACTCGCTTTTGGTACCTATCAAGAAGAGTAAATTCTCATCTCAAAACATAATTGATTTTTTAACAAGCATTCATTCAAATTGATCTACCATAAATGTCCTAGAACAAACTAAATGTAGTATGCTACCAGTTAGCTTATTTTACTACCAAGATAGAAACATTATTTTGGTTTCTTAATATCTTCCTCGAACCGAAGAACAAGCTTAGAGTCATCCAGAATCTTAGATCTAATCCAGAAGCAATTTCCAAGTAGATTAGCAATGCACACTGACCATACAAGTTACCTTGCTCAACATATAAGCCAAGTAATATTCCTTTGGACAGAAATATGAAACATGTTGAAATGAAAAGAAGTACAACCAAAAAAAAAAAAAAAGGACAGAAATTATGGAAAAACTTGAGAGTGAAACTTAGAAACCATGCAAACTAATGTTTGATAACATACCTTTTCCATGTCAAAGAAATATATGATCTCCATGTAGTTCTCTTGAATACTTGTGGATAGAACCCACGGATATTTTATTAGAAGTTTTCCAACATCCTTTTCCTCTACACTGAGCTGAAAAATGCAGGAAAATTACACAAACATAGGCAGTCAAAGATACGATAGTAACATCAGAAATCCAGTTAGGACCACACAGTATACAGAAGAGAAAGCAAGACAAGAAAACAGTGAACAAATGTTATCGAGGACCAAAAAGAGGGAAAGCGATAGAGAATATAGTTAGGCAGTCAGAAACAACGTCGAAAAACTCAGAAAACTATGCAACTATAGAATATTAAACTTAATCTACAGCAGAATTCAAACATTCGAAAGTCCTCCTAGGCCTCTTGTATGGTGTTCCACATCCACATATGAAAGTGGATTTGTTTTAAATATTGAGGATTTTAAAACTGCTAACGAAGTCCACAAGAAGACTCGAAAACTGGTTAATGGTTATCTTATTATGGCCGGCATTCATCCTAAACCTTACCTTGCCAATTCATGAAGCAAATTGAATGCCGAAACTCATGGACTTTGTTTTAATATCCTTAGACCCGGTACATAACATGACTACAGGTTCAGTATTTGAAGAGGTAGATAAACAGAGAAAGCATTTGTGCACATTGATAAAAATGGAGCCGAAACCAACATGCAGGCCAGTTTACACATTTTCGCCGCAGCATACAGTTGCTGAATTATTTGAATTGATTAAGTCACGTTATCTATATGCCTTGATTAAAAAATGGTTGTGAAGATCATTACCTCCTTTAAAACCAGCATTCTTGTTTGAATGACTTCAATTTTGTGAAATAGAAAAGGTGGAAACAATAGAAGTATGTTTCTCACGCATCCTCTAGAGATTCCGATGTTTTCAAGAAATTCCACAATGGTGTTCATTTGAGATTCCAGTGGTAACAAAAGAAGGCGAGGGAACGATTCCACTAGATAACGGAAAGAGATATCTGTAGAACCCAAAGTGTCCAAACCTCCACGCCTTGCTTCAATCTGCAACATAAGATTAAAAATTCATTTGACAGTAAGAAAAATCACCCAGATATGTGCGGTAAAATTAACCTTGCAAGTATAGTATTGACACTAACACTAGTAAAATAAAAAAATACAAAAGATATTTGCAGCTTCACAAACAGATGGATTACAGTTATTTGGAAAAAAGACACTGGACCTTTTCAAAAAAAGACAAAGTTAGTTGCAAATCTTCATCGACAGGAATCGATAAGTGCATCATCATGCGGCGAGCATTTTTCTCAATGATTCCTCCATTATTACTGCCAGAAAAGAAGATTTCCTTCATATACTTGACCTATAAGCCAAATACATGATAAGCAACAGTTTTATACTAGATAAAAAAACAATGAATCAGCTTTGTTATAGGATTCAAAAGTGTACACCAAACTAAAACCAAAATCCCATTTCCCATTAAATTTTTGCTAAACAAACCCAATTAACAATCATTTCCATAGAATGTCAACAAAGAAATCAAAAGAAATCACCACTAATACATATACTCTTCTAACAAACATCAAGTTCCATTAAAAGAGAATGTCATGAAAAAACATTAAGGACCCGTTTGGAACAATGGTTCCAACCAATGTTTTTAGGCCGGTTTCAAAAATTCCAACTCCAATTAACTAAAGTACAAATCCCACATCTCTCTCCTCTCTCTTCCATTTCTATAAATCCCAAACTTTAACATCCATAACTTTCTTATTTCAAGTCTAAATAAGATGATTCTAGTCTCTAAACGCTCACAAGAGAAATGAAACAATAGATCCAGAGTGCTTTTTTTTTTTTTTTTTCGAAGGCATTTTAAGTTTTTACACTATTCAAATATCCAGTTTATTTTCAACTCACATTTCGACCAAATAAACATTTCCAACACTAAAAAAAATAAAAAAGATTCAGTAAGTAGTACACCTTAGCAATGAGACCGGGAAGGGTCTCAGGGAAGAGATACCGGGCGACATTCATGGCGGAGGAGAGGGTCAACCCAACAAAGCTCTCCAAGAAGGCAACCTTGCCATTATCACCTTTGTCCTTGGCAATACACAAAACCTTCTCCTTAAACCCAGCCGCCGCTTCGCTCTTCCAGGAGCTCCACAGCTGGAGCTCCTCCACGTCCCGAACCCCCTCCACCAGCATCCCCACGTACCGAGGCGAGTTCTCCGAGATGGCAGCGGAGTCCTCCTCGGAGACTCCGAATCCTCGGAGAAACTCGAAGAGGGCTTCCTGGGCTTGCTCAAAATCCTGGGATTGGTCGGGCCCAGGGGCGGCGCTGGGGGCGGTGGCGAGCAGGGGATGGTGGTGGCGGTGGTGGTGGTGGTGGGTGGTTCTACGGTGGAGTTGGAGAGAGAAAGAGAGAGAGAAGCTTGGGAAGAGAGATGAGTTTGGAGACGAGATTGAAGAGGAGGGAAAAGGAGTGAGATTTGTGTTGGGGAAAGGGAAGAGTTTGGAAGAAGACATTGTTGAAGATGTTGTTATTCCTTGGTAGTAGTACGTGGTACATTCATTCATTCATTCATGGATTTGTAGCTTAGTTTCTCTCTCTACCCGTACACACACACACACTCTCACACACTCTCTCTCTCCCTCTCTCTCTCTCTCTCTACCCTGATGTCTGTGTGTCCTAAAACCCTCAAAACCCAGAGGAGGAAAGTGAAGCGAGACCGAGGAAGTTGGGGAAATAGCGTGGAAAAGTTTGACAGACAAAACGACATGTCGTGTGGAAATGGTGCCGTAAAGTACAATACTATCAAATATGATGAAAACGAGTTTCATACGCATGCCTTCGACGGTAGAAATTAAAAAAAGAATGTAAAAAACAAAGTCCAAAGATAAATAATATATATTAAAGGAAGTCGATTAAAATAAATAATATAATTATAATAAGTTTGAGAATTTAATTTAATTTTTTATATATTCAAATTTATATTAAGATGTTAGAATTATATATGTTAGTATATATATATATATATATTCATATATAGATAAAGCTTCAGAATATGAAAATGTTTTCGTCGATTAAATTGTTGTCTCTCATGTTTAATTTTCTTTATTTTCTCCTCTGATCTGTCATAATATATATATATATATATATATATTAGTAAGTTGATTTGTGTAGCTGAAATAGAAATTAAAATAAATTTTATAATTTTATATGTAGTTATGTGTAAAAGATAATATTACCTAGTCTCCTTTCGCTTTTTTGATGAATTATTTATAGACACAATTTGAATTTGTGATGGAAAAGGTTGATGCTGATGACTGAAATAATAATTCATATAATTATATAAATGTATATGTTAAGTGAGAAAATTTAAAAATTGAAGATAAAATATAAATAGTAACGCACATTGATTCCACTTCTTCAATGATAGGTTCGTTGAAAGTGAGCTGTCTTTTTTGTTGTTTTCTTGCTTCTTAATTGTCGTGTTTCTGAGTCAAAGGAGATTAATAATGGTGGAATTTCTTCATAAGATTCAGTTGTTGGTGCATGTAATAACATTGGTTAGACATCATCAGCAAAGGTTTTTGCAATGACTGCATCAATGAATGTTTTTGATATGCCTTTCAGTTGGTTAAGGATAGGAGGACTAATGTTTGAATCAATGTATCCCTCTTGGATTGTCAGTATAGAGCAAGGTTTATTTATTAATAATTGCACAGTCTTTCCGAACATGACAATGTTCATTCCTCCAGTGTCATCTTCAATTCGTGCATTGATTTTGTACCTGTTGGAAAGATTTAAAATTTATTTTATTTTTTTAATATTTTGATATTTATATATATAAATATATATTTTACGATAAAGGTAAAGAATATTACCAAGTGACTGGCATTTTAGTTAAATATCCATGAGTATCACACCACCATGAAGTCCCTGATTGTTTTATTTGTCTATAACATCTTGGACAGGCATTGTAGAACCAGCCTTGGCGAGCATCAAGTTCAGTAATGCTCGCTTTAACAGTGAATTTTGTATCCTGCTGGATAGATAAATAATTTTTATTAAATTAAATTTTATAGTTTATATATGATAAGTAAATATTTATCTGATTTTGATATGGATCTAGAGCTTGAAGTTCTGTGATTGTAGTTCGGTTCATAGTTTTTTATTCCTCCAATGACAATGATTTTTTTGTTGATCCAGCAATAAAATCAATACCTTGAATAAAATGACTAAATCTATAGAAAATTAGGGCATGTTTGATGAGTCAGTTTGGACTCAATTTTTTGAGTTCAAACTGAACTCAAACTGTTTGGCACAAAAGTTCAGTCCCAAGACGAAATTGGATGAGAAATATTTTTGATATGCCTTTTAGTTGGTTAAGGATAGGAGGACTAATGTTTGAATTAGTATATCCCTCTTGGATTGTCAGTATAGAGTAAGGTTTATTTATTAATGATTGCACAGTCTTTCCGAACATGAAAATGTTCACTCCTCCAGTGCGGTCTTCAATTCATGCATTGATTTTGTACCTTTTGGAAAGATTTAAAATTTATTTTATTTTTTTTAATTATTTTGATATTTATATATATAAATATATATTTTACGATTAAGGTAAAGAATATTATCAAGTGATTGGCGTTGTAGTTAAATATCCATGAGTATCACACCACCATGAAATCCTTGATTGTTTTATTTGTCTGTAACATCTTGGACAGGCATTGTAGAACCAACCTTGGCGAGCATCAAGTTCAGTAATGCTCGCTTTAACAGTGAATTTTGTATCATGTTGGATAGATAAATAATGTTTATTAAATTAAATTTTATAGTTTATATATGATAAGTAAATATTTACCTGATTTTGATATGGATCTAGAGCTTGAAGTTCTGCGATTGTAGTTCGGTTCATAGTTTTTTATTCCTCCAATGACAATGATTTTTTGTTGATCCAGCAATAAAATCAATACCTTGAATATAATGACAATCTATAGAAAATTAGGACCTGTTTGATGAGTCAGTTTGGACTCAATTTTTTTAGTTCAAACTGAACTCAAACCGTTTGGCACAAAAGTTCAGTCCCAACCCATAGTTGGACCGTTGCACAGAAAACCAAACTTGGTTTACTGTGTGCCCAACCCTCCCTCTTGTGCTGTAACAGTCCATCGCTAATAGCAACTCCAGTGTTGTCGCAGGCAAGTAGATCGCGAACTTTGACACGACAAAATCGCGACGGAGAAAATCGTGAACCAACCTAGGCTCTCCATCCTCATTGTCGTCATCACCGTAGGACCGGCCTCCAAATTCGTCATCCACCATTGTTGTCGATGGAACACCAGCAGCTCTCCACCATTGTCGTCGATGGTACATCGGGATACCACAGTCGATTTAGCTACATCTGGAGAAATCATCATCGTTGGTGCCCGTGCTCGTCGTCTTCTCAGGCGATGGCCTCATTTTCGGTGGGTTTGGATAGATTTCCGCCCTAGATCTCACCAGATTCGCCACACCTACGCTGATGCTGTAGACCTCCACAACCTTCGCAACATCCACTAGTGAAGTCGGAAGCTTATCAGCATGGCGAGATACGCCATTGCTATGTCCACCGGCGGGCATCCTTGGTACGTGAGAGATACAGAGGGAGAGAAATAAGAGAGAGAGAGAGAGAGAGTATTGTGGACTGTAGAGAGAGAAATTAGAACAAAATAAGAAAGGGTAAAATTGGAAATAGATATTTTATTTTAATGAGAAAATTTAAAATATACTATAATTTATCAAGTTTTAAAAAACCTACTATATGTTTCCTTGGTATGTATAAAATATGTTACAAATTATAATTTCCCTATTATTTATAGGACAAATTTCATTTTTTCCTTCTGATATGTGGGACAGATATCAACGAAATCTATGGTATAAATCCACTTGAAATCAAGCCTAGTTTTATCTATTTAAACCAGATAATGATTGTAATTATGATGTTTTTTTTTTTATATTAGCACTTTTAGTTAGCAAATATGTAATTCTTGTTGTTGTATTTTATAGATTTGTAAGAAATATTGTAAAAGGTTTTGAAGAATGTTTTTGTGTGTGTGTTTTTATTTTAGATTATTTTAATTTTTCCATTTTTCCATTCACAATTTACAATGGAATGTTAACTTTGAGTTAAACTTTATAAATCAAAATTTTTACATCCAAACAGGGTCCTAACTCAAGTTAAACTTTTTAACTCAAACTTTTTTACTAAACACTCAACTCAAGTTATACTTTTTATCTCAAACTTTTTTACATCCAAACACTCAACTCAAGTTCAACTTTTCAACTCAAAATTTTTACCAAACACACAACTCTAACTCTCAACTTAACTTATCTTCAACTTAACTTCAAAATCTTAACTCAAACTCATTCACCAAACGGACCCTTAATATATTAAGTAAAATTAGTTTTTTTTTAATTAATAAATATAGATAATTGTAATAATTTATGAGAAAAAATTTGTAATACCTTTTTTTAAATTTTTTTTTAGCAATATCCGGATCAAGATAGTATGAAGTACCAGCAGTGCTTGCAACATAAAGTCTACATGTATATGTATAATAATAATAATTAATGATTAATAATATAAAATTTTAATTTTTTTTTGTTTAATAAAGAAAAAATTATCTTTAGTTGTTGTATATATACTTACTCATATATTGTTTAGCTGTCATTATTGTAAATGCTATTACAACTGGTTCATGCATTGTTTGAATTGTATTTTCATCAAAGTTTTCTCCAGTTTCTCCCCAGAGAGTGACATTAAGTGTTTCTTCTCTGTTACATATAATAAATTTAAATAAAAAATTTATTAATAATAAATTGTGAAATTTTTGAAAGTATGTTTTTAATAACATATTATTTATAGTTACATGATATTTTGAATAACTAAACTTCACCTTTTTACCAGTTTATCAATTACAGTAGATTCTTCTATACCTTTGATAGATATGAGACGATCAACCACATCTAATACAATATAACAAATAAGAAGTTATTATTTATTAATTTTAATATGATTAATTTATTAATTGTAAACTAACAAATATGAATATTATACATAATTTACCTGACAGAAGATCGTTGATGTCAACTTTTGATATTATGATCAAACTCCACAAAATTAAATTTGTGTTGCGGTATTTCTGGTATGTCTTCTTCAACATATTTGAAAACTGTGGATCTTGTGAATTGCAACATTACTACATGAGGAAGAATTTTATATATTTGTTTGTTGTTGGTGATGAAGAAGTTGTTGATTTCATATATATTGCCCACTTATATTTTATTTGTTATGAATTCAGCACCTTTTGCATGGATGAAACCGTGCATTGCATCATTCTGTAAAAAAAAAAAAAAAAAAAAAAAAAAAAAAAAAAAAAAAAAAAACATATTCATATATTATTATTATTATTTATATATTAAATAATAACTTGAGATGCATTTTATTGATAATATAATATTTATAAGAAATAAATTAAATTACCTATTTGTCAACTAATAAGCAGTCAAAGCTTATTAAACGACCAGTTTTATAATCAGTATTTTTCCATAGTCGACAAACTCGAGCACAGATAGTTTGATGTGTTTCTTTTGGCTTCAGTACTCATAATGGGTTGAACATTTTTCAATAGATAGTGAAAATATATGTGTAAATATATTTAATTGTCTATAAAAAGAAGTTAAATTTTAAAGACGGCAAAGATTGTTTTGTAGTAAAATAAATTAATATATGAATTATTATTATTATTATTATTATTATTATTATAGAATATTGTTATCTTTAATAAATATTGTGTAATATTTTTTTGTAAACAATATTTTTGATATGGTTTGGATATTTGTTAATTAAATCATGTATTAAAATATGTAAACCTTTTGGTGAAGTTACTCTAGATAAAGCAACATAGAATTGTCCATAACTAAAAATTTAATCTTCTAAATATAGTCCAACTTTATTTAGAGATTGATCTTGACTTTTATTTATTGTCATTGCATAACAAATTTTTAAAGGAAATTGTCATTTTTTTTAAAACAAAAGGCCATTTAGATTCATTAATTGTCATTTATATTCTAGGTATATAAACTTTTTCATTTATATCATTAGAAATAATAATGCGTCATTCAATAATTTCATTTGTTAATTATGTAATAATAAATAATCTGGTAGCATTGTATAAACCCATTGATTGATTAAGATTTCACATTAACATAACAAGAATTCCAACTTTGAGTTTTAATTCGTGTGGAGGTAGATCATTAAAGTTAAGAGTGTGTAAAAATTTAGAAGGATATAAAAGTTTTAATTCATCGAGATTTCCAGATGATAAAATAATAGTATCACAACTATAATAAATTTTTGTTTCTGTAGGTACTAAAGATAATATATATTTATTTATTTTATCAGTTGTTTTACTTTTGGGTGTAATAACCGCACGTTGTTTTAAATAAATAATATTTTGAAAATTATTATAGAAATTATCATGTATTGTGGTAGAAATATATTCAATAGAATTTATATTATATTGTATTAAATATTTTTCAGGTATTTTAATCCAAGTAGCATCTTTGTTTTCTGGATCTTTTATTCCATTCACTATTCCATTACCAACATTTAAAATCCATTCTGAAAAGTTAGTAATTTCTATTTGTTATTCAATACAGTAATTAAATTTTTTTAATCGTATGTTTTCTATCAAAGTATGTATACGAAAATATGGTCAAATATAAGAATTATTTATAATTACATCAATAATATTTTTTTGTACCATTTTGGACAAAATGTAATATTTTTCTAAAGTCACCACCTAATATAATTGTCATTCTTTCAAAAGGACGATCAAAATTATTTTTTATGTTTTGTATTGTTTTATCTAAAGTTTCAAAACAATATTTAGTAGTCATAGGTGTTTCATCCAATAAAATTAATGTGATTTTTTCTATTAATTTTGCTAATTGAGTAGATTTTTTAATTTGGCAAGTTGAGAATTCATCAATTGAAAGAGGTATATGAAATCTTGAATGTGCAGTTGACCTTTTGGTAACAATAATGATGTTATTCCAGATGATGTTACAGCTAATACAATTTTCACCATTTGATCTAATTTTGCTGATAATAGCATTCCATAAGTATGTTTTTCATGTACCACCATAACCATATATGAAAAACAAATTATCATATTTGTTTTTAATCGCTTCTAAAATTTTGTTATAAATAAATTATTGTTCTTGGTTTAAATTTTATACGAAATTAATATTTTTATAATTTATATATATCATAATTAAGTTATTCTCTTAAAAGATTATTAAATCCTCAATTAATGATCCAGTAGGAAATGGAAATTTATAATGTGATAAAAAATATGAATTTAAATTTAGTAATTTTTCTAACTCATATAATACGAAATTATATAATTCGTTTTCAAGAATTTCAAATTTTGGATTATTAAATAATAGTCTTAGTTTGTATAAAATATCTACACACATTAGCTTCCAATGTTTTTTTTTAAAATTTATTGAGTCAGAAATATTACAAATTAATAATATAATGATGAAAAGTTGACGAAGTTGAGTAGATGTTGACCAAAATGATGCTTATTCTATTTATTCATTTTCTAACAAACCTAATGCATATCAAGCTGTTTGATTAGTATGATAAACAATATTATTCACTGTTCAAAGTGATTCATAACTTGTTGCACCTTTTTGATGATTTAATAATAATTTAAAGTAATATAATTTACCGAAACTTGGATAAATATAAAATGTTCTTCCTATAGTATGATCATTTTGTCGATAAATCCCAAATTTTATTTTTGTTACTCCAGACCCATTTTGTTGGAAATTCTATACAAGTAAGTTGTTAAGCATCTTTATGAGTTTTATTAATTTTCATCCATTCTATTAATGTTGTTTTTTGAATTTGTGGTTGACGTATTATATTTTGGAGTTGTTGATTTTTATTAAATGTTATGTTTTGCATATTTGGTAATTGAATAGAAAGTTGTTGAATAGCTGGATTTTTAATGGTGGATTAAATATTCGAATATTCTTTAAATTTCATAACATTAAATTATGTGTCTCTATGACGATAAAGAACAAAACCATTTTCTTCTATAGTTATTTAATTTTTTATTTGTTTGGAAATTTTTTGGAACATTTAGAATTTTTCCACCACGTATAGATCTAAAAGATAAAAAAATAAAAAAAAATAAAAAAGGAAAAAAAAAAAAGAAAAAACATAAAGATAACAATTATGTTAGTTTTTTTAATTTGTTGTAATAAAATATTATAATAATAATTAATAGTTTATTTTTTTATTATATAAAATAAATAGACTCGCCTGCTATTATAGTTCCAAAAATATCACCTCACTTTATTGTATTTAACAAATGATCTAATTTTATTTTAAATATTATACTTATAATATCCGGTCTGTCTTCAGATTTTTGTCTTGGAATTATAATTAAACTTCTTTTGATTTCTGGCCATTTAGGATTACATGTAAATGTTAAAAATATATTAGGATTTTCGTAATGTCTACAAATTGCTATTGCATTTTGATAATTTTGAATCATATATCTTGGACTTCCTGATAAGATGATGGTAAAATAATTCTTTTATCAATTGCTTCTCCGTATGTATCACCTTTAATTATAACATCTTGAATATCTTTGTAAATTTCAGATATTAAATTATTTTGATTTTGTCTAACATAATCTAAACGATCTTCTTCAATAAAAGCATAACTATCTACAATATATTGTTGAAAAAGCCGTCCAGCTTAAATAATGTATTTTCATGATGTAATCGTTGTTGAAGTTGAAAAGCAAAAAATGATCTCATTGATATTCGATTTCTACGTGGTTGTTTACCGTTAAAATTTGGATTCCTTTCTACATCAATTCTATATCCATCTTCTCCATAAGGAAATAATAATGGATACTATAATGCCATATAAAATGGATGGAGTTTATTGATTCTTTATAATCTCTGGTTTGATTATGAATGATAATATATCTACCTTTCTCATACAGACCAAAATCTCTAACAATTAAACCACATATATCTGTTGAAGTTGGAAGATCATATTGTGTACTATCTTCTTATCGCCATCCAATCAATCTTAGTTTCATTGATGGTATTTGATTATTTCTATAAGTATCTCTGATACTCCTAAAAAGTTGAACTAATTTGTTTGTTTCATCCAGCATTATGATTAGTTTTTGAATAATAATTTCATTTAAATTATTTAAATCATTATTATTTGAAAGTGTTGCTATTCTATTTTGAATTTCATTTTCTATATCATAGATATATAACTGTGCAAATCTTGGAGGATTATTATTGATTTGAAGTAAAGATCTAATTAGATGATGTATTTGTCCACTAATTTTGAAAATATATGGTGCTAACGAATTGTTAATAACTGATTGAATATTTGCTCCAAATGAAGTAAAAGCAAACATAGAATTATAAGTTCTAATATTTTTTCTAAAGTTCGCACTTAAAGGTCCTCCATATTAATCTAATAGTTTATCTAAAATTGGTGGTTTTTTTTTTTTTTTTTTGCTTAATGGTATGTTAATTTTTCCATTTTGACAACATAAAAAAAAATTCGGTGAATATGTATTTCGCGTTTGTTCATTTTTCCAAAATAATGCTCTACAATATTGACATGTGCAATTACAATCTCCAATATATATTCATAATTTGAATCTAAATAAAAAATTCATGTAAAAAACCAAAAAAAAATTATAAAATGTCAATAAAATTTTTTGTTCAAATAAATAATTATATGAAAATAAAGAGATAATTTAAGATGAAGAAATTACTTTTTTGAATTGATGATGAATTGTAATCTTCCAAAAATGGATTCGATATTCCTTCATCGATGTTATAAATTGAAGATAATTGAATAAATTTATTTCAATAACCAGTAATAAATTATGTATTTAATTCTTCAAACTGATTATTTGAAAAATATAGATTTGTCGATGTAGATGCTTCATTATTATTTATATAATTTTGATTTTTTTGACACTTTGATCGTCTTGAATAGTTAGTATCTTTGTGATAATTTTTTTTTCATTCTTTTTTTTTTTTGTTTAAGAAAAAAAAATCCATGGGAAAATTACGGTGATGATAAACCGCTCCCATGGTTGCATGAAAAATTCTAGATACAATTTTTCTATATTGTAAGGAACCATGACCGGCAAAATTGAGTATGCTTATAATAAAATTAAAATAACCACATATACATCATACACAATCCATGATAACAACATAATAGAAACCTTAGAATGCTACTCTCTAAAAAATATTAAATCCATATATAGTTTAAGGAAAAAATTAGATTGTCTAATTTATATATATGGCATAATGATGAGTTGTCTCTGATTACCACCTATAGGAAAAATGAGTAATTTACGCAGGGAATTTTTAAAATTTTTTTCTTAAGATTGTACTAACTCATGTTGCCATATACAACAAATTATTCTACAATATACCTTGAGAGAAGACAATAGGAATGTCAGAGGATGTGATCAAAGAGAAACTAGCCTTCTTTACTATTCTCCAATTCTTGGACTGTAGAGTGTGTGGGCACTCAGTCTCTCAATCGGTATTCGTGCACGGCTTTCTCCTTCCAACTACTCAAAACTCTTGCAGCTTATTATTACTATACTTGGAGAATAACAATAAGCTCGCTCACCTTAGAGTCTATCGTCTAAATAAAATATGAGCTCCTAGGGTCTTATTTATAATGAATGGACTCGGTGAAATTTGAATTCGAATAGGACTAGTAGATTCAAAATTTGATTCAAATTTTTTTTATCTCCAATTAAATTATGATTTTATCTCCATAGATAATGTTCAATAAATCTAATTTAAATTCAAAATAAAATCATGGCAACTTTATTTAAATTAAATAATTTTGTAAGATTTATCCAAATAAAATCAATAAGGAGAAAATCTTTTCATTCTCTTATCATCATAAAAAACGCCTACATAAGGTAGACTAGGATAAGATTTTGTTACAATTTCAAATCCAAATAGGATAATTACCATATTTAATTTAAAATCTTTATTTAAATAAGATTATCTAGATATTTAAATTAATTATCTAAATAATTAATTTATTCATATTTCTAATTTTAAATTAATCTCATATTTATCACAAAAGATAAATATAATTAATTCAAATTCAAATCTTATCTTCAAATAAATATTTATCCAATTTAATTAAATGAAACAAAATTCTCATTCTACCCTTACAAGAAAAAATGCCTACACCTTGTGGTAGATATTCTGAGTTTTTCTCTTCACTAAGTCGAAGAATTAAAGCCATAATGAATATCTCAATTGATTATCATCCGTTAAGAAATTATATTGAGCTAGTAAAGGGACCAATTTGACGTATATAATATGGGCTCTAATAATCTATAAAATTAACTATTCTATACCAAATAAATTAATTACACAATTATTAGTTTCAGAGTCACACCACTATAAACCTGAAACTGCACTCTCAATTATATACCGTATTACGTAAGCCAGTGTGTAGCCACAGTCCAATGACCTTGTCATACATGCAACATCCTCATATGATATCCATGATCAACTTAAAGTCAAAGTCCGTTTAACCTTTTGATCACGCTATCTTAAAGATCCATTACACATCTAATAGGAATATGATTATTCACCCAAAGTGAATAATTAGTCATTTCACCAGCAAACGACCCGATGCCTCGTCCATTTTCATATCCTGTATAATGACATTAAGATGATAACCTTAACTCTTTATGAGAGCTATATTTCCATATCTATAAGCAAAGCTCACATCGAATATAAGTCATGTACCCAACGAACCGGTCTAATAGCTTACTATTCCGAGATGTTTTAGCCTTTGGAACATCAAAATACACAAGTCATAAACATGAAGTCATTTACTTACTCAGGATTAAGGTTATTGCATAATGAACTTCAAAAGTAAATTAATCAAATCAAGTGGACTTATAGATTAATTATACTTTGGTACAGTCCAATATATCACCACCAATAGGCAATATATCTATGTCTCTACTTGGGAGTCGGCTCGCTCCAAATGGTCAAGACAAACCATCTCCCCAATTGGCTTTAGACAACATAATATTCTTCATATGAGTTAGGTGCTCACTATAACCCCATAGACTACGGACTATAGATTTAGACTACTTACTTTAGAACGTTGTCTTCTCGTATACAAAAATCAATTGCATTCAACATTCTAACAGTTTAAACTCCAAGTAGTCAATGAGCCATATTTGCTTACATTTACTTTAACATGAAAATCTAAATGAGGATAGTATAGCGAAGATGTAATAAAAAAAACTTAAATATATTATTAATCAGTTCAAAATAAATGAATACAACTAAATTGTATTTCACGCTTAGGGCATTCCCAACATCTTCCTTATCTTAATGCTTCTGTTGGATTAAATTTAGAGAGTTTGTTCTAGGTTGTTTAATAGAAAGGAAATTAGGTGAAGAGCTTGTTTTTCCTAACGACGAACTAAGGAAAGTTTGGGGTAGCACAACTTGTTGTTATCTACGACTGTAGTTTCAATAGAAAGTTGGAGATAATTCTTATTTCAATTATAATTCCATGCCTAGTACTGGAGAATGTTTCCTTAACCAATCTTTTATTATTCTTGAGTCTTTCTTTAATTTCTTTTACAATTATTTTTATTTAGTTTAAATATCAAAAACCCTTCAATTTAGTGTCTAGTTTTAGTGTGTCTTAAGTTTTAAAATTAAGAACTAATTAATTAGAATCAATTCTCTACAGGAACAATCATTGCTCACTCTATACTAAATAATGACATAAATATAGCAACGTCATTGCTCACTCTATACTAAATAATGACATAAATATAGCAACGTTTTAATTTGGTATCCCATTTGGAACCCACTACCTTTGCTTGTTGCAAGTGGAGCTCCGACTATGATCGCGATTGTGAGGCTATTGTTGCATCGACGAGATCTGTTGGAGATCGACGATGATGGTGGCGACAATTGACAGTGACACTTACCGGCGTGGGCGACGGAAAGTCACGGTGAATGTTAGGATATTTTGCAATGTCACGGTGAAAGTCACGGTGGCTGAAAAATTAATGTGGGGCCTAGTACGTCACTTAACCAACATAAGCTCCACGTAGGGTCATGAGAATTGCCTATTCAGGCTGTGGTTTTAAATTGTAGAAATAAAACATTTTTAATCAAAATAAATAACGTCAAATTCTTTTCAATTGATTGATTTATTTTTTAAATCGCAATGATAGCCCCTTCAATGGTTGAACGCGACGAAAAATCTATGTTTGCCCCATAATTGGTTTTTAAATGCAAAAAAATGCCCTTCTTTTATGTATATAGTTGAATGATAGGTTCACGGTCGTCAACAAACACCACAAGCAATTGCTGAAAATGAATACTCTTCCTAATGAAGTCGGTAGTTTTCCATCAGTATCAAAGACTTTATTTTTAGACTTGTTTTTTTTGGCGGTAAAATGTGGATACTAAGGTTACTTCCACAGAATTAAGGTTATCATCATTTGTTCAATTGGTGGCTAAGAGCTCATTATTTGAATGTTCTATTTGATGTATAGCTGCCTGTCTTAATTCCCTCCTAACCGGATTAAGGGTCTGTTTGGGGCCATCTCGAACTCCATCTCCAAATTTTTTTTTTTCAATTCAACATTACTTTTAACTATTCACATGTCCAAATGTCTACAGTAAATTTGTCCATAATTTTCACATTTCAAATCGAAATGAGATAATTCATATGTCAAAATATTCACAACGACGAGATGAACAAAGAAGATCCATTTTGCTTTTGTTTTTTTGTTTTTTTTTTAACACATTTTAAATTTTTACACTATTTTCTATCTCATAGCTTACATTTGTAACCCAGTCTCCAAAACTCTGCCTCCAAATGTCCCCAATTGGGTCTTTAGAAAGAGGGGGATTAAAATTTTGCAGTCCAATTTTTTAAAATGAATGCACCAAATATTGGGCTATAATTTATAATCTCAGTCCCCTCTTTAATCCTGCATTCCACTAGAAAAAATAACTTATGTACTCCCCTAGACTTATTCTGGAAAAAAAAAAAAAAAAAAAAAAAAAAAAAAAAAAAAAACATATTGGAGCAGGAAAAGAATTTGAAAATATTAAAATAAAAAAATGTGGGAGAATCGCAAGTAACATGAATGGACAAAGAAAGAACAAGACTTTGGTTGTTGATATGACTGACTTATTTTGGAGCAGGGAAAAAAAATTGAAAAGAAAAACAAAAAAATGTGGGAGAATTGCAAGTAACATGAATGGACAAAGAAAGAACAAGACTTTGATTGCTGATATGACTGACTTATTGACAGACTAATTTTTAATAAATTCATATTTTTACAAGAGAAAACATTATAAAATTTTTTTTAAACACTACTAAAAAAACAGTCTTTCAAATGGTGATCCAAAACATTACCAAAATAATTCTGTATTTGAATTATTCTACTTCAATGATTGAATAATGAGATATGTACTACTATGGTTCTCCGACCTCATTGTGATCCTATAAAAAAAAGTCTTGAAGTACAAACATATTAATAAGCATATTAATAAGCATACGTTTAGAGGTATAATCCAAATATTAAAATTACAATTTAATTTTTATCTTTTTCCCTCATCTTCACTATTTATACAGTTTCGTAACTCAAATTTTAAAATTTTTAACTTTATATAGACAAGTTCAAATGAAATGATTTAAAAAAAAAATGGTTGAAATGATTTTAAAAAAAAATGGTATAAAATTTGAGACAAACGAAACAAACTCTATATTGATTTTTTTCCCAATACATTTCAAATTTTTATACTTTTAACTCCAACAATTCAAATGTCTCGATAAACGCATAATCAATCTAGACCCAAATTCTATAATCTAAACCTTAACACCAAACCAAACACAAGCTAAATGTTTCTTTAAAATCCGTTTTCACTCCTTAAATTAGTTAAAATTGATGCACCAGCACAACAGTAACTGCGTATACAACATGTATGCTAAACCGTGTTTGACAAGCAGCTGGTTCTACTTCCCTCTTGAACCAAACATATACATATATAAATATAGAACAACCTGCAAGGGAATCTGAAATGTACGTTTCCCAGCCTGCAAAACATGCTACTAAACTAAAACTTCCTCCTTGTACAAACAGTGTAAAAAACTGCAAAACTTTCGAAAAGAGTTCAAAACATAGTGACTTGATTCTCGAGTCAAGCCCAAGTCCCTTCAAAAAGGGGTTTTGCCAAACCAATCTCACCAAAAGTTCAAACCAAGTCGGCACAAGACCTCTCCTCCTGATCGCACTCCTCTGTCTTGAGCTCAAGCCCCAGCTCCTCTTCTATGTTGTCAGACGCCGCGATGAGCAAGAACTCGCATCCTTCGTAGTTCAAGAAATCCGGCGGATCAGCAGCAGTGTAGCGCCGGTGTCCAAACTGGCCCTGGAGATGTGCCGGGAATGCGGCCCTGTGCTTCTCCTGAAGACCCTGGAATTGGGAATCCCCCGGCTGCTCCGGATTCTTTATCTGGATCAGGAACGATCCTTCTCGTTCGATGTTGAGAGACTCCTGTGGCTCCATCTTCTCCTTGTTCTCTGCTGGGAGTTCCAGTTTGTAGACCAAATGTGTGTGCATTCTCTTTTTCGGGTTGTGCCTAAGAATGCGGTACACTCCTTCACCTAGAGCTCTCGCCGGAGGCTTGTGGCGGTGGCCTCTTGTTGCGGTATCATACTCCTCTGCGCAGTTCATTAATTTGCAATTTATAATACAACTACTCATCAGATATGTACAAGAAAATATATTTATATGTATATGTTTAATTTACCTCCTTTGAGAGCATTCTTGATATCTTCAATGTCAGTGGTGACAAGTTCCACATAGCCCCAATAAGGAAGGCTTTTCTTGGCTGGATCAGGAAGGCTTTTCTTCCCCATCGCAATTGACCGCAGAAGAGGTTGCTTCTCTTTGTTTACTTCCTAAATTTTGAAATCAATAGGCCGGGGTGTTTGGTGTGTAAGTTTTAGTTAAAATATTTTAGTTTTAATAGTAATTTTTGTTGACTTTTCAGAAAAAACAGAAAAATTTTTCAGAAAAGACAAAAAAAAATTTCAAAAAAAGATAAAAAAAAAGGTACAATTTCACTTGAATGAAACGAAAGTGCCAAACATAACTTTAGCTTAGTTTTAATAAACATGAAGTACAAGAGATGTACGTTTGTGCACTGACATGTGTGTATATATATATGTGTGTGTATGTATCAGTATGCGAATACTAATTAAAAAGAAACTCTTTGTTAGATATAATTTTCTTTCTTCTGTCCCACTAGAAAAAGAAAGAAAAAAAGAATACAACAGCGCATGTAATTACAAATGGTAACTTATTCAGTTAGGGTGTGTACTTGGTTTGATGTAACGGTCCATTCATGACTCATTATTGAAATGGAGGGACAATTTTTAAAAAGTAAAAACCAGCTGGATATTCCCATGTTTGGTAAATAAGCAAAAGCAAAAGTTTTTTAGAATAGCCGTATATGCGCCATGACCTATACAATTGTTATTCCACCGGAATGATTGAATAGTCGTGACTAAAGTGAATCACTAGAATCATGTCCATTTAAATACGGATCTTGATTGTGATTGTTGACATAGACAACAAGTTATTTCTTTTAAAACAAACTTTACTTTTCTTTTTTTTTTTTTATAGCAAAAAAAGCAGATATATATTTATTAATTAAAATTAAAATGCTTTCTCCGTAAATTATCTTTGACAATATCTAATATTTACCTCAAATAACCTCCCATTATCCTAAAACATTAATTATTGATGATTAAATAGATAGATAATTTTCTTAATAATAATAAAAAAAATAGATGGACATTTCTGTTGGAGCAACACTCTAGTTAGAATAAACATTCAATCTATTTATTCTATTATTCCTATCAAAGTAAAAATACCCTTAAGTTTTTTTTTTATTTTTTTTTATTTTTAGTAATATAAATGTATAGATAAAAGAAATAGAGAAGTGAAGATGGGCTTAAAATAGGAATAACCTGGGTTCCACGACCACCTTCAGCGAAGGAGGTGCCAGATTCACCCTTCTTCTTGGAAGCTTCCTTGCCGGAATGTGGGTCCTGCTTCTCTTCAACAGCCTTTCACCTGACTCCACCCTCATTACTACATACAGCCTCTGCACATCATCTGCAGTCTTTGCTTCTTCTCTCTCTACCTTTGGCCTGTAGAAGAAGAATATTTGCCCTCTCTCCTACAACAACAACAAGAAGAAGAAATTAAAAAAAAAAAAAAGCTGAATTATATATATAACTATAATTTCATATCTAACTCTATTATTATAATATAATATTATAATGTATATGGATATTGTAATAAGAGTAATTAACTGACCTGAATTTCGACCTGGGGTTCAGGTCTGGTCTTGACTTCTTCCCCTTGTCCCATTTTGATCTTTCTTCTTATGATTATGGTTATTATCTATTTGAGTCTGTTTCCGAACTGACAGAGAATGTGTGTCTTTGGTTTCTATCCATTCCAATAAATAGGAAAACGACGGTGCTTTTATTATTTATTTATTTAATTATATTTTTTATTTAAGAAAATTTGAATAGTAAGAATTTTTGTAATCAGAAACCGACAATTGGACACGTCGTCAATTAAGGTGACACATTGTGTATTTTCGAAACGACACGTTTTCTTCCAAAAAAAAAAAAAAAACATGCAGATTTGGATGGACGAGTCTGGAGGAATCCACTACTTTAATTAATTTGGGTAATTACGTGCGTGCTCTTTTAATTTTTGACATTTTTTTAGTTAAACCCTCAACTTTCGATTTTGATATTTACGACCCTATGTTGATAATCTTTGACAATATAATCCAACCAATAATGGACCTCAAACTACTCGGCTTTAATCTTATGAAGACAAGGCATTCTTTTCAAATCCTATGAAGTACTCAGTCAAAGTCTTGCTAATAAATCCAACGAATTTCTTGATAAAAACCCAATTTGCTAAAATATTGATGAATTTAACGTGCACAATTTTTTCCTTTATCCAATAAAAAATTTGTGCTTTAAATTATATATATATATATATATTGTAATGCCCTAGAATTCATAAACTCGAATTACGAATTATTAATATGGTTTTTCTCCATCAATACACTTCTAATGAATTGTTTTGAAGAATACCAAATTTCAATATCATGAATGATAATATATGTATCATTAATGTGATTATGTCGATAATTTAACAATATTGAGTTTTCTCCATTTAAAAGAGAATATATATATATATAAATATATATATTATATATATATATATATGTTACTCCAATTTCTTTACTTGGGGTTTTGTGAAAATGCTATGTGTGAAAATTCATTATATAAATATAATGAATGAATAATCATAATTTTATAAATTAAAAAAATGAATTTTATACTATACCAAGATTTATCTATTAAATTAAATTTAATAATCCTATTATCATAAAAAAAATTTAATAAAAATAAAAAAAGGGGGAGTGCTCGTGCACCCCCAACCCAGTGGGTAATTACCCACTGGGCAAGGCAGTGGGCCACTGCCTTAGGCCCACTGCACCAAAAAAAAAAAAAAAAAAAAGGATTAATGGAAGGGGTGCCGTGCACCCCTCCCTTTGTTCAGTGGGCTCAAAGGGCAGCGGCCCACTGAACAATACAGGAAGGCAGTAAGCTGCCTTCCTGCAGCAAGTAATCAGAAAAAAACAAAAATAAATAAATAAATTTTTTTTTTCCAGAAAATAGGTTGGTCAGTAGGGGTGGATTTTAAGAAGTCAAAATCTAACCTCTAAACAAGCAAAACAAAGATGACAAGATAAGAAAGTAAAGTTGACTACAATGTAAGATGATGGACTACTTGAATGACTACTCACTAAAACCACTTAGAAATGCATGAAAAACCCACCAAAACAACTCCCCAACTTGTCTTCTTCAGCTGAGCACGTTTTTGGAGAGTTTCAAATCCAAAAAAATTCAATTTTGTTAACCCATAATGAGACTTGGTTATAAAATGGTTTTAGGTAAATCAAAAACCACTTTTTTCTCTTTCATAAAAAAACCACACAAGCAAAGAAAAGTTTTCTCTCTTCCTCTCTTCATTGTGAACGAAATTTTCAGCTAAGGGAAGCCAAGAATATACTTCATCCCCTTTCACCCACTCCCAAGATCATTTTTTTTACAAGGAGGAAGAGCAATTACAAGTGTTTTCTAAGGTAAAACCTATACTTTTTCCACTTGTTTTCTAGAAAGGAAAATGATGTTAAAAAATGTTTTTAAAGTGATGTTTTATCTCTATTCTAGCTCCCTACCTCAAGGATCTAAGAGTGGTTCAAAGCCTTCAAGAGGAGCTAAGAACCCCCTACTTTTCTAAAAGGTAAATGATTTGTAAACTAGTAGTTTACCAAGATCTTAATAACTTTCATTTCAAAATATGTTCTTACAATAGGAAAATCTTGGCATGGTAAATGGTTAAAATATGGTTTTACTACCTAATGAGATGATATATGTGCTGGCCGTGATTTAAGGTGGCTAGAAACATGATTTGTGTATGGAATATGGTGAAAAGTGTATTTATGTGATTTTATGGTTATATAACACGAATGAGTATTGATGTATGAGAATAAGAGATTATGACATGTTGATATGATATGTCCTCTGTTTAATAGAAGCTTGAATGATGAGGAAAATATTTGACATCACAAATAATCTAGAATAAGAATTAATGACCATAATGTACCAAAAATAACATTTTTGGCATAAATGTTAATAAATTGGAAAATGGTATTTTGAGTGGGATTTTCATAATCTTATAGAAGGACAGATTATTACTCTTGACATAAGCCATTAGACGAGCTTAATTTTGATCAGAAATAATATATGTCAAAAATAACGATTTTGCCCTCAAGGGGTAAAATCTTAATTTCACCAGTCTAAAGACTTTATTTGAATCCGAAACTTTGCAGTCTTGACTAGAGACTTAAAATAGACCTTGTGTCAAATTTTGGTGATAAACCGATAAGAAATGACCAAAACACCATTTTGGGGTCAAAACGTAAATATATAAAAGTTTATGGTAAAAATGTAAATAATAAAAACTTCTTCAAAATGAGTATTGATCCTGTAAGAGCACTTTATAAGGACATTAAGTATAGAAAACGTGAACCAAAGGGTATTGGGAACATATTGGGGCTAAATAAGGACTAAAATGCAAAAATAAATAAATAATGGATCAAATTATAAAATCTGCTTAGACTATAATTAGACAGCATATTTGTCACCCTTAAAACAGTATATTAAGCTAAATAAATATAATAAATAATATGGTTTATGTTATAGTCAAATGTACGACCTTAAATGACATATAGGGACTTAAATGTTATACTTTTATTTAATTATGTTTTTAAATGTAATAAGTTACGAAAGCCATTTTAAGAGCTTAAGGGAACTGTAAACGTTATTCTAAGGTTGGGACAAACTTTGAAAAGCCATTCAATAAGTCTAGATTAAAAAGGATAGGTCTAATGGTAAAATTGTAATATTGTCAAACTAAGGGGCAAAATGGTAATTTGATGAGGAGAACGTTTTGGACCATAAGTAGAGGTTTTTCTGGACATATAAAACTGTAAGAGAGATTACTATAAGCTAAGGTAAAAAGATTTAACAAGTTTAAGCTTAAATGCGCTTGAATAACCGAAATAGGGGCAAATTAATAAATTAGTACCCGATGGCTCAATGACGAGAAATGAACCTGCCACTAGACTTGTTGAGATGCCGTGTAATTGTTAACTAAAACTTAATAAAGACAAGTGTAATGGGCCTTAACAGACTTAGAACAATAATAAGACCCAATTACAAGTAAATGAGTTATAATCGACCCAATAAACCCATAACCCACAAAGATGACCCAATATGATATTAGAAGACCATTGTGATCCATGGTCACCTAATGGACCCGATTATGAATAAAGGAGAATTAAATAAATTAATGGATAAGAAATTAAGTGTTAAATAATTAACTCACCAATTGATTAATATTTAATTATTTTAATTAATTAATTATTAATTAAGAAATTAATTTATGATAATTATGTAATTAAGGATGAAAAAAAATAGAAATAAATTAATAATTAAATAGAAATTAATTATTAATTAAGAGAACTTATGTCCATAATCGACAATAATTCAAAAACCTTACTCTAACTGTCAGATGTCAATTTAAAATTAGGACACCGCATCAACTTGAGGGTAGAGTCAGAAACAATCAATGCGAATACATAGTTACGCGATTTTCTGTAAGTACAAACCTCACCTACAGCATGAAACAAAATGTTTTTCGTTGTTGATGTTCTACGTTTTCTATGATTTACCTTGATGAAGTGATGAGCCTATGAGCTATATGTATTGTATTAATTAAGCATTTAACGTGCCTAATTTCTTTTGCACTGATATGATTGACATGACTCACAAATACGTATGCAATAATGATAGATGCATAGTGACATGTAAATCTATACATTGTTACAAATAATAAGAATGAGGCTAACGAAAGATAGGATTAAGTGTCGTACCAACCTCCAATTAGTGAGAGGATATGATAAGAACGAAAGTTATAAAATATAACCTTGGAGGTTGTTGGAGGGTCGCTCTCCTAACTCCCCATTGATTGCGCGCATATGGGTACGACATATGGACCCTTAAGTAGACAAGATATGTAAATAATAAAGCATAATTGAACACACATAGTTCACATGCATTTTTGAACATTCATGATGTTACATGTGATGATATGATTTTATGAAAATGATTTGTGAGATATTGTTTGTACTTGTTGAGCGAAAGCTCATCATTGTGTGTTCATGCTGTAGGTAACGCGGGTAAGTAGTCTGCTACTTAAATGTTTTATGGATTAGCAAAACTGTGCGGAGGCGACTAAGGATGGGTGTGGGATACCACCACGAATTAAATTTCCGCATTTTAGATTTCTTAAATTAATTTGTATCGACTATATTTATAGCTATGTTTTAATATTTTGAACTACTAAATTAGTATGAGTATTTTACAAGAAAAAGACTTTAGAATTTTTCCTTTTAATTTACATAAAGTTATAGCTTTTAAAATATTATATAAATATGAATTTAAATAGGATAATTATAGTTAGATGTTTTCAATTTCCTCAATTAAGAAATTTAATAATTCCAACTATTGTAGTATGAATATGATTTAAAAAAATTTATGTATTTTTAGAACCTAATATAAATAAGTGTTAAGATTAAATTAAATAAGAATAAGTAAGTTAGTTAACGACTCGAAAAGTCGGGTCGTTACATATATAAATCATTTGGATGTCTCAACTACTTGCAAAGGAAATAAAATATAACACATGAATGTGAAATTGTGTATCAAATAAGTTACTTAATTACAGTGATAGTTTGACGGTAATGTTATACCTGATTTTATTAAAAGATGTAAAGTTTGAATTTCATATCCTCAAATTCAAAAAAAAAAAAAAAAAAAAAAAAACTATAAATCGATTTACATTGCATTAGAAACAACATATATGTCTTCATTGAATCATATATTTACATGAGAACAAACTTAGGACCCTAAAAAAAAAAAGAATTTCTTACTTACTGACACGCTTCTGGATTTAGTCTATAAACTTTAAACAAATAGAAGAAGAAATTATTGCCAACTCATTGCAAACATTGGAAGTCCGAAAAAAAAAAAAAAAAAAAAAAAAAAAAACTTCACTCTGTACAGAAATGAAATTGACACCAGATTGGAAGATGGATATATACATATTTTTAAAGCAGTCTGTTGCATATTAGGAACTTCAATTGAGCTTCTGCTTCCAAGAGTTAGTTGTCAGTATATGCTAAAAGCTTCCAGCTAGGTTTCTATCTTCAATGCCAAAACTTCTCTCAACCCGCACTCGACTAGTTTCCCGCAAACGATGATGCATTCAAATGAGAAATCCCGTGCTGCAGATCGTTTCTTTCTTCCTGCAAAAAGATTTCTCTGCCATGTTATACCTTCAAAGATTTTCTATCCCGATAATTGTACAAAGTGATGTGACAAGTGAATTATCTTCCATTTTAAGGACGGCATAATATGTCACGAATCTTACTTGGATTTAAAAAAGTTTGTGTTTTCAATTATCCAATTATTATTTCAAATACTTGTCATGAATTGTCATGACTTACTTGTTGGACAAAACTATGGCTCTGATGGGGTGAGAAACCAGCACTGCCTATGAAAAAATTGTTATTCATCCTTTCATCAGCAAACTCTCTCAACTTGTTTAGCTGCGGTAATACTTCCGTACAAAGATCGGGCCTGTCTTTCCGTCTGAGCTCAGCGCACTGCAGCGCCAGCTTTGCAAAGCTTAAGGTTTCTTCAAGTGGCCAATCAGTCACTGCCTGGTCCAGCATCTCTGTAAATGTGCCTCTCTCTATAGAGTTTTCGACGTAGTGTGTTAGCCCCATCGGCGGCTTGGCCGTTATCAATTGCAAAAGCAGGATTCCCAGGGAATAGACATCGGATTTCACACCAAGCATTCCTGTCTGTTGGTACTCCGGATCGATGTAGCAGAAAGTTCCAGCTGTTGAAGTAATGTGGTATTGTGTCACGTTTTCAGCAACCGCCGGGACGAGCCTAGCAAGTCCAACATCGCCGATCTTGCTAACATAGTTGTGGTCGAGCAAGATGTTTCCCGGCTTGAGGTCGCGGTGCACTAATGGCTCCGGCTTGGTCTGATGAAGAAAGAGTAAACCTGTCGCAATCTGGGCAGCGATACGGAATCTGATTTGCCACGACATGACTGGGGTGTTCCCTTTCGGGAAAAGATTATCATCCAAGCTCCCCTTAGCCATATATTCGTATACTAAAATCCCGTACTCCGGACAGGCTCCTAGAAGAAGCACCATGTTGGGATGCCTTATGCAGCTGAGTATGTCAATCTGCAGTTGAATAGTATCAGAAATATTAGAAAAAAAAAAAAAAAACATTTCATTACGGAGATATTTCTTAGGAGAAAGAGAGAGAGAGAAAGAGTACAAAATAGTACAAGCAATTAAAGTTCCTTACCTCTTGCTGAAACTGTGACCTTCCTTGAGCAGCATCTGGACGGAGAACCTTGACAGCAACCGGTGTGTGATCGAGGTAACACTTAAATACTGGACCATAACCCCCTTCCCCTATCTTAAGCTTTTCAGAAAAGCAATTCGTCGCAATTTCAATCTCTTCAACGCTGTATCTCCTATATCTTCCATCACTTTGAGCTAAATTATCCAACAACTTCCGTATTTCTTTTGCTTCCTTGAGAGATTTCACTTCTGCGGTCGCTCTCTTTTGCGTTTCCAGCTCCGCAATCCTCTTAGCAGCTTCTGCTGCTTCCATGGCGGCCCTGCACCTGGCTTTTTCTTTCTCGGCAATCGCCCTCGCAGCTTCCTCAGCCAATCGTGCTTCTTCTAGCTTTCGCTCATCTTCAAGTCTCCAGTGATTCAACTCTTGTTCCTTGAATATAAATCACATTGTTTTTTAAGACAAGGCACACAACTTTTTTTGCGGAAAAAAAAAAATTGAAACAACAGATTTAACATTACTCGAGAACAAAAGGTAGGTGCACATAACGTAGCGTCAGCGTTTAGAGAACGTGAAGAATTTCATGTGATAATCTTACTTTCATTACCTTTTGCTTTGCTGATAGTGCTTCTCTGCAGGCAGCACTGTACATGTCCATTGTTTGCTTCAGCTCGAGCTTCAACCTCCTCATTTCAGCGTCAACTTCGTCCTGCGTGTTTAAAAAATAAATAAATAAATAAATAAATAAATAAATTTAAAACAAATCCCTAATGCTGTGACATAGTTCATTAGCTGTCCCTTCTTTTAATAACTATTGGAGCGTGATCAAATTCACACTGTTTGTAGTAGTATATCTCTAGCTAATTTTAATAAACATGACAACTAGAAACGTCTTCGCAGAATTTTTAGATTTAGACATGAGAGTCCTTTGAGATTACTACCAACTTTGTGCATAAATATGCGTTTAAACACTTATCTTTCAATGTGATCATGATTCGTGTACATACCAGGCCTTGCGACGACCATGAGCATGACGTCCGGTCGCTTTCCATTGTAAACGAGACATCATGCAGCAAACTGAGGTCGGTGAACTTTGGAGCCGAACGGAATGATCCAAAGCTGTTGTCCGAGCTGGTAGAAAGACGGGAGGTTCTACCTGGATCCATGTAATCGTAGAATACAGAAGATGTTCTATCAGTGCTTGGCCTGCTAGAGCTGATAAATGATATGTCGGTATCTGATTCAGACAAACGCCCAGGAGACATCCCCGGAAAACCTCTTCTGGCAAAGGGAGACCTGTTCTTAGTCATGTTAATAAGGATCAGTTTCCCGAAGAATTCCACGGCACTCAGTATTCTACATGTATAGCACAAATTCTCTAATCTCAAAAACCAAATTAGCATAGTCGTTTTGGATTACTTACCTTATCGATTCTTTGTGCAAGTTGCGAGGCTTGAATGAAACTCTGTCTGCTGCTGCATATTCGAGGAAGAGATCATTACATTTCACTTGGACACCGTATTTTATTAAACATGGGTTTCTGGAGAAGCTAATAATTGAGAGACGTATACAGACCTCTTACACTAAATCTTTGTGTAGGTTGCTCAATTATTGGCTTTATAACTTCCTTAGTTAGATTCTGCAAGTGGCTGAGCAGCGGAGAAGAGTATGGGGCTTGTCGGCACGAGTTTCTTACCGAGGAAACCTTTCCTTTGGAGATGACATAAACTGTGCAGAAATCAGGCACCGCTTTTGATACACTGCTCGGAACGCTAGATGCCTTGAATCTGAAGAAAGAAACCGTCGAACTAAATTATTGGAATCATATGAAATGCAAAAGTTATGGAATTACATAACAAGAAAAATTATTATGCTTTTTTTTCTTCCCTCATGTAATTTCTAATGGTTAGGACCAGAGGCGAAATAACCCATGTTTGCATGGCCTGGGGTTTCCGCTTTACTGAACTTTTAAGTTTATTTTTATTTATTTTTTTAAATTTACCTTTAAAAACTTTATATATATGTAATATATTATTTTTTTCCCTCATTTTGACCTTTATTAAATATGGATTATCTTGTATTAGCCTGCTAAGAACTTTATCCTTCAATATACGCTCACAATAAAAAATATATTGGCTCCGCTGCTGGTTGAGATAACAAACATCCGTCTGATTCTTGTTTTGGATTACCCGTATGACCATCAAGGACTATGACTTAATTCCTGAAAATTAAGATTCATTTAAGACAAAGAAATTACTGATATTGCAATTACCTGATAAAACCATGCTTTGAGGGACTGCCCATAAGCAAGCAATCAATTGCAGCGTAGGAAACATATTCTGTCAAGGCTTTCGCTACATCTGAGTCTTCGAGTATGATATCGAGGCATTGAATCTAATAGATAGAAATTTAAAACAAACAAATAATAAAAAAAAAGTAAATAAAGGTAATTCCATGGGATGAGAACAAGACGAAGAGAAAAAAATGTTGAAAGACGTACATCTTTACGGGTACAAAAACAATGGAAGCTAAGGAAAAGATCTCTGGTTTGCCTTTCAAGTAGCTGCCTATGTGGTGATCCACCTAAATTGCTGCCATCACATATAATGGCATGGCTTCCCCCCACTGCACTCACAAAATATCATATCTAATAAAAATTCTCAACTTTGTAATATCAATTCTCATCCTTTTTTTTGTATTGATCGGTGTAAATTTCTAATCTCAATTGACATGACATTTTCTTTGACATTTGCAAATAAAAGAACGACAAATTTACATATCATATCAGTCAGTGTTAAAAAGTTAAGTCTTTTAGGATATAACATCTGCTTCATAGGAAATATGGCAAATATCATCAATTCCGCACCAATAATAATTTGTAATTCAATATTTGTACCCAAACTTTTAAATATTTCAAATTAATGTTTTTTTTTTTTTTTGGGGCGCAATACTCATTGAAAAGTACTACAAGTAGCTTTCATAAATTCTGTCACCATTTCTACATATTTGGATACAATCACTACAATCAATAATATCAGGTATAGAATAACTTGCTTTTTTTTTTTTTTTTCTTTTTTCTTTTTTTTTTTTCCCTATTTTGTTAAACTCTATCTTTGGTTACATCTGACCTACTAAGTACTTTTTCTTTTAAACGAGGGGGAAAAAGAAAAGGAAATTTGTGATAATGCTGTTTTGACACACATACCAATACACATATATATATATATATGTGTGTGTGTGTGTGTGTAAAACAATGGCCATAAATTTGAAAATGATGAGAGTTACCTACCTGAGGGAGTAGTAGAGGATTGCTTATGAACAACATGAAGAAGAGCAACAGCTTGGCCTTTGGAGAGAATATTTTCTGCAGCCCATTTGAGAGCATATTGACTCCCTTTATCCTTGTCTATAGCCACAGCAACAACTCCATTCCCTCCTTTCTTTAGATCATTTTTTCTTGTTTGCCACATTTTTTTTTTCCTTATTTCAAGATTCAAAGTTATCCTTAACTTGTTTCTTGTTTGTTGAACCAAAGAAAGAAGAAGAAGAAGAAGAAGAAGAAGAAGAAGAAGAAGAAAAAAAAAACACGCTTGAGGCAAAATCTGATCTCAGGTGATTTAGGAACAACCAATGTGAAGGCAACTGCCTAATTAGATCCTTTTTTAAGTCAAAGGCTCTCCTTAAGTCAAGGCGTCTTTTATTTTTAGCATCATTATTTGTTTTTGTAATTTTGCAAATTATGTCTACAAGTGTTAAAAGAAGAAAACGATGACTCTCTAAATACACACACACACACACACACACTGAAAAAAGTAATCATAATTTCGATATTAAATAATTTTTTGATAAATTCGAGACGACACCTGTTTAAAAAAAAAAAAAGAGAGAGAGTCTGAAAAAGAGATTGAAATAGAGCCTGAATTTAGCATTAACCTCAATTGGGAGAATTGCACACCAAAAATTTAATAAATTATCTTTAATTTAAAGGCTGCCCTTGTGTATCTCCCGCAAATAGCTCAACCAATTACAACCCCAAAAAAAATAAAACAAATAAATAAATAAAGAAATAAAAGGATTAAAAACAAAATAAAGCACCAAACTCCTTCATCGTCGATGCCCTCATGCGCTTCAAAAACTCGCCGTCCAACAGCGAGAACTTCTTGAACTGAGCCCAGGAAGGAAACCACCCTGTGCGAGGACAGAAATAGGGCGAATTGGACAGGCGTCCTTAATTTGCTTACACGGCAATGTCCGAGGCGTGCAGTTCTAGAACATGGGGCTGAAGGGCATCGCCGAAATCGCGTTGCCAGCCTCAGCTTCATGCATGATTTAACTTTCTTCTATCATGGAAATATATTGTGATTTTCGAATATGATAGATGTTAAAATAGATAATAGAGCCTTAATTTATCTGCCATCATTTTTAATCTAACGCTCTGTATTATGCTCGTCAAAATGTTGTTTGTTAATGTATCATCCCACCTTAAAAATTTTGACATGAGAAATTCTGATTAAATAAATAAATAAATAATAATAATAATAAATAGGCCTCAAATTAATTAGCATATTTTATTTTGAATTGGCTAGCATGCATGTAATTAGAACGTACAACTGCTTTTTACGTATATGAGAATATATAATTGGTCAAAATCAAGGAAAAATCAAACTTAAAAATTTCCTACTTGAATTGGCTTCGTTAGTTAATTTGAATGTGTATAATATATGTCTATATATATATATATATATATATATATATGCTTCACAATTAGATCGAATGACAACGTCCTATGGTGTAATACCCTCACCAACTTAAAAATAGATTTATCAAATATTGAATATGCTCTATTAAGTAAGAAGATGTTAATTTAACTGATTCTTTTAATGAATAAATAAAATAGGTTCGAATAATAAGATATGAATTTAGGATAACTAGTTAACCATTTCATTTCCGAATAGCCACTACTATAAAAGTTGGATTACACGACGGTTTCACAACACCGTCGTGTAAACGGAGGTTTACACGACGGTTTAAACAAAATCGTCGTGTAATCCCCCGGAAAACAAAAAAATAATATTACACGACGGTTCCACGGGAACCGTCATGCAATCCCTAGGGGACCGTCGTGTAATCCCCAATCCCTGGGGATTACACAACGGTTCTTAAGAACCGTCGTGTAATCCATGGGAACCGTTGTTACGCGACAGTTCAAAGAACCGTCGCGTAATCTTCCGAAAATTTTGAAAAATTTCAAATTTCATGCTTCGAAATCCGCACGAAAACCCATTACTTAAATACAATTGCCTTTTCATTTCTCTTCATATCCAAGCGAAATCCGCCCTCACCCTCTCTAGTTTTCTCACCCTCTTTAGATTTCTCCAAGTACCCCACCCACCTCCTTCGCCCACCCGCCACCACCTCTCTCTTAAACTCCGGTCAAGCCTCCATCGCCGCCGCCGCTCTCTCGATGTGGCCGTGCCTATTCGTCTTCAAAGAAAAGCAAGGTGACTTCTTCATTTCTCAATTTATTGTTTTGTAACAAAACAACTAACACACAATGCTTATTTGTATTCTTGTTTGCCACTTAACACATATTTTAAAACATGAATGGTTTGTGAATGGATTTTGCACTTTACACACATTTATGAACATGAATTTTGTCCGCCCACAACATGCTCGATGAAATGCCGAAATAGGTTTTTCTTTTGGAAAATCATATAGAATTTGATAAATATTCATAGCATAACTATAGCAATATTACATCAAGTAGTTGAGCATGAAAATACATGAAGAATACACAATAGAGAGAGGCGTGGGGGCGCGGCGCCTGGCTCCGTGGGGGGGCGCCTGGCGCCCGTGGGCGCACGCCTGGCACCCGTTTTACACGACGGTCTCATTACACGACGGTTCTCCCTAGAACCGTCGGGTAAAATGTTAGCATTACACGTCGTGTAATGCTAACATTACACGATGGTTCTTCCGAGAACCGTCGTGTAATGTGCCTTAAAAAAAAAAAATTCCCTACACGATTGATTACATATTACACGACGGTTTGGAGTCGGAACCGTCGTGTAATATTCAACATTACACGACGGTTTTGGCTCAAAACCGTCGTGTAATGTAGCCAATTTGCCACTCTCTGCAACTGTATTCGTTGTTTCGACGATGGTTTTAACCGTCGTGTAACATTGAGATACCACGACGGTTCTTTGAACCGTTGTGGTTTCTTCCACGATGTGGATTACACGACGGTTGTGGAACCGTCGTGTAAACTTTACACGACGGTAAAAAACCGTCGTGTAATCCACAGATTTTACTAGTGAGCATTGTACTTTTTCTTTTACAAGGACAAAAAATTCCTCCCTCAAGTTTTGTACACAAATATTTGTAGTGAAAACTAATGGGGCATTTGACATCATGGTTTCGATCCTAAAATTACAACTTAATTTTTGTCTTTTTCTAAAAAGTCAGATTCAATTTTACTATTCACAGTTACTATTATAGTTTTGTAACTCAAACTTTAAAAGCCCGTAACTTTTCATGTACAAGTCTAAATGAGATGATTTTTTTTTCAAATTATGTTTCAAGATGAACGAAAAAAGCTTTATATTGATTTTTTTTTTCCGAACATATTTTAAGTTTTTACACTTTTTAACTCCATCAATTCAAACATCATAAACGCACAATTTAATTCAAACCCAAATTCTACAATCCAAATCCTTGCACTAAACGCATGCTAAAAGTATTTTCAAAACTATGTCACTATATTTCATACAAGGGAATACACTTAAAGAAATAAGACTATGTATAAGAAATGGGTGGTGAGTCCTCCTTCATATATATATTTATATATTGGCGTATATATCAGTCATGGATAAGCCTATATTTATATATATATATGTCTGTCGATATATATTGGCGTATATATCAGTCATGGATAAGCCGGCCGGAGCTCTTCATCAATGGTGCCTTCCCAGACTTGAGGCGACATTCTGGCTATGTCATGAACTGATGATGGGTTTGCACTTTTGAATGATTTGGTATTTGTAGAGTGGCAATTTTCGGAGCAGCATTCTTTGTTTTAGTGGATCAGATTCTTCTTATAAAAGGAGCAGTAGGGTGCCCTGAAATTTTTTTGTTCTTTTAATTTTACCCTAAAAATTTTATAATTTTTACAATTTACACCTATTGAAAATAAAGCATTCTCATACAATCCCTATTTTACCCCACTAAAAATAAAAAAATAAAAAATCTCACATAATCCCTACTAAAATTAATATAAAAAAAAGTTTATATATTTACTAATTTGCCCCCATTAAAACTAAAATATTTCTTACAAACCTATTAAAATTAAAATTTCTCACATAACCTCAATTAAAACTTATTTTATCTTGAAAAAAGAATTTTGGTGTACACCTTTATTGAAATATATTTTTGGTTCCGTCCTGAAAAGAAGTACCTATTAGAAGAGAGCCTGGGACCAAAAAGTGGAGAGCCGTGAGGTTGTTTGGCTTTTGCATTGTTTTTCACGAACAGTATTGTCATGATCATGAAACCTAGTATAACAAGCGTTGTCGATTTATTTTGTTTTATGGCTTCATTTCCCTACGTGCACTCGAAAGTAACAATTCTTCTCTCTTATTAGTGCAATCGTGCAAGGCAATGATAGAAAATAGGCCACAAATTAGGGGATTTATAGTTGTTAAAAGTTATTCGTTTAATTAATTGGCTATCTAGACATACTTTCTTTCTGCAAAACTTGACGGTCGAACTAAAAGCTTCATGTTTGAAGTTTGATCTTTCTAAATTGTGAATAGTCTTCCAGCGATAAACAAGTAGTCAAGAGGAGTGTAGCTCTTGGCAAAAGGGTCATGGGGCCAAAAAAAGATAGAATATTTAGGTTTTGTTTGACACTTTCAAATTTAAAGTAGTTAGTTAGATCACCTATCTAATTTTGGTGCTCAAATAACGTCTAACCATAGAAATTACACCACATCCTTTAATAAAGTTAGAGGCTAAAGCATTAAAAAAAATCGGTTATGAAGAATATGTTAAATTTATAGATTACGTTTAGGCAGTTTTTGGGAACAAAAAAATATCAAATAGGAGATCTAAGTCACATACTTAATATTGCATTTATTTTCCATACAATGACCGAAACAATTATCACTTCTCAATTTTAAATTAAATTCTAAATCACCGCTAGTGGTGATTGTGACGCCCCGACTTCCCAAGCCAGGTCGACACCATACGTACTTATTCTTTACTTGAAAATTTGAGATAATTTTTTTTTTTTTTAAATCATATCCACATAAGTTATCTTATAGAGAAAAACTTGTCATACATACAGACTATACTGACAGTATCTTTTTGTGTCTTTAAACTTCTTACAAATAACAAAACATAATTTATTTTTTAAATATTAACATATTACTAAAAATTAGATGCGGAAAATTTATGCGTAGTGGTATCCCACACCGCCCTTCACCCGCCGCATCGTCCGCATAGCCCACCAATTAAACCGCAGGCCTCTTACCTACAATATGAAATATAAAGGTGAGCTTTCGCCCAGCAAGTTCAAACATAATCTCACAAAACATTTCGAGCATCCTTAGGACATGACAATCATCACTAACTCATGCATGAACCATTTATGATTGATTGAATGTCTTATGTTTCATTATAGACTCAATCTTTATTATCTTATCCTAACATGTGGGCCCATAGTGTTCGTACCAAAAGCGCGCAGCCTCCAGATAAAGCTAGGGTTTGCAAGGCCCTAACAGTTCTGGGAATTTTAACTTGACCCTTCACGATCACGAATTTCGATCACGGAAGGTAATTATCACCACTAAACATGTAGCCTCCTTGATTAGGGGAGGTTGGTACGACACCTTACTTGATTATCTTACCATGTGATTTAACATTAGTGAACATATTTCATGATGTCACTATGTCATATCATAATCAATATTTGCCATAATATGGCCTTCTTGAAAACATATCACTTCTGGAACCATGGCATTTTTGAAAACATGGCATTTCTGAAACCATGACATTTTTGTAAACATGGCACTTTGGTAAACATAGCACTTTTATAAACATAGCACTTTTATAAACATAGCACTTTTGTAACATAGCACTTTTATAAACATAGCACAATTATAAACATAGCACTTTTGTAAACATAGCACTACATAACTTAGCACTTCATAGCCATAGCATAGCATCACACATCATGGCACAACATAGCATATATACTTGAAAATAGTCTTTACTATTTTCATACTGTAGGTGAGGTTTGATACTTGCCTGATATGCTAGATTCCGGGTTTCGTGGTCTTAACTCGGATTGCAACTGCAGGTTCCTTCCTGCTATTAAAAGAACATAGGATAAGAATCCTATAAGAAGTTGGTAACCTTTCCAACATTCTAGTTATATGTCCCCCACACATGTCTTGGTATCCTATAGGATTATATTGGGTAACCCTTAATTAAAGGTTGGGTTAAAGTCAATATATGATCAACTAATGGTCAACCCTTTGTCAACTATGGTCAACCTTGGGCTTTGAGGCTAAGCCCAGTAACTCGGGTATATCTCCCGGTTACCTTTCATAAACAAGTCGCTTGCTATATTCTAACTTGAAAAATTAATTTCCCTTACTTGGAAAATTTAGGGAAATTAATCCCAAAACTTCATTTTTAACTTATAAAAATCCTTTACTTAAATCGTAAAAATTCAAACTCTTGGATTAGTGCTTTATAAAATCATTTGAGGTTGAAAACTGCCCTTGGAACAGTTTTCCATAATCAAAACAATAGTTTGTAGTAGAAAAACAGTTTTCTAGAAACATTTGTAAAACTAGTGGTGCAGGAATTTTCGGATTCCCTGCGCACCCTTCGAAAAACGATTCTAATTTAAAAATCGGTTCGTAATCTGAAAAAGTTTTCTTCATAAAAGTTGTAGCTCTCGAAAATACTAAAACTTTCGTGTTTTGCAAAAATTCCAATTCGGCCTAGATTCGTCCCAGTTTTTGTTTGAAACTGGCTGACCCCGAAAAACTGAGCGAAAACTGGGTCTGAGGATCAGCCACGGGTTTTGGGGTAAACGGAGGCCATTGGAGACTTATTTTGGGAAACGGCTCACGTTGTCCTCTAGGAAAAATCGTTCCGAATAACTTTCGTGTTTTAAGTTTTTCAAAATTCGGCCTCTAAAGGCCTCAAATTTCACTTTTCCCGAAACTGGTCAGGTTTTTACCCGAAAATGGCAGTTTTCGGTTTAGGGTTCGTTTTACGTCCTAGACGTGGAACCTAGCTCAACCAGCCACCGCGGGAGCTCTAATACACACATGCAGCGGTTTCTAACGTTCCAAACCATCATTCTTAAACTTAATTGGGGACATACAACTTATCGAATCCTAACATGCGATTCAACAAAATCAATCAAGCATAAGCATAAAACTATGCAAGCTCATAATTTAAACTCATAAATCAAACCACCCTTAATCTAAATCAAGCACAACCCTAAATCCAACTTAGGCAAAAACTTAAATCGAGCTTACGCTCTTACAAACCCTTGGAAAATACATTTAAATTTCTCAATTGAAACTTAAATTGAGAAGTTTAAAGTCTAAAGAAATTACCTTGATTTGAATCGAGAGTTTGGCTTGGCTTTTGGAATTTCCCCTTTCCCTTTGGCTCCTCCTAGAACCGGCCCTAATGGCCAAAATGGGTCTCAAAATTTTTTTCAAAACTTTGTTGGTTTCCCACTAGAAATCCGACCACCCCTACACTCCAATTGCTCTCGGTTTTGCAAAATTTTCTTCCGTTCTTGCTCACACTTAGAAGTCCGGATTTTTGAGGGAGAAAATGGCAAGAGTTTGGCTGTTTTTTTGAATTTTTTTGAAGCCAAAACCGCCCCCCTTGGCAGCCTATTTATAGGTGAAATTTTGGACTTTTTTGCAAATATTTGGTTCACCTTTGCTCATAAGTCCTTGATGCAAAACTAATTGCACAAAAAATTGCACAAAAACCCTCCATGTGGCCGCCCATTAGAGGAGAACTTGGTGGCCAAGTTTTGATTTTTCCTAAGCTTATCTTAAGTTAATGATGTCATAATTAAGGATAAGGTGATGTCATTCACCTTATGCCTTGTTTGGCTACTTCCTCCATAAACAATCCATTTTAAGCCAATACAAATATTTCTAATACTGTGTTTACTCAAACACAGTATTGATTTAACTAAAATTTATTTGTTGAAAAGAAAACAGACAGTACAAAATTTTTCTTATTTTCCTGAGTCCTTTTTCGTCTCTAATTCCTACTCGGGTGCTTGATTTCCTAAGGTGGTTTTTAAAACCTATTCATGCTATCTCTATCATGAAGACGGTTTTCGCAGTATTTTTCCATACTGCTTATCATATCACCGTACCGTCTTACTCTAGTCAACCTCTGACTATTCTGGTCAACTTTGACTTTTTGATCAAACTTTGACCAACATGAGTTTATGAAATTCCGCCATACATTTTTCCATAAAAAGACCTGTTATGGAGTCTCATAATTAATTTACCGAGAACTCAACCTCATACTGATAAAATCATGAATCTTGTATTAATATTCATAATTTTCATAAAATCACACATAAACACATAATACGAGCTTTAGATTTCTTATATACAAGAAAGTCATGAGTTCGTAAAAATTTTGGATATTACAGTGATCATGCATTCACAAGCATTAATCTCAGTATGAAGCACTCTACAATATTAAAATAATTTACCAATAAATCAGAAATAAGAAAAATAAATAATGTATTTGTAACTAGACTCATGAATACCCTAGAAAAAGAAACTACTCCATAAATAGAAAAAATACCCAACCAAAGGGCTAATGTAGTATTTTTATAATTATTTAAAATTCATTAATAATATTCTATACATACTAATAGTTATTAATCCATGCAGTTGCTGCTTATGAAGTATGGAAGGAAATCAAATTTGATTGTTTTCTTATCTTATTTTTTTATTTGCATTTGTTTATTTACTGATATTTTACAAATTTTACAGAATAAAAATTCAAGTATTCTCAAAGCACAAAGATTAAAACAATAGAAAATAGAAAGGAAAAAAAAAAACCCTTCTGGAGGTATCACAAATCTCCAAGATCTTCTACTTCTTCCTCTGCTCTTGTTGCTTCAAGATGCTCTATTTTTAAAATTTGTAGAAATCTAAAACCTAAAACCAAAAATAAAAATAAGATCAAAATACCTAAATCATATATATATTTTTCTTTTCTCTCTCTTCTTCCTCACTCTTTTTCCCTCTCTCTGCATGTTTTTATTTTTATTGTTTTTATTATTTTATTTTTATGCAGAAGGCCTCCTCGAAAACAGAGCCATGCTCCATTTGTTTGCCCCCAGCCGCCTTTCTTCCTTTCCCTTTTTTTTTTTTTTTTCTCTATTCTTTTCCCCTCCAATCGGCAGCAGATCAGATGGAAGTTTAGCTGTTAAATTCTATTTGTTGCAATTGCTGACATGAATCATTAACATCGACAGACTATATAAGTTATTTACATCATATACATATATATATATATATATAAACATAAATTAGAATATGATCGGCCATGGGTAAGCTGGTCGGAGCTTTTGATCGATGGTAGCTTACCACAAAGAATACCACTTGCTATCCCATGAAATGAAGATGGGCAATTTTTGGAGCAATATTCATTAGGATCGCTACGGAAAAATCTCTTCTTGAAAGAGGGGTACCTGTCAGAAGAGAGCTGGGGACGGAGAAGTGGAGAGTCGTGAGGTTGTTTGGCCTTTGCATTTTCAATCATAGACAACAATATCATGAACATGAAAGCCAGTACAACAAGCGTTGTCGATCCAGCTTGTTTCATGGCTTCACTCCCAGGCTTAATATTAGTGCAATGAAATTCAACTTAAGTTGAAACATAAGCCTCGAAATGATGGATTTGTATAGTTGTTAAAAGTAAGTTATCAACTTGATTAATTGTCTCTAGACCTACTTAATTTCTTTTTAACAAATTTGGCCGTCGAACAAAAAGCTTCATGTTTAGAGTGTGTTTGGTTGGAGGGATTGGTGGATGGATGGAGAGGAGTGGAGGGAAGAGTTAAATCATGTGTTTGGTTGGAAGGAAATGGGAAGGGAGAGGAGATGCGGGAGGAAGAGCTCTCCTCCCTGGCTCACCACCATGCATCCTTCCCTTGTTGGACGGATCAGGAGGGAAGAACAAAACTGGAGGGAATTTTAGGCCTCAAAACCCCATTTTGCCCTCAAATATATACTTTATCAGTTTTTTTTTCCTCTCTCTTCTCTCTTTCCTAAACTGTATAACGATATAATATCCAAAAGCAAAAGAATTTCTATCTTGCTCCCTTGTACGTTTTCCTCTACAGAGCAACAAATATGAGAATTGTTTTGGGCTTTTCAATAAAAGTTGATTATTCGGGGAAAAAACAAAAACAAAAACAAAAATTCTTTACCTTTTTTTTTTCAATTTTTTTCTTTCAGTTTTTTTTTTTTTTTTTCCTTTGCTGTTTATTTTTCGCTTAACAATTTTTATTTTTGCTGTATGTTTCTAAAAAATTATAGATTATGATTATGATTATGATTGGAATTACAAAATATAAATAGATTATGAGATATTACATGCATATGAATTCGTTTACTTTTAATTAATGTTAAAAATTGTAAATAAAAGTTTTTTTTTTCTATATTGCCTTAAAATCATGTTATGTGCCCCTTAAAAAAAATGCTACGTGGCCTGTGTATGTATAAAAAGGTATTTGAAAAAATATGTAAAAATATATATATATATATAAATAATCAACATGGGCAATATAGTAATTTAGAATTGAAAATTCATCCATCCTTTCATTTCTCTTTTTGATACCAAACAAAAGAATGGAGACTTGTTATTTCTCCCTCATATTTTACCAAACAATATGAAAGAAAGCTATTATTCTCTCTATCCTTCCTAGTCTCCATCCCTCCAACCCACTCTATTTTTCTTCCTCTCCGTCCCTCCAACCAAACGAAGCCTTAAAGTCTGATTCTTCGAAATTGTTAAGAGTCTTCCAGCAAAAAACAACTATAGTCAAGAGGCATGTAGTTCGTGGCAGAAAAAAAAGGTCATGTAGCAAAATAGGATAAAATATTTAGGTTTTGTCTAACCTTCTGAAACTTAAGGATTTAGACCACCTATCTAATACGTTATGTCTTAAATACCAATCAAATTATATCACATACTTTAATCAAGTTAAATGTTAAAGCATAAAAATATATATATATATATATATATATAATAAGTTATACAGAATGTTTAATTTTTCAAATGACGTTTAGAAACTTTTAGACACAAAAAATAAAAATAAAAATAAAAACAAATAAAAAGGAGATCTAAGTCCAAATTTATTATTGTAATTTATTTATTTTTTATATGAAAATAAATTATTCGAACTGAAAACGTTTTCTTATGAAACGACTCAAAATCAAATTGATTCTCTCTTTTTTAATTTTTATTTTTATTTTTGCTAAAAAAATTCAAACGGATTCATTAGCTATGATTAGAGTTATTAAAACTTTTAGCAACGGTTGTATTTAATCATTTATTATTATTATTGTTGTTGATGTTGTTAAATTATTATTATTATTGTTTTCATTATCATTATCATCATCATCATCATCATCATCATCATTATTGTGCTATAAACCTTCAACACTTGCTATTATTATTCATCCAGAAAAAAACACTTGCTATTGTTAGTATTATCAGGCGGTCTATAATAGGACTAAAACGAAAAAATTAGACCAATATGGTAAAAAAAAAAACCGAAAAACAAAAAAGAAAAAATGAACAAAGGAACTGGAAATTAAAAAAAAAAAGGACACATAAAAAAAAGACTAAAAAGATCAAATAACTTAAATAAAAAATAGACCAATATGAAAAAAGTACTAGAATGAAAAAAAATTAGGCGGAAAAAAAAAAACAAAGGACTTTTTTTTTTTTTAAATGATAGAAAATCCTTTTTATAATATTGTACAGAAGAAGACAAGATTCGAGTTAGGGAGCCACCTTTGCTAACATAAAATTTAACTATGCTTCAATTATATATATATATATATATATATATAAAACTTCATTGTGCCCATACTCAATAATTAAAGTATATAATTAATTTCTTATTAATTAAGAATCATTAATTTGTTTGAAGGTATGAGCACGGATAGAGTACAAATTGCAGGTTTAACTTGTTGTATTATAACTAGTACCCATTAAATTGTCTTTACATAAGAAAGACAAGATTTGAATCCGACGACCACCTATATATACTACAAACCAAAATTAGCATAGCACAGAACAAGAACAAAAACAAAAACGAGATTCCATACAAAGAGGATTAAATAATATCCCAGGTTCAAGAGCAAGTTGAATATTATTCTCCTCAATCACATAACTCTTGAAATATAACCTTCTTGATCTTCTCCATTAACAATACCTTGAAAAAACTCCCCATCAATAATAGTATTATTATTACTTTCTCTCTCATCATGATTCAATTTCTCAATCTTCTCAACAGCCTCACCCAAATCCAATCTCCTCTCCACATCCTCCTCACAACAACTCACTCCAACCTTTAAGAGCTTCAGCATCTCCCCCTTGCTGTTCCTGATGCCGCCCATCTCGGCGTCGAACACCTGGCCCGTCTTCTTCTCCTTGATCATCTCGTTAACCCAGCTCGCCAGATCGGCGTTGGGGTCGTACCTCTGCGTCAGGTAATTCTCCGGGAACTTGCCCGTGAGGATTTCCAGGATGAGGATTCCGAGGCTCCAGACATCGGTCTTCTTGGTGATGCGGCCAAGCTTGGCGTGCTCGGGGGACTTGTAGGCCATCATGAGGTGCCGTGCGTGGTCGAGGTTGATCGCGGGGAGGAGGCCGTAGTCGGTCAGGAGTGGCTCGAAGGAGTCGTTGAGGACGATGTTGGAGGATTTGAGATGGCCGTGGGGAACTACTAGGCTTGGTAGGACGTTGTAGAGGTATGTTAAGCCCTTGGCTATTCCTTTGATGATTCTTAAGCGGGTTGGCCAGTCTAGCGCCGGCTGGTCCACGTTGCGATTTCCTGATCCATCGCCACAAAATAGATTTAGCAGAAAAGTAAACTATAATCGTGATGAATAATGAATGATGATGATGATGATGATGATGATGATGATGATGATGATGATGATGATGGTGATTCAAATATATTCATGAAGTTGAAGAATATATATGTAAATCATGCACATATTTTAGGTTACCTCGACTTTGTTTTTTTTCAGCAAGCTACTTTTTGAACTTTTCTTTTCTTTTCCTCTTTTTTCTTTTGGACAGTTTTGATAATGTGCCTAACTTTACTGAAATATTTGTATTGGTTATAGTTTAAATCCCTTGAAAACTATATTTTTTTTGCACTTAATGTCACACTTTTGTAAACTTTTCATTTATTATGAGAGAGGTATATGATTATATATCTTCATGAAATTTCATAAATTCATTGTCAGTATCAGTGTCCGGAACTAAAACTGTTTAAAAAAATATATATATAGTTCAGGTAGTAATATGTGAGAAAAACATTTAGGGACCAAAATGTCACAATACTCATAGTTCAGAGATTAACAGTGCTTGTAACTCTTATTGAGTAGCTCAATTCTAACCTGTAGTCCAGCATTTTAGAAGAAGATAGTATATGTCTCTGATATTATACATACCTACATAAAGTAAAGAAAGTGCCATATACACACACACACACATATACATATGGATACATTCACTTTTTCTACGGCTATCTTTAGACCTTTGGTTTGAATTACTAACACTAAGTTTGTGTTTGGTACATCAGTTGAAGTTGAGTTTTTTGATTTATTATTGTTTGACTTTTTAAAAACTAGTTAAAATTTTTGTTGACTTTTCAGAAAATGACAAAAATGAGTTGAAAAGTTTTAGTTTAAACTAGTAAACTAAACGCCCTTTAACATTCATCATCAGATTGAGCAAGAAAGTGTTTAAATATTCTTTTAAGTACTTACCATGAAGATGAAAGGCCAAGCTTCCATTGTCCATATAGTCATAAACCAAGAGCTTCTCTTCTCTCCTATAGTAATAAGCCACAAGGGGCAGCAAATTTGGGTGTTCCAATCTTCCCAACCTCCTCATGTGCTCATGAAACTCTTCTCTTCCCAAGCCGTTCAACTGCTTATACCTCTTCACAACCAAGGCATCACACAATATATTGGCCTTGTATGAAGACCCAAACGTCCCGCTGCCTAAGATCTCTGCCGATGCTCGTAGCAAATCGTGCAAATCAAACTTCGGTCTGTCGTCCCTCAAAAACGACAACTTACCCTCACCTGATGACTTCTTCGGGTTCGGAGTGGCTTCTTGCAAGCTTGGCTCGGCTTGATGGTTGTGCATGAGTGCGTAGGACGTTGTCAAGGTGTTAGTATGGTGATCATTCAATGTCGAACTTCGATCTAATTGTGAAGCTCGCCTTCTTGATCTAGCTACGATGAAAGCCGCAGCAAGAATGGCTACTATAAGGGCTACTAGCAACCCTATTAGTACAATTTTTATTTCCCATGAACCCTTCTCGGAGTTGTTTATAGTACTGTTAGAGAAGATGTTAATGGTAAAGGGGCTGCATGATTCAAGAGGAGGCCCACAAAGTTTTTTGTTGCCTGCATATGTTACGTAAATTCAAATTAATTAATGAAACAAATTCAAGAAAATTTACATGCAATATAAAATGTTATAATAAGATCATCTCCGGTGTATATATCAATGTCAATGCTTTATTTATTATAGATAAAAGTGTAAAAATAACATTATATATCTTATATTGTGTTTCAACAAATAATGTTATTTTTAATAATATATTTTTATTGTATAATATCATTATCATCCTGTCAAGCTCGTACAAGTGGACTTTGAAGATTCAAATAATATTAAAATGAAAGTACCTTTATGATTACATGAAAAAGTTATGTCAACAACTAATAAATTTGACATTGGTTGTATAAAAGATTTAGCATCAAAGATAACACTTTATTGTAGATCATTTTTTCCACCCAAATGAAAAAATTTATCATTGACATATCAATTAATTAGTATTATATTAGACATGCTCTAAGTGTACTCTTGATCAAGGATATTGAAATATACACGCCGTTTGTTCAATTTTTAAGTTTGATTATCCCTTCCTTTTAACCCACCATATATTCTGATCAGATTATACCTACATTAGTTCTAGTTGCATGTATATCATTTCAAAATTAAATATGCGAACTTTGAGACCTATTTATTATTGCAATAGAATGACTAATATTGAATAAAACGTTAATTCTCCATGGATGACATTGAATTTGTATTTCTCGTTCATAAATTTTATTGTTGGATAGCATCAAATAACATGGTTTAATACATAACACAGATTCTATTGTGAAAGACACAATCTGAAGAATTTACCATAATATATCTAATCCATGCATAATATCATGCAAGTGTCGGCAATTTAGATTTAAAATTATGACAGATTAAATGTATTTTATCTATTTTAACGTTTTTCATTCCAAATCATAATTTCCAAATGCAAGAGATCAAGTTAAATCATGCACGATCTATAGTTTGGAATATATATATATATATATATATATATATATCTATGTGTGTGTGTGTGTCTATATATATATATATATATAAATATAGTTTACCTGAAAAAGCACTTAAATCCATCTTGCTTAGGCTATCCGGAATAGAACCCTCCAATTCATTGTTCGACACATTTATTCTCTTTAAACTCTGCCGCCCAAAAGACGGTATTCTTCCGTAAAACTTGTTCCCGTCAAGCCTCAACACAACAAGTTTAGGCAAACCGACGAGCGACGACGGAATATTCCCCTCGAACTCGTTGTTCGAAAGCAAAACCTTCTTCAGAAACCGCATGCCCGAGAAACAATCGTCCGGGATCGCCCCCGAGAAATGGTTGTACGATAAGTAGACGGATCTCAATCTGCTCAGCCGCTTGAGGTCAGGGATTGGACCGATCAACGTGTTGTTCATGAAGCTGAGGGTCCGAAAATTAGGTATCAAGGCAAGCGACGCGATGTCGGCGACGCCCTTCAGCCCCATGTTCTCGAGCTGCAGGCCTCGGACATTGCCGTGGAAGCAAAGCACGCCTATCCAATTCGCCCTATTTCCGTCACATGGGGTGGTTTCGGGGTTCCAATTCGAGAGGGACTCGCTGTTGGACAGCGAGTTCTTGAACTGCATGAGGGCATCGACGACGGTGTCCGGTGCGCCGGACGATGACATGACCGAACATGTTAAGATGAGGAATAAGATCAATGACGTCAATATGTTGAATGCTTGTCGGGTTGGTGCGCGCAGAAGCCTGGCCACGCGCACGCCCATTAGCATGAAACGACGACAGAATTATGCAAAACGACGGAAAATATTCAGAGTGCCGTTGCTCTCCTTGCGAATGCAAGTACGTATTGGTTATTGCATGATGATCCGATGATCTCTGCGCTCCCTTGGTTTAGTTTTTGTTTTAGTTATTTTTTTCATTTTCCTTTTGTTTGAAGAAGAATTAAAAAAAAAAAATTACCGTTGGTGAATTGGACATCAAGACTTGCCGTGTTTGCATTACAGAGATTGGATTTGGGAGGTTAATTTTATTTTTTATTTTTTTGTATTTTTGTATTTTTGTATTGTTTGGGTTGTAAGAGGTTGAGCTGTTTTCGGGAGAGATATAAGGGCAGCCTTTAAATTAAAGATAACTGTTTGTTGATGTTGGGCATTTAAGATTTTTTGGTGTCAATTTTCCCATTCGAGGTTAATGCTAAATTGAGGCTCTATTTTAATCTCTTTTTTCTCTTTCTTAGATACTCTCTCTCTCTGTCTCTCTCTTATTTTTTTCATGTGTGGTCTCGGATTTCTCATACAAACTTATTTAATATTGAGTTTTTTTTTTTTAAGTATATTTACAAGAGAGTCAACATTCTTCTTTAACACTCTACTATTTCGTTTAGTAAGTTAGTTTAACTCCAACTAAACTGTAATTTTTATCTCAATTTTTATCTTTTTCTAAAAAATCAATAAAATTTATAATTAATTTTCTAAAAGTCAACCAACTATAACTTAAAAATTTTATCTCCAACGAACTTATCAAATAAATGCTACAAGTTCATATTCCCAAAAAGATAAAAGGGAAAGTCTTGAATCTTCTAATTTAAAATATAAAGAAATCCAGTACTTAGAAACACATGAATATTTTTACCTAAAAAAAATAAAAACAAATACACGAATATTTTTGTGTTGTATTATCGTAACAATGTAAAGAAAAAGCCTGAGACATGTACTTGTATCTCTTTAAATTTAAAATTAAAAAAAAAAAAAGTACATATACATCTAGTTCTAATTAGTACTATACAGTGGCGAAGCCACGTAGGCCCGGGGGCAGCTGCCCCCGCCCAATGGGCTCCTTAATTTTAGTAGCCCTATCACACTAAACTTTTACAATTAAGTCTCTAATTTATCATCTCTGAAATTTTAAAATTACTAAATTTACCTAGATTTTTTAAAAAAGTTTCACTTATGTCCCAATATTTGGTTCCTATATATATAATATATATATATATGTATGTATATATGTATATATGTATATTATTTCACACGTAAAATTCCAAATAACCAAATAGTCAATTACACTGCTAATTAAATTAGTATATTTTGACTTTTTAAAGTTGGTTATTTTAGATTACAATGTTTATATGAGAAGAAAAGAAAAATATGAAGTCAAGCAATTTTTTAGTGTAAAATTTAGTTTAACTCACGGTCTCCCTGAAAAAAAAAAATTGGCTCCGCCATTGGTACTATATTAATAATTTTTTTCTTTCAATGACCTTTTTTTGGTTTCTGGTATTCCTTTTCCATTACGTGAAACATTCGATATAAGTACAACAAAGCGATTACACATGATAAATATTATACTGAGAAAGTTGAATATATAAATATTCCTATTCAATTATACTAAGTATTTTAGGGAAAAAAAGAAGTAGAGGATTTAGGTGATCTAATGTTGAGATTCACGTTTCAGAGCTTCATTGGGAGAGAAAATCATAGCGCGTTTCTAAGGTTTAAGTTACAAAGACATCAATCCGTTGCTTGGGGGCATTTGTCCATCTAGAGTAAGTCCGCAGAGGAGCTGAAAGCAGATTGTGCTCAAAGTATGTCGGGGAATATGGAAGGAAAGCATCCAAGCCTGGAGTATGTTAATTGGACCAAAGAAAGCTGCTGAGTTGGAGTTGGGCTGTCAGTCCAAAGACAAGTCACTGAAGGAGAAGACGGTGTGGATTTTGTATTGGTGGAATTTTAGAACAAACTTATATATATTTTTTATCAATCTCTTGTAATTATTATTCATTGTAAATAAGGTTCTCCGGTTTGAGTTCATATGTTCAGCACTCGTGGTTTTTTCTTTTACAGATTGTTGGGCACATTAAATAACCATATTATTATGTCAATCTTTTATTAAATAACCATATTATTATGTCAATCTTTTATTTTATAATGATTTAGCTTTTGCAATTTATTAGTTTAGAATATTTACATTTGTTGTGAAAATTGGATCCACGAAACCGCCCTTAAGAATCAGCAAACAATAGAAATATCAGCAATTAACATAGAAACAAATGAGAAAATAATCACAACCACAACACAAGAAATTATGTGAAAAAAGTCCAAAACAAGAGAAAAACCATGGCTCTCAGAAGGAAAAAAAAAAAAAATCTATTACATGAAATTTTTTTATAATTATACAGACTTTGTCTATAACTCCCATGACTCCATACACTCACACTTTCCTTAAGCATATAATGTTTAATTAGAGTCGAAATATAATGTTTAAAGTGCTTTTTATTGGGACGATTAGAAACAAAGACTGTGAGCTCCTTATGTAGTTTTCAGAATCTCAACTATTGCTTTCTTTTTTATGTGGGACTAAGCTCACCTTTTATTAAGCCAAAATCCTTACAATCTCCACCTTAGCTAAAGAAAAGAAACTCCGCTAAATGCTGTCTTGAAATATGTCCAAATTAAAGGTGTTGATTTGAAATATGCCCACCCTTTTTTTTTTTTTTTTTTTTGGGAGATTGGCCGAAATAGCATGATGCAATCTAGCCTTTTAAAATAATAAGCATAAACTAAACTATTTCTACCAAATAGCATAATTAGGATAAAATAGCAAGGTTAAAAATTAAAAATACACATGAGTTTCTCTCCCCACTAATCTCTTTTCTCTGACTCTCTCTGCCACCCCTCGTCAGAGAATCGCATCATCGACCATTCTCTCCTCACACCAGAAAAGTCGAGGTCGCCGCCGTCCTTACCACCGTCCCAATCGAACCTAGATTGCAGAAATCTCGATCTTCCTCGTCAGTGTATGCTCAGTGTCACCGGTCATCCCGCACGCGCCTGGTTCCTATAACTCACTGAGGTCATCGTCTTCTCCGGTGACAGATTCTTCTCTAGTAGCTTTTTGGTTAAGGCCTAGCACTCGCGATTTCACGGCCTCACAGAAGCTTCGATCTCCCTGCAAATTCCCCTTGAGCAACAAGCAAAGATCAATTGCCACAAGATCGTCGGCGACAATATGAAATTAGATCTAGGGTGGGAGTTTTTTTTTTTTTTTTTTTTGTTTTCTTTTCTAATTTGGGATTTGGTATATATATATATAAATTAAAGGTAAAAATTGTAATAAATGAAATAAAAACAAAAAATTATTATTTTAGTTCAGTAAATAGTTTATTTACAAGTAAATAAAAAAACTGTTGTAACAAAAAACAACAAAAACTCTTATTTACTAGTATTTATTAGTAAATATTTATTTATTAGTAAATAGTAATATTCACCTAATTCATAAATACCTTCTTTAACTACTGAGAAAATAAATTTATTTACTAGTAAATAATTTATTTACAAGTAAATAATAATATTTACATGGTTTTATATCTACTAATAGGAGATGGTATTTATCAAGAAAATCCATTTATATTTTTACTTAGTAAATCTATTTATTTACTCGTAAATATTTGAATTTAATAAGTAAAATAAAATGGATTTACCAAGTAAATATTAGATTTACTACTTTCAAAACTGGTAAAAATCACTATTTATTGGTAAATATTTGGATTTACGGAGTTAATGGCTCGTTTGGGGTAATATCTGAATATGGTGTTTTAAAAGTTGAGTTGGAAATGTGCATTTAGAGGGAAAACTTTTAAAAAAGTTCTGTGATATAGAAAATAATGTAAAAATTTGAAATATGTTCGAAAAAAAATACAAAATGATTCTTGTTTTGTTCATCTCATCGTTACGAGCATTTTAACATAAAATTCATCTCATTCCGATTTGAAATGAGAAAGTTACGGATTTTTAAAGTTTGAATTTTTTGAAAATAAAAGAGAGAAAAAGTTTAATGTAGAGTGAAAAATTTTAAATTCAGATAGCAAAATGACATTTGTAGATGATACTCCAAATATGTCCTAAATATAATGGATTGGATTTACTATTTTAAAATCAAATAAATATCATTATTTACAACTAAATAATATATTTACTTCATTTTTATAAGATTTATGGGTAAACAATTGAATTTAATGATTTTTATCTATCTTGTTTAGTAAATCCATTATATGTTTACTTAGGGCAACTCCAACCCAGCTTCATTTTGGTGTTAAACGCCAATTTGGTGCCTCGTTGTCACTCCAATCTAGGCTATCCCCAACTCTATTTTTAGAGTTGGGGAACAGTGCAGCGCTAGATGTAGCGCTGCACTATTCAAAATAGCATTAACGCTTTTTTTTTTTTTTTTTTTTCTTTTTGTTTTGGCTGCAATTTTTTTTTTTTTTTTGGTGCCAAAATTACAAAATAAAAAAATACTACAAAAAATCTTAAAATACTTTTTTTTTTTTTTACCCCAAATGTATGTTATTTAACAAATTTTCTTAATTTTTTGCAATTTTTTTTATTTTGGGATGATTTTATTAATTTAATAAATGTTCAATTTTAATATTATTTATGTTAAGATTGAATAAAATGGACTAGAATAAAATGGCATAGAATAAAATCAGGGATAAAGATGCTCACATTGCCCTCAAAAATGCATTAATTGATCATTTTTAGGATGGATATAGTAATTCGGGAGAATAATAGAAGCATGAATATGTATTTGTACTTTTATATTTATTTTTTTAATTAAATGTAGTTTTTTTTTTTTCTTATATGAGTTACTGTAATATAATTTCTAATTTAATATAAAGTGTAGTAAGTAAAAGATTATTAGTTAATTAAGTATATTTTTATTAAGTTATTATTAATCTAACCAAGCATTAAATGATTAAAAAATTGTTTATGGACTAATATGTTAAAAATAGATATAATACAATAATTGGTGAAATATATTAATTGTTTGGAATTTAGAAAAAAAGGAAATATACAGAAAATATTCCTTTTAGAGTAACTTTTGAAGTTGATGGGTTTGGAGAGTAACTGTAAAATAGAGTTAAAGTTGTACTATTTTAGTGTTAAAGTAACTGTAAAATAGAGTAATGGGTTGAATATGATCGTAATAAATCCATTTATTTACTTGTAAATATTTGGATTTAATGAGTAAAATAAAATGGATATACCAAGTGAATATTGGATTTACTACTTTCAAAACAGGTAAAAATCTTTATTTATTGGTAAATATTAGGATTAAAAGGTAAATCTATGTATTTACTTATGAAGAAAATGAAAATAAAATTATTTACTCCATTAAAAAATATATTTCTTTAGTGTAGTTTTTTTTAAAAATACATTAATAAGTATAATTTAAAAAAAGACCCTAAATTTTACAGAAACCCTAAACTTACCCTTCCAAGTCAGATATGAAAAATTAGATCTTAACAACAATTGCCGCCTCCAACGGATTTTTCGCCGTTGCTAGAGATTTGCGCTCGTAGAGGTCATCATCCCAAGGCCAGAGCTGGAGATTTGCAATCATCAAGCGACATAGAATGACGGTTCATCTAGAGATTTTGCGACAATCGCGATCACGTCGGAGGTTCCCGTCAGCGTCGCGATCTTGTCGAGATACTGTCGGGGTTGCGAACTCGTTGTGACGGCGACGTCTTTGTCACGACGCCACGAACTCATCGTGACAGTGACATCTTCGTCAGTGGCATCGCCGGTCAGAGTACACAAAAAAGAGAGATAGAGGAGAGAGAAAAGAGAGGAGACTAAGGGCAAAAAAGAATTTTATCCCAATGTGCTATTTTTATTACATAAAAAGTCAAACCTGATATAGATTTAAAATGTACAATAAAAATATGTTATATTGTGTATCTACTATTTTTTATTTTATTTACATAAACGCCAAAAAAAGTAATTATAAAGACAATAAAAACCCTTCATAAAGATTTGAGAATTAACAAATAAAGAAAGTACAAAAAAGTAAACAAAAAAATGGAATGTAAGATGTTTACCGAAGAGTGCTAAAGTTGATTTAATGGAATTGCTAAACGAAATGATATAAAAGGAAAAATATGAAAAATCTTTTGATTTATTATAAAGAATGTGTAAATATTCGTAATGAACCAAAAAGTGAATGTAAATATTCAGATTTCACATTATCGAGAATAAGCTAAATAAAGAAAAAGTAACAACTCAAAAAATTCTTTAATATTATGAATCAGTCTTTATCATAAAGATATGTTTGATTTCATTTCTACTAGTTTATATATATAATAGTTTTTTTTTTAATTCGATACCATTTATTGTGTTATTCTTCAATTTGTTTGTTGAAACATATATGACCACTATTTGATTTATAGTAGATTACATAAATAAATAGTTTTTTTTAATAAAAAAATTCATTAATTTTATATATGAAAAGTATGAATATTTTAATTTCATAAATCTTTATCGTTGCTATTTTGTGTTGTGCTTATTTTTTTGATCTGAACTATCATCTTTACAATAAATATTTTATATTTATTATAATTATTTTGATGTTTATAACTAATTTGGGTTTATAATTAAATGTATTTCACATTTATCAACAAAAAAAAACATATATTATTACACCCACAGGAGTGAAATGGGATGGCAAAGGAGTGGGAAACCTTTGCTAGGCTTCTCTCCTTCGTTCATCAAGGTTCGATTCTCACTACCTCCCCTTAGGCCCCGCTCCAACTTTGAATGTTGAAACTTGGTTTAATGATGGCAGGGTAGTCCTAGGTGGACGACTAAGAGAAACTAGTATAAAAGATATGTCTCTACCATACCTAGGAAAATGTTCCAGTCTGTGGGACTGAAAATCCTGGAAATGATGAGGCCACCTTCATATCTTTTTTTATTCACCAAAAAAAAAAAAAAAACATTCGTCATTAAAATCAAGAAACAAAAAAGGTATTGCAAACATTTATTTTTTATAAAATAGACATATACGTAATATTGTTAAAAAAAAGACATATTTTAAAACGGGACCTTAGAAATGGACTTTTAGTATAATTATTTCTTTTTTTCATTTAACATACTTTTCTTTTTATTTGGATGGTTTAATTTACGCATCTCTTTTGACTATATTCACAACCCTTTCTAACTCATACTTCAGTTAATTTTAAATAAATATATTTTACTTATCTCACACCCCTATTCATTCCAAAATTACAAACAAAAATAATTTCCAAAGACAATTAATTTTGTACAGTATTGCAAGTATATTTTTGCATACCCCCTATTATATATAAGTTTTAATTTTTTTAAGGTTTTTTTTTTTTTTTTCAAAGAACGTAATGATAAAAATATATCTACTTTTTATAACGTTTCCCTGACTTTTCTTAATATAGTTTTTTTTATATATAAAAAAAAATTTACTAAATATTCAGTTATCACAATGCTAGTTTATTTATTAAAAAAAATGAAACTGTAAACGAAAAAGAAAGGATATGAATGCAAGATGTGGAGAAAAAAAAATTGTTCAAAGAAATCAGAGAGTTATCTTACTTGTTAATATTATTATCGTTATTATCGTTATTATTATATATGCACACACGTAACAGTATACCCTATATTGTACATTTCAATATGCCTTTAGTACATAAACAACCACCTTTAGAAACTTTAGCCAAAAAAAAAAAGAAAAAAAAAAAGAACACCTTTAGAAAATAAAAATCGCACTAGAGAGCAAATACACGATTCTATAAAAGAGAAAAAATAAACATAATTGAAATATTGTTACAAATAAAATATATTATTAAAAAGCACATGCGCAAGATATTCTAGAATTGTTATTATGAGTACCATATTTGAAAATGAAAAAAAATTGAAAGGTTTTATTTTGTGGGTACATATATGATGGTGTGGACGTGTTGGCTTAAAAAAAAATTTGTTGTTGACCTTTTTTTTTTCTTTAAATATGATGATGTCATTTAAATTTATTTTATGGTGGTCGTTTTTGTTGTTTTAAACTAGGGTCTGATCGTAATATTTTATTTTAATTAAAAGAGGTACGTAAAAAGTTAAATAAAATATATAGAATCATTTGATTTTAATTAAATATTTAATGATTAAAAATCCGTCATATCAAGAGAGACATTTTAAGGAAAGATGCTCCACAAAAAAAATTATAAAACGTAAAAGAAGAAAATAATTTAGCAGTGTACACCAAACCTGTCATAGCACATTAATTGTGATTACGATGTTTTGTCCTTTGATTTACATTTATATGTGTGTATATATGTATATTTTCATTACGAGCAAAAAAAAATGTATATAGTTTGATGGCAAGTTTTGTCCTTTGATACTGCTGGACACATATTGCCACGTAAATGTGCCCTCTATTGAATTTATTACACAGTGCCAATATCAATGTGTATGTGCAAACATATATATAGAAATTCATATATATATATATATATATTAGTATAAAGTATGTGCTATAAATATATGGGATAAATTTAAAAAAATTTATCTAAATATAGAAAATTTAAAATAATTAATAAAAAAATATACATAAAAAGAGTCAAGAAAAAGGCACGAAAAAAAAAAAACCAAAAAGATAAAAGGACTAAAATAAAATAAATTATCAACATGAAGAATAACTAAAATGAAAAAAAAAAAATGGGCCCAAAAAAATGAAAAAAAAAAGATTCAGTAGAAAACTGAGGAAAAAAAAATACATAAGTAATGAGAAGGACCAAAATGAAAAAAAGATTTGGTCCAAAAAAAAAAAAGGATTAAGATTTTTAAAAAAAATATTAGTCCGGAAAGAAAATAAAAAAGGACCATAATAAAAAAAAAAATTTGGGCCTAAAAGAAAAACCATAGGACCAAAAAATTAATACAAAAGTTTTTTATCCAAAACGGTTCAATTTTTCGTCCAAAACGAACCTTTTTGGACGAAGAACGTGATGAACAGTAGCACTTATTGTGCTGTCTTAATAATGTATAGATGCACACTCATGTACAATTCACCCACCTATTATCTAATTCTTTTGTAGACTCATTTAAGAACTCGTAGGTTTTAGTAACCGACAAGTTTGAGAAAAAATATATTTTTTTTTAAAGTGAGAAAAACATTGTTGAGTAGTATTAAGTTCCAACTTTTATTCTATTATATACATCAACTCCTGTATTCGATATTGTATGATATCCGATAATATAAATTTCAGTTACTGTAAATGTAAATTTTAGTTACTAAAAATATGAATTCATGCAGAAGAGAATGTAACTAAAAGTGAATGTGAATTCTCCTCATTTTGTATTTTCTTCTGCATGAATTCAAATTTCTAGTAACAAAAGTTCACATTCATAGTAGTTGAAATTCACATTACTGAATAACATCCGGTACCGGATATAAGACCAACTCCTATTATATATATATATATATATATATATATAAAAGGAGAAAGAGTAACTATTAAAAAAAATACATATATACATACAAAATGTCTCCATAATCAAATTAATTTGTAGGAGAATTGTAACATTTTATTATAATCTTATAACTACTAATTGATCTATATGTTACTTTATATTTAGAATATTAATGTAACATTATTATTTAAAATTATCAATGCAAATGATAAGTATTAATTAAAAAATTTTGTATTAAAATCAATTGATTATCACAATACCAAATAAAAAAACTATGAGTACCATAAACGTGTCGGATATGAAACAATATATATATATATATATATATATATGAAAATTAGGTTGCGTGGCAGGATTTGGCCACCCAATTAGATGTTTGATCAAAAAAAATTTTCTTTCTTTCTTTCTTTCTTTCTTTTTTTTTTTTTTTTTTAGAGGAATGGTCGTTTTAATATTGAGTAATTGGCCTAAATGGTCCTTAAATTATTGAAGATGTGACGATTTTATTCCTATTTTTTAAATTTTGGCTGAACAAACCCTAAACTCTCTAAATATTGGTAATCTTAGTTCTTTTCGTTCAAATCTATTAAGTTTCTAACGGAATTAGTCACGTGACCCGTCATATAGGCTCAATTAACTATCAAAAGACAAAAATACCCTTATTCACATCAATAACATTAAAAATAAAAAATAAAAAAAACTGAGAACTCACAGCATTGCCCCGCTCTCTCTCTTTCTCTCTCTCTCTCTCTCGGCTACGATGCAAAGTCGAAGATGGCTGGGAGGAGGATAGCATGAGAGGGACGATTCTCGGAGATGGCTTCTCGGAGTCGGGGTTGGGGGAGGAGGGAGGGATGGCGGAGGGGTCGTCGTCGGAGGCAGCGAGGGACCAGTGGGACTTGAGGTAGTTCTGGAAGTTGATGGCGGCTGTTACGCGGATCTGCTTGTCGACAGTAGGCTAGGAGACGAGGCTAAAGATGGCGCTGCTGTACTCAGGGCCGTCGAAGTCGTCAAGGAGGGAGGACTATGAATCTCCTTTCCTCAGATCCATGCGCTTTCTCTCCCTTACTCCCTCAACTCAAATTCCCTGTTGGTTGTAAGTTTTTCGATCATCCTTGAATTTGTCAAATTTGTTTCATTTTCTCAGATTTTATCCTTTTATCGCTCTTTTTTTTTTTTTTCCCCTTTCGAATTGATTATGTTCCTAAATATGTTTGGTTGTCGAGATTAAGTATAAAAAAAATCGTTGCAAAAGAGCCGAAAAGTTTTGGATTTGAATTTCAAACAATCCAATCTTTGGTCTAGAAGTTGTAGGAAAAAAAAAACCCTAATTTCTCACAAATTGGGGGAGAAAACCCTCTCATTTTAGACTCAAATTTCACTCAAATCTGATTTGGGTACAAAATTACCTATTTGACCTTCAAAAAGCACGAAGTGTGCTTCTCACGTGATCATTCAGTGAGTTTTTTGATGGAATCAAATGTAAAGGACTAAGATTGTCAATATTTAGAGAGTTTAGGGTCATCTTGGCCAAAATTTAAAAAAAAAAGGGATCAAAGCCTCACTTCTTCAATAGTTTAGGGATCATTTAGGTCAATTATTCTTTAATATTTTCCAGTCAACCAATTTTAAAGGAGCTATTTATCCACGTCCAGATTTGTTTGTGAATCTCCGAGATCAACTCCCAAATCGCCAAAATTGTTCGCCCACATTGCCATTGAAGCATGACCTCAGCCCCAATGTTGCGTGAAATCGCCGAATCATTCATTGGTGAGCCCGACCCAAAATGTGAGGGGGAGATATATATATATATATATATATATATATATATATATATGACAACCCAGATGAGTGTGATCAGGAGAAGAAGTCTAGTTCCGACGGTTCAAAATTTTGGTGAGATTAGTCCGATAAAACTAGGGCTTGACTCTGTTTTGAACTCTTTTGAATGTTTTGCAATTTGTATGCAGCTCATGAAAGTTTTGGAGAGGGTTCGATGGATTTTATTTTTATTATTATTATTTTTTTTAAAATTGATGGTTTTATTATGTACATATGAGATTTGTTATATTTATATTTTTTAATGGTAAATCAGTGATTTATCATAATTAATCATTCACTGATCGGAAAATTGGTTATTTTGTTTAATATCAATCGGTTGACTGTAGTCAATTAGTAATTAATTACAAAAATAAGTGATTTATTTTATGGTCAATTAATGATTATTAATCAATTATTGATTATGGTTAATCAGTGATTTATTGTGGTCAATTAATGATTTATCAAATTAACTATACTCAGGGGCAGAGCCAGTAATTTGTTTCAGTGGGGGTGTACACTATTTTTTTTTTTTAAGATAAAATAATTTTTAGTGGGGACTATATGAGATTTTTTTTTTTATTTTAGTCGGTTTATGTGATGATTTTTAATTTTAGTGGGGACAAAGTAGTAAAAGTATAAACTTTTTTTTATCGGAATTAATATTAGTGGGGACGTAGGGATAAAATATGGAACATATGAGAATATTTTATTTTTAATGGGGGTAAATTGTAAAAATTAAAAAAAATTTAAGACAAAATTAAATGAACAAAAATTTGAGTGGGGGCTACAGCCCCCCACTCGCACCCCTTCCCTCCGCCTCTGACTATATTATATAATTAATCAGTGATAGATCATTTACAAAATTGATTAATTATTTTAAAGAAAAAAAAATATTTTAACTAAATTTAAAAAATTTGGACCATTTGTTAAGTAATTTCTTAACGAAAGGCGATTTAGCTATAAATTCCATGTACTTGTAGAAGCACATACTTATACATTTTAATTTGCTGATTATTTTTTAAAACATTGGTGTTAATGGACAGACAATAAAATAAAAAAAGCTTCAATGATTTGCATTGAAGATAAGATTTCTTTTATAAAGTAAAAGTTCAAAAAGAAAAAAGAAAAAAAGAACAACGACAAAGAACACCTGAACGACAAAGCAACCTAAAGTCAAGAAGAAGGGAGAAAAGGCAGCAGAACACGACACTTTTGAAACAGTTAAAAGCAGCAGACAAAAGTAATTAAGAAAGACTTTGTGACATTTAAATTTAACTCCCGTTAAATTTTATTTTTTTATCTTAATTTTTATTTTTTAAAAAATTAATTAAATTTATAATTAATTTTTAAAAAATTAATTAATTTTAATTTAAAAATTTAATATCTAACCGATAAATCAAACTCAAATAAAGTAATTCATGGTATTGTATTTGCTGCCAAAGAGAAAAGGAGGCCATGTCCTTTATTGTTTTCAATAATCCAGCCTCAATTAAATAGCTTATTGATGGCATTCTCAACATAGGCTACATGGATAAACAGAGTTTTTTTAAGAATTTGTTTTTTTTTTTTTTTTAAATGATAGAAGGAAATTTCCATCTGATAAATGATCAAAAAAATTTTATTTAGAAAAATGACTGTCAATGATAATTAATTAATGATTAACTATAATTAATAAGTAAAAAATATATTTTAATAATAATTAATCCTTAATTAATAATGATTAATCAATAATTAACTGAATTGTCATTTTTTTTTTTGAAAAAGGTCATTTTTTAATTTTATAAAACTTAAGTTAGTTATTAAAAAAAAAAAAAACTTCTTCAAAAAAACTCTGTTTATCCATGTATCCCTTTTTGAAATTTCCATCAATTAGCCATTTAATTGAGGCTAGATTATTGACAACAATAAAGGACATGGTCTCCTTGTTTTCTCTTTGGCAGCAAATATAATACCACGAATTACTTTTGTTTCTTCATTTCATCCTAAAAAATTTATGAAAATAATGTAATTATTAATTATAAAAAAGAAGAAGAAATCAATGAATGTATCAGATGGAAATTTAGGACAATAATGTTCAAAAAAAAAAAAAAAAAAGTTTCCGTTAAAAAAAGAAAAAAGAAAAGAAAAAGAAAAAAAGAAACATAATTGGTCTCCTTTTCTGTACCTAAAAATTGTTAGCGTACTAGACTAGCTCCAGCTAAGAGTAATCTGAACCATTTTTACTAGTTTAACTTTAATTTATTACAAGAGCTCTCGAGTCTCATCCATATCTCTTACCTTGAATCTAAAATTCTGAGTAGTAATTTTCATTTCCTCAAAATCTGCCTTACTCCAACTCTGCAAACAGGTATGTTTTCCAGTCCATACAAATAGTTATATATATAATCAATTCCACTCTAGATAAATTAGAGTTCTAACTATGGACATATATATATATAGGCACGTTCCATGTTATTATTCTTTTACAAAATTTTCATGTAGTAATATTTTTATATAAACTAATGATATTTATATACTCAAATATACAATTGCAAATATGATAAATTCTACCCAACATTCAATTATTTTGATTATCAAAGTATAACATCATATTTTTTAAAATAATAATATAAATTTATCGGAAGGTTATGAAATTTAAATATAAAATTCTGTGATTGAACAAAACCAACAAGTTTAAATTACAAATAGTGATGCTAAACACAAATTAACATACAAAAACACATAAAAAAATTGAAAACAAAAAAAACAAATGTATATTTTCTTCATCAAATATTATAGATATAAATATGTAATACTATATAGTATAAAAATTTATAAATTGAAGTGTTTATGACAATAAAAATAAGGTGTGGTCTTGATTTAGTCACCACTCTAAACTACAATTATAAGAGACAGCGTGCACAAATCACTTCTGCTGTCATTTAGAAAGGAGTAAATAATTTGAAACTCATTAGGAATACCAAAGTGAAAATTTTGAATGAGATAATTCAATATTAATTTAAGCTTTTCAAAAAATGCTTGGGATAAACTTGGGAAAAAATATTTCAATGTGACATTTAGGAGAAAAGTATTTTTAAAATATGTATTTTAGAAAATAATATTTTATACGACTACATCAAATATGTTTAAGTAGAGACATAACTGAAAACAAATATTTTAAAAGACTTTCAAAAGCAAATAAGGACAAATTTGGGAATTTTTTTTTAATAGGAAACATTAAAAAAATAGAAAATTTATTTAAAAAAGGGTCAATCAAGCAACCATGTTTTCACCGTTAAAAATTGAAATAAAAGAACTATTGTGTTTTGGCAAAACAATAATAAAAATAAGATTTCAAAAATTTTAAGCATTTTAGAAAATTATCTCTACAGGGTGATTTGTTGATGAGAGTATTTTATTAGAAACACGTATGAAAAAGTAAATATTTTAGAGCACTATATAAAATGTTTAAAGAAGAACATACGTAAGAAAAATTATTTAAAAATAGAAGTTGGAGAACACATACATTTCTTTTGAGAGACATTTCAAAATACAAAATTTCCAAAAAAACATAAAAATAAAAAATAAAAAATAAAAATATACAAAAGATAAGATAGTATATAGACAATGGTAACAAAAAGTAAAAAAAAAAAAAAAAAAAGGGTTGAAGTTTAAGGTTTTTCATTGCAAGGGTAGACAGAATGAAAAAGTTGAAGTGTAAGGTGTCAAAAAAACGAACGGGGGATTTACAAGAATGTCATAAATTTGACACCTCCTTATAATTTTACCCATCAATACATTAAAGTTGATAATTTTATCATTTCTTAACATTTAATTAAATAATTAAATGAAAAAAATAATAAATAGACAAAAAAAAAAAAAAAAAAAATTACCCCTATGTTTTTCTTTTATTCTCTTTTTTTATTTATTGAAACATTTTTTAGATATCTCCAACTCCGGTCGGCCGCCAATCATTGGTCGCCAGAGAGATTCCGTAAGAATGCAAAATGGATTTTGCCAGATTTTTTTCCTTCTCTTTTTTAATTTATTGCAATATTTGGTTACCAGTCACTGGTCTCCGGTCACCTGAGAGATTTTGTTAGGATCCAAAATGGATCCTGACATAATTTTTTTTTTTTTCATATTTCAACAAAAATGATTAGACATATCCGGCTCTGATCACTAACATCGCTTGAGAGATTATATTATAATCCAAAATAAATTATGACAATTTTTTTGGGTATTTTTTTAATGTTATAATCCATTTTGGATTCTGATATATGACCGTCTTCAACTTTGGTCACCAACGCCGATCGCCAGAGAGATTCTATTAGAATTCAAAATGAATTCTGACAGAATTTTATTTTTTTTTATGAATTTCAACAAAAATGACCGGATGTATCCGACTCCATTCACTAACACCGGTCAGTCACTGATGCTGATTGTCAAAGATATTATGTTACAATCAGAATCTTTTCTTTTTTCTTTCAACAAAGATGGCTAATGGCTTCGACTCTGGAGCTGGTGGCTGGACTAAGTCGCTGGATGGATTCTATCGAAATCCATAATGAATTATGTTAGAATTTGCTTTTGATTATAATAATATTTAAAAATTTCATAACGCTTAAAATAAAAATCAGCACAGTTTAACTAAACCCACTACCACCAAAAACTTGCGAAAAAACCACACTTTATGCAAAATGGTTTGCAAATAATTGTTTAGCATCCTTAAAAAAAAAAAAAAAATTACATAATTGAATTTTATTAAAATGCTCTTTGAATTTTATTGGAATGCTCTTTGAATTATACCAGAATGCTTTTTAAATTCTTTTAGATTGCTTTTGATTCTCCTAAAATACCTTTTGAATTATACTAGAATACTTTTGATAATCCTCTACAAAATTACAGCAATAATAACAAATAGAATCAAATAAAAACACCAAAATCTCAGCCATCAAAAAAAAAAAAAAAAAAAAAAAAAAATCTCAACTCCTAATATAACCATTAGTCGCTGAACATCAGATTTGAAAACTTGAAAATCCAATTCCGAAAATTGAAGTACCAACAAAATGGTTCCTACAAGTTATTTTCTTAAACAGCCTAGGAAAAAAAAAAAAAAAAAAAAAGGACAACGAGAAGTGCATGTACATTAAATAGGAAATGGCTAGCTGAACTAAACCCTTCCATAAAAAAACCTTTCCGCCACTTAGTTGAACAATGACTGCAACCGCTTCCCAAATTTGCACTGCAAATTGCCTGTCAAAGAGACGAATACATATTCAAAACACCTTCTAGACAAATATAACATTAGTGAACATGTTAAAACGTGAGAGTTGCACATTTACTGTTTTTCCAACTTTTCTTGTCTAAAAGGTGTTGCTCATTTTCCCCTACAATATCAAAAAAATTTCTTGGTAAACAAACAGAACCGAGAAAATCAACAAACAAAAAATGACATAAACCATATAACCAGCAAATAAATTACAATCCTAAAACACTTCTCTTGCTCAAAAGGCATTTTCACGTGAGTGAGAAAGTGTACAGGCGAACAAATGATTGCAAATCCACCCAAAAGTGTAAATAACTAAAGGAAAATGAGAACAGAACCACAAACAGATCATCATAATCATGCTCATTACCTTAAAAAAAAACCACATAATTATTTCCTTTCCAATCATATGTGTGTATGTACATATATATACAAGCTCCATCAAAACCAGATCAACAATACATCATGAACAAGCTAGTTTTAAAAGCTTAAATCCAGCCATGAAAATTTGGTCAAAAGAACTTAGATGACCATAACTTCAGTACAGTAACTCTTAGACCACCATAACTTCAGTACAGTAACTCAATACATGATATCTGTCACCTGTCTTCAGATAAGAAAGCTAAATAACAAGAAATAAAATATCCAAAAATATTTTTCTGAAAAATAATCATCAAAGTAAGCTCCACGATAAAGGAGGGGAAAAAAAAAAAAGATGAAAATTGGAGGATTGAAAATAGAAGAAATCAGAAGCTGAAAAAAATAATGTTAGATCGAAAACCTCACTAGATCAACGAGAAGCTTGTAACAAAGAGACTAACCTGAGCAATGGCACAAATGCATTCTGTTATTCACCTTGGACTCCAACATTGAATTGGAACCAGATCCGCCGGACGGTGAGCCGAGCTCCGGCTCGAGGATCGCAACCGGATCTGAGACCGGATTCGTGTAGAGTAGCTTAGATCGGGCGACATGCCGCTCTCCTCAAGCTCCGACATCTCGAGGAGAGAAATCGCAATGCTAGATCCGTGGAGAGCCGCCGAGAGAGACTGACGCTGGTGGTCGATCGCCCAGCCACCGAGGCCACGACACTGCAGATCACGACAGGATCTGAGACGGGATCCATGGACAGCCGCCGAGATCGCGGTGGCTGATAAGGAGTTGAAAAAGAGACAGAGACAGGGACGGCCGGAGGAGGAGAGAGAGGGAAGAGAACGACTGGAGAGGGAAATGAAAATGGCCGGAGAGGGAGACAGAAACGGAAACGGCCGGTGAGAGAAGAAAGGGAGGAGAGAGAAGCTATTGAACTGAAGATAGAGACAGAGAGAGAGAGAGAGAGTTTTAGAGAGAGAAGGAGATCTGAAGAGCATCAATGAAAAATGAAACCCAAATTTAACGTCAAGTGTAAAATCGGAAATTTTTAGAAAAAAATTAATTAAAAAATATAAAATGATAAAATTATAAAAAATATATATAAATATTAGTTTTCTATTTTTCTCAAAAAGAATATGACATGTGGCTTCTTATAAGCCATTGCATTCAACTAAATGAGAAAAAGAATAATTTCTAGCCATTGGATTTTTGGTTGAAGAACAAAAACGTTCCACTCGATTTTCCTTTCTATATATACTAGTATGAGGGAGGCACGTCCCCATTTGAAATAAATTTTTTTTTTTTTCATTTGTTTGTCTAAAAAAAAAACTTGAAGTCGAGTATAAATAACAACGTCTCGCTATAAAAAGTCATTTTTCTATGAAAATAATAAATATATTGATAGTAATTTACAATATCATAAGTTGAAAACATATAATTATCTATAAATAATATTAAAATTATTACGAGAAATTACAATATCGTATTATGAGAAATTAAAATTTTTAACATTAAAAGACCAAAAGAAAAAAACTAAACAACAAACATATTACAAAGAAGTTGAGAATTGAGAGTATTTATTAAAAAAGAAAAAGTGTGGAAGAGTAAATAATTTGTCCTTTTGTGATAGGTAAAAATCAAAAATGGTTTATTGTGTATTCCTAATGAAGCTATCATATTAATCTGTAATATGTCAAAAAGAAAAAAAAAAAGAAAAAGAAAAAGAAAAAGAGTATGCCATGTGGATCAATATAAGCCATTGGATTTAAGTAAATGAAAAAGGGTCAAATTTCATCATTGGATTTTAGGTTGAAGAACCAAAAAAAAAAAAAAAAAAAAAAAGTGCAATATATATATATATATATATATATATTATAGATAAACACATAAACAAAAGATTATAAAAAAAAGCTAAGCATATGTAAGTTGGAACAAAAATTTGTCTTTTTTCTACCTCATTCTCCTTTCTATATGTATTATTGATGGATTATAAATATGTAATACTTGTAGGGATTTACAAGATATATAAAGAAGAATGTGGAAGATTAAGTATGGAACGGGTGGAGAAGATCCATACTTGTTCAGCAAAAACAATTTTCTGGGAAGACAGATATTCGAGTTCGATCCGAACGCTGGCACTCCGGAAGAGCGAGCTCAAGTTGAAAAGGCTCGCCAGAATTTCTACAGAAACCGCTACAAGGTCAAGCCCTGTAGTGACCTCATTTGGCGTCTCCAGGTATATACATATATATATATATATATATATAAGATATTAAATAAACATATTCATATTCCAAAAAAAAAAAAAGAAGAAAAAAAAAAAAGAACAAGTTTATAGTAATAATATGTTATGAGGTTAGTTTCTGTAAAATCAGGGTCTTTTTATTTAGAAAAGAATTATAGATATAGCATATATCCGCAATTTCACTTTCACAGCCAAATCCCCCATAAATTCTTTAAATTCAAATCCTTCCAATTTTAAGAAATTTTTTTTTAAATTAAAAATATCAAATTTTATAATTTGTTACAGAACATTTTTATCTTAAGTGTTAGCTTTCTTAACTAGAAAGTTACATATTCACGTATTAAGTTAGTTTTTGTTTATTAATTAGAAAAATACCATACTCATCCTTTGTAACTCTTGTACTGAAGAGTCGATAATTATAAATAATTTTACTTTTGCAAATTTATTTTGGCTAATTAGCAAGCAACCTTAAGTGAATTTGGTTTAATGGGGACTGCACATAAACTACCATTATAATATACTAGGTTTTTAGCACGCACGTGTTAAGTTTGTTAATTTTTAAGACATAATGGAAAATAATATTTATATAAGATTGCATTAGAGAAAAAAAATCATTTTAATAAGAATAAATTAGAGAGAATAAGTATTTTCATAAGCCATGATTAAAAAATATAAGATTTTAAAGGAAATAACTAAACCAGAAAGAAATAATAGAAAGGAAAAAAGTATATACATGAGAAATTTATGTTAACAGGACAAATCAAAAAGGAAGAAGGATAAGGTTTAAAAAAAATGGACAAAAAAGAAAATCCCGTACAAAATGACAAAAATAAATGGACAATTTGTTTAAACATTAACCAAGAGAAGCTATTAAATTAGATTAAAAAAAAAAAATTGACTAAGGTACATCTGAGAGAGTAAAAGATATTCAAATAGGGACGCAGTCGAAACGAGGGGACGTGGAGGAAGTAGAGAAGAAGACTCTTTGAGCCTTTTTATTTAATTAACTAGTTTTATAAACACGTGCTATGCATGTGTGTTAAGTTTGTTAAGATTTTGTTTGATATTTAAGTTTAATTCTAATTAAATTGCATTTTTTCATAACAATTTTTGTCTTATTTTGAAAAATCAACAAAATTTATAACTAGTTTTTGAAAAGTCAAACAACTCTAACTTAAATATTTCATCTCGCCGGTGAACCAAATGCACGCTAAATATTTTGACATAGTAAAAGAATACATACATAAAGATGTATTTGAGGGGGGAAAAAAAGTTAAAATCAATAAATCTAAAATAAAGAATATTTCAATAAGACAATTAAAATAAGATTTAAAGAAAATAAACCAAATAATAAAAAAGAAGGGTAAGGTTCAAGAAAAAGGTACAAAAATGATCAAAATAAGGTAACAAAATATTTAAATAGTAACCAAACGAAACTATTATATGTTAAAATTTAACTAAGTACAAATGGGAAACAAATTAACGATTTTTGAATTAAGAGGAAGTTTGCAAATAAATAAATTTATAAGAAAAATAGGAACAAAAGTAGTTATAAAAGTAAAATTTAATAAAATAATGTTTCAAATGATGTAAGGAAAATAAATAAATGAAGGCTCATTTGGGCAGAAATATTATTATATAATAAGTACAAGATAGTATGGAAAAAGTATTTGATGTTATACTCTTATCAAAAAAGAAGAAAGTATTTGATTTTATACATTTAAAATAAAATTTATGATAGTTTAAGGAAAAGATTATAGGGGAAAAATGTAAAAAGATAAACAAATTAAAATAAAATATATAAAAGGTTAAGAAAAAGATTTAAAAAGTAAAATTGTAAGAAGATAAACAAAATACAAAAGAAAAGGAAAAGGAACAAAAAAAAAAAAAAAAAAAAAAAGAGGGAAAAGGACAAAAGTGGGAGAAGGGAGAAAAAAAAAAGGAAAAAAAAAAAAAAAAAGAACCATACTTGTGTACACATATAAGCAATATAGAGAGTGAATATTCACTCTTTTATATAATATATATATATAAATATATATATATATTAGATAATAATAATAAAGATAAAGATGAAGATGAAGATAAATATATATTTATATTTATATTCTTAGTGTGATATCCAATATTTTTTAGAATGATATTTGTAATTTTTTTAAGATTAATGTAACAATCCATTGATTTCAATGGAACCTTTTTATTTTATGATACTTATCTTTTACAATATTAATTAAATATTAATTAAAAATAATATCATGTTACGAATAATTTTTTTTATTTTTTATTTTTTATATTTTATGATATTTATCTTTTATAGTAATAATTAAAAATAGTATCATGTTACGAATAATTTTATATAAAATTACATGTAAATAAGCTCATAATTAGATAGAAAGTTACAACTGTGTTGTGCTGGCTTGGGGTCTCCAGATAGGGGTACGCCCATCAAACTTTTTTCGATGAACTAGAACAAAAAAAAAAAAAAAAAAAGAAAAAAAAAAGCCAAGTGAACATGTTGTCATGTACTTTGATTTCTTTAATTCTCTGAGTATTATCATGATGGACTGCAGATATATGTGTCCAATCGTCGAACAATTTGTAGCTTATACTAAATTAGAGATCAATTCTCCTGTTAAAAGAACAAAAACACATTTGAGATGAATTGTTTTAGTGGGCATTAATTATAAAAGAAAAAGTCTACGTTAGACTGTGTATGAAAAAAAATTTACTTAGAGATGTATTTGAGAAAATTAATTATAAAGAAAATATTTTAATGAGAAACGTTCAAAAGTAAAAGATTTATTTTAAATAAACGACCACACAACCAAGTATGTTTTCATTCAACCTCCAAAGAGTAAAGGAGGCTTCGTGTTTCAATCAAAATATATAAACAGTAGATATAAGATTTAGAAAAAAATAGCATATTCGTATTAATTATACACAAAAATAATGAAATTACCCTTACAATTACTCCTTTCTCTCTTCTCTCTCTATTGCGACTCTTCTCTCTCCTCAACATTGTCGGTGCTGTCACTGTCGTGACAAACATCATTGACAACAAACTGTGTCAAAATGTGTTTCATCGAGATCTGCACAACCCGACTATGTCCAATTACTGACGAAGATTGGCCTTGCGATCTTTGACATGGCAACCTCACGAACTTGTCCATAGAGGTCGTCGTCTCTGGAGAAGCTCGTTGACTAATGAAAAAGAGGCATATTATTATTTAACTATAACTTTGTTATATGTTAGAAAATCTAAGGATTTACTCGTAAAATTATAGTGCAATTTATTATCTTTTGAAAAATTTATGGTCCTATTCAAAAGTACATATAAAATATGCTATAAGCTATAATTTCTCATATCTTTTCTTATCTTAAAGGTTAATATTTAACATACAATGAGTTTACTTAGTATTAATAATGTTACACAAGGATGAAAATTTTGATTTTTGTGAGAACATCAGAACTTAGATTTTACAGATAACAAAGAAATGTAATATCGATATCGGTGGAAATTGACGTAAAATTTAGAAATTCTTTCTAATACTAAAATGATTTAAGAAACTCTAAAATAGTTAATAATACATAAGTTAAATAAAATTCTCAATTAAAATACTAAGTATATTTCGTTTAAAAAAAAAAAAAATCTAAGTATATGATAAATTTGCATGTAAGAAGTGGTCATGGTAGAGTAAATGATAAGTAAATATTCACAAATTAAGTACGTCTACAGTTTCAAGCATGATAAAAAATATAAATATCAAAATTGGAACAAGCTTCTTGGACATTCAAAAATATTTGTAATAACTTATTATTATAAACAATTTTGATATAAACATCTGATATATAGCGTTTGTCTACAGACATGTCATGTAGATGTTTCTCAAATTTTAGCAACTCTCTCTGTATATATAACAAATTGTACGCGAATTAAAAAAAAAATCATGAATTTTAGTACAGTATATTAAAGCCGATATTTTATGAAATTTTTTTAATTGAAAATGACATTTTATGGACATGTTGTCGATATTTTTACGAAAATTTCCGGAAATTTCTATGATATTTTTTCAATTAGTATAAATTTTTCATAGAAATTGATATTTCCATAAAAATTCAATATTTATGAAAATTGAAATTTCGTGGATATTTTACAAAAAAAAAAAAAAAAAAAATACCATACCAATTCCATTTTGGTACTTTTCAAATATGGAAATTCTCATAGAAATATCGTATCCAATCCTACTGTGGAATTATAACAACAAAATTGCTCAAAGTATCGGTTTAAAAAGAATGTTCGTCTTTTTTCTATCTTTGTTTGTTTGTTTGTTCGTTTTTTGTTTTTGTTTCTTGTTTTTGTTTTTGTTTTTGTTTTTTTTTTTAATCCATTCAAGCGTACACGTAAAGAAATCAGATCAAGCTCGTTTCATTTTCTTTTTGTTTTTTTTGTTTTTTAATCCTCTCCCGATCTGTAGTAAAACCAATGGATTAAAAAGTTAAAGATAGTAAAGATTTATATATTTATACATATCTATATCTTTATATAAAAGGGGCAATAAAATTTACATTTTTTTATGCTTCAACCTTTCAATCTAATGGCTCAAACTACTCTTTCTTCGCTTATTTTAGATCTAGCTAGTGGTTTATATAAATCCACTTTACTTGTCTATGTTCTCACACTTGATTTCACGCTACTCTATATCTTAGATCAATTTGTTTGTCTTTTAACTTTTTCTATGCCTTGTACATCAACCATATGAGATGTTGTCTTGTAATTCCAGAATCAGCCAAACGATATTGGCCCCTTCAACCTATATCTTCAAACCGTTCTAAAGGAAAAGAAACGGAAAAAAATAAATAAAGCACAAAAATAAAAAAGAAATGAAAAGATTTTAAGCCAAGAAATCAGTTTGAAGATTGTCAAATTGCTCCTCACTTTCCACAATTAACTAACATCTAAGAGTATTTGAGATCTTTTTATTTTATTTATAAGCTTCTAAAAGTACTCATTTTCTACAATATTTCACAACCTTTACATTTTTTGTTTTAAACGAAGCATACTGCTGATAAAATCATCATCATAATATATTCCTTTCATATTTCCGCTTGAAAGGTCTACTAGTGTGTTTAAGAGTGTAAAAGATCTGTTTGTTTTCTTTTTTCAACTTATTTTTTCCAATGGCCAACAAAAATGTCAAGCGTGAATTACTTAATATTTTTTACTGTAGTAAAACACTCAACGCATGTGATTCACCCAGATAAAAAAAATCACTATTACCTTTTTTTATTTTTTATTTTTATTTTATTTTCACTTTAGATTAATGATTCATATAAACCCGCTTGGCTTGTCTATGTTATCGCACCTCGCTTCTCACACTTTATACCAATTTATTTTTTTTTTACCTTTTTTTTATTTTTATTTTTTATGCCTTATACATCTACTATATATATAGATACGAGATGCATATCTCAACTCTATATATGAGATGCATGTTATACATTTACATTAAGCTTAAATTTCTATGAACTCTCTCTACTGGTTTTTACTTGAATTCTAAATTTTCTCAAGGAATTATAAGTTGCATTGGCATATCTTCTCTTAGTAATTTTTTATCCCTTCAATTTTTCATTGAGAGATTAAAACCAAGGCATTTGCCCAAAGTAAACAGCTGCCATAGGCACTAGTACAAACTACTATAAAAGAAACAGCATGGACTTTGTCCTTGATTAAGTACTCAGCTAGTTACTTGGGACTCTTTTTCATTTGTTCGCCATGGTAATATTACAATTTGTTAATGGAATTTTCTTACCACATTACTTATATTAAATCGAAAAAATAAAATTGCAGATGCTACGAGAGAAAAACTTCAAACAAACAATTCCTAAAATAAAAGTTGACGACCATGTGGAGATTACATATGACATAGTCGATGCTACCATGAAGAGGTCGGTTAACTTCTGGTCTGCTTTGCAGTCACCACACGGTCATTGGCCTGCAGAAAATTCCGGCCTAATGTTTTTTTCCCCTCCACTGGTACTGTGTTTTGAGGAACTATTAAACGTTAATTAATTTAATTTAGTAATTATGTTTTATAATTACTAATAAAAATTTGTGCCTAAACATGGTAAATGCAAATGCAGGTTTTTTGCATGTATATCTCGGGTACTCTCGACATTGTGTTCAATGAGCATCACAAGAGGGAAATGTTGTGGTACATGTACTGTCACCAAAACCAAGATGGAGGGTGGGGATTACACATTGAGTGCCCGAGCATGATGATGTGCACGGTTATGAACTACCTCGCCATGCGCATTCTTGGAGAAGGCCCTGATGGTGGACTTGACCATGCCTGCGCTAGGGCTCGCAAGTGGATTCTTGATAACGGTGGCGCTATGGGCTCTAGTTCGTGGGGAAAGACTTGGATGGCGGTATGCGTACTTGAATTTCTATATATGCATTGATATCTTCCGTTGTGTTACAATTTTAATCTTCTTTTCATTTAAGGTTTGTTTGGTGTATGAGTTTGAGTTGAAATTGATAAGTTTAAATAGTGATTGATGTGTACTTTTTCAGAAAAGACAAAAAACTTTTTGGGAAAAAGACAAAAATTGAGTTAAAATTCATGGGTTTAGACCTGTGGTCCAAACAAAGCCTTACTTTATTTAAATTTGTCTTTAATGAATTACAGATACTTGGTGTGTATGAGTGGGATGGATGCAACCCCACACCTCCAGAGTTTTGGTTTTACCCTTCCATTGTACCTCTTCATCCATGTAAATTATCGTCATCTTTATCTCATTTTCTGTCTAAAATTTCCACAGATAACATAACTAGTGTAATTATAAACATTCTCATACTATTGTTTTACATTTTATTTAATGCAAATTGCAGCAAAAATGTACTGCTATTGCCGAATGACGTACTTGCCAATGTCGTACTTATATGGGAGAAAGTTTGTTGGTCCGATCACACCTCTCATTCAACAATTGAGAGGAGAAATCTTCAACGAACCTTATGAGCAGATCAAGTGGAGCAAAATGCGCCATGTCTGTGCTAAGGCTGATAATTACTATCCCCATGGTAGAGTACAACGTCTCTTATGGGACAGCGTCTATTACATTGGAGAATCTGTTATCAACACTTGGCCTCTTAACAAGATAAGGGAGAGAGCAGTTCAAAAAGCAATAGAATACATTCATTATGAGGACGAAAATAGTCGATATTTAACAATCGGATGTGTTGAGAAGGTAAGTAATATGCATGTTCATCATATTTAATCTTTCTTTTCCTACTTAAAAGCATAATTTATGATTTCATGTGTATAAATATGTCATGCAGCCACTCATGATGCTTGCTTGCTGGGCTGAAGATCCAAATGGAGAAGCTTTCAAGAAGCATATTCCGAGAGTTGCAGATTACTTATGGGTAGCAGAAGATGGACTCACTGTGCAAGTAAGTAAACTAATTATAAATTCTATTGTATGTATTTTATATTAAATTTTCCAAAATTTATTTCGAAGTCTATGCAGACTTTTGGGAGTCAGTCATGGGATTGTGCTCTTGCTGTCCAAGCACTACTCGCTTGCAACATCAACGATGAAATTGCCCCAGTACTGAAGAAAGCACATGAATTCATAAAGATGTCTCAGGTTAGGGAGAACCCTCCAGATTACCTAATCCATTTTCGCCATATATCGAAAGGTGCATGGACTTTCTCCGACCGAGATCATGGATGGCAAGTTTCTGATTGTACTGCCGAAGGTCTAAAGGTACTCCGCATATGTTGATTATATACTAAAACTCAATTAGTTGGTGCATGGCCTTGGACTTCAACTATGAACAATATAGGGTATTTCTCTTAATGACATCTAATTGTTGTAAATATTTTTACAGTGTTGCCTATTATTCACAATGTTGTCACCAGACCTCGTGGGTGAGCCTATGGAAGTCGAACACTTGTGCGATTCAGTTAACTTCATTCTTTCTCTACAGGTGAGGAAAGAGGAAAAGTCTTTTTTCAATATTTATATACATATGTATGTATTTGCTGCGCTGCACATATTTAATATTGACCCTTCCATCTCCAAAATATCAGAGTCCAAATGGAGGTCTGTCAGGCTGGGAGCCAGCCGGAGCTCCGAAATGGTTGGAGGTAAACACTAAAAAAATATAATGTTCTACATATACTAACTAATGAATCTCATATATACCAATTTTATTGTGTCTCAAATAGTATTAAAAAATATATATATATGTTTTTACCCTTGTGCAGTGGCTAAATCCGGTAGAATTTATGGAGGATCTCGTTATTGAATATGAGTAAGCAAAACAATTCTTAGTTCATTTATTTTGATTAGCAAAAATCTTTTTGTCATCTAGTTTCAATTGGACGTTACTTATTAAAAAAATGATGATGCTGATGCAGGTACATGGAGTGCACTTCCTCCGCAATTCAAGCATTTAATTTATTTAGTAAGCTATGTCCGGGACATAGAAGAAAGGAGATCGACAATTTCATCACAAAAGCCACTAACTACCTTGAAGATATACAAATGCCGGACGGCTCTTGGTATGGAAACTGGGGAGTTTGCTTCATTTATGGCACATGGTTTGCCGTTAGAGGCTTTGAGGCTGCTGGGAGGCACTATGACAACTGTGAGGCTGTCCGTAGAGGCATTAGCTTTTTACTCGAAACACAGAGAGAGGATGGTGGTTGGGCGGAGAGCTCCACATCTTGCACAAAAAAGGTCAAGAGATACAATATCTGTCCATTTTACTAATTGTTATGGCTTCTTTTACATTTTCTATTTGGGTAAAAATTAAATTGCCTTTACATCTTCTGGTGGCCTGGTTATCATACAGGTGTATACACCTTTTGAAGGAGACTATCCAAATTTGGTGCAGACTGCTCTAGGATTGATGGCTTTGATCCATGGCAGACAGGTTTTCGGATAGATAAAAGATTTAATTGCTTTCTTATCCTATATATATATATATATATATATAAAACCGAAAAACATATTCCCCTAATCCTGATATTTTTTTCTTACTGTAACATGTAAAAAGGCTGATAGAGACCCGACTCCTATTCACCGAGCTGCAAAAGTATTGATCAACTCTCAACTGGAAGATGGAGATTTTCCCCAACAGGTACCAATCTAATTAAACTATGTTCTACAAAAAGAGAAAGTAATTTAACTTTAGTAATAAGTAAAAGGATGTGGATAAATGAACTTTTTTAATAAATTGACAAAACTTTGTAAAATTAAGAACATGACCATTTTTTTAAAGATGATATTTGACCGATTAATCATAGTTAATCAATAATTCATGACTATACTGAAAAACATAGTCAATCACTGATTAATGATCATTTTCCTAAGTAGATTTTGTTTAAGCCATTAATTTAAAAAAGTGCTTTAAAATTGTCTATTTACATAATTTTTCTATAAGAAAAAGAAAGAGGGATAGTTTCAAATTTATACATTTTAATAAGTGTAACACACTTGGATATCCTATTTGTTCTCATGGCACATAAATGTGCTCTTGACTTCTTGATTGTTAGTGATCATTGGTTACATTTGCTAATAACAGGAAATTATGGGCGTTTTCATGAGGAATTGTATGTTACATTACGCAACGTACAGGAATATCTTCCCCATTTGGGCTCTTGCGGAATATCGCAATTTGGTGTTATTGCATTCTAAATGAAGAGGAATTAAGAACGAGAGAGCAAGTTCAATAAATAGTTATTACATGATGATGCATATCAATAATATTACCTTTTTTCTTTATCGATCTAAAAGGAGAGGAGTATAAGTTGTTGAGCTTTATCTAGCATCTTCTTGTAAGAGATATTACGATGAAATTGAACACCAAAAATATGTACGATAATTAGCACGGTTGGTCGCTTTTTTATTTATTTATTTTTATATAATATATTAGTCAATAAATTATCTCTAAATTCTTAAAATGGTGGTAACCAAATCATTTCCGTATGTTTTGGTCAAGTTTTTATCATAATTGGCCAAACGCGAAATTCACTCGAACAAGCGAAATCATACAAATTAATAAATAGAAATTAACAGTCCATGTATTATATACATAAACAATTACAAAATTACAGGAAATGTGCTCTAGTTACAGAAAATCTATCTATAGCTTAAATTTTTTTTTATTAACTTCGTAAAATTATGCTATAGAAGATCTGGTCATTTACAATAGAATATATATGAATAAGTTGCCTAATAAAGTGAAAGTTACAAGGATTATGATACTATCAATTTGGATAATCAAAACATTGGTGAATTTAAAGGAATTAGCAATTGATGAATTTAAAGAAAGTTGACATGCTTTTATTAAAAGATCATATAATATTAGTAAGAAAGAATGAATGGCTAGATGCGTTGTATGAGGAGAGGCGACTATGGTTTGTCAAAGATACTTACTGGGCTGGAATGTCTTCTACAGAACACGGCATTTTTTTTTTTTTTTTTTTAATGACTATGTCAATGCAAAGACTACTTCGAAAAAACTTGCGGAGAAATTATATCTTTATCTACAAAAAATTTTGAACTTGAACCACTTTCTTCCTTAAACTTTTTTTTTTTCTTGGCAATCAACCTCTGAATTTATAATTTTTTGCATGTTAATCCTTTTTCCTCAAGTTTGTTAAATTCAAACTTTTTTTCCCCCACATGATAGTCACAAAATGACATTGCTGGTCATTTTTACTTAATTTAAATACAAATTCATTTTAAAGTTTATGTTTAAATTTGAGTTATAATTAAATTAGGTTCAAGTTTTCAAATGAATTGGTAATAAAATTAAATTAAAAATGACCAAAAATGCCTTATTGGGTTATCAGGTCAAACAAACATTTAAATTTTGATGGATATGAGTAAAAATGATTGATATTGCCAAAAATTATAAAAGCATTGGGGAAAATATAAATATGTATAGGAATTAAATTGCCCAATTCGAAAAGTTCATATAAAGAAAGTGGTTAAAGTTCAGAATTTGTTGCAAATGAAGATATTTAATTTCTTGGGAAGTCAAGAAGTATATGTTTCTTTCATGGTATATCCTTGGATGAACAACATTGTAAGTGTAACGACCTAACTACATAGGTTGTTACCTTACTACTTAAGCATAATCTTTATTTATTATTTCTTAAACTCAAGTACTAAAAAATTCAGAATTAATTTTTTTATAACTTATGGTAAATTGCTATGTTGGTTATTGAACTTTTAACCTTGTACAACTTTGGTCCCTGATCTTTTTTTTTTTCGTAACTAAAATACCCCTAAACTATTAAAATATTGCTACAACATTTTTTTTGATTATTTTTTGGACGGAATTCATTAGTTAGTATCAGTTTTTGACTAAATTACTAATTGATTTTGTCCAAAAAATAATATAAATGACTATTGAAGCAACATTTTAATAGTTTAATGGCATTCCCTTTTTTTTTTTTTTTTTAGTTAGAATGGCCATAAGCAATTAAAAACGTTGTTATAGTAGTCATTTCTGTTAATTATTGGACGTAATCCGTTAGTTAACATTATTTTTTGACCAAATTACTATTAGATTCCGTCCAAAAACTCACGGAAATGACTATTATAGCAACATTTTAAAAGTTTATGAAAAAAAGATCAGGGATCAAAGTTGCACAAAGTTAAATATTTAGGGACTAAATGAGCAATTTACCTTATAACTTGATATAAACTTTACCATGCATACATCGCCCATTGTCTTATCTTATCTTATCTTTTTTTTTTTAATTTTTTATTTATTAATTCCCATTGTCTTATCTTATTCATACACATACAATTATAAAAGATAACTTTCCATAAGTTCTTACATTTTATAAACTTTATATTATATACATATAATAATAATATTTCAAAAATTTTTTTTGCAGAATAATTCATGTAGTGGTATCCTACACCGCCTTCGCTTGCTCATCATCGTTATCCGCATTTGCCTTCCATGTGTTATGCAACAAGTTTTTCCTACCTACAATATGAATATAACTAACACTACTACAAAAAGGGGATTCCACGACGGCACTTCGACGACCGTTTTTTAAAAAACCATCGTGGAAAAGGCGTAAAAACACGGAGTGGAAAAAAGTTTACGAAAACCGTCGTGGAAGGGCATGCTTCCACGACGGTCTTTTAAAACCGTCGTGGAAGCAGCCTGATTCCACGACGGTTTGTGTAAATCGTCGGGGAATCAGGCTGCTTCCACGATGATTTTTACTATACCGTCGTGGAATTTCGACCTTCCACGACCGTTTTTAAGAAACCGTCATGTAAAATTCATGAAAAAATTAGACAAAACGCCGAGAGTCTATTGTTGCCGTCAATATTTTTCACATCAGCTACTCTAGCTATCTCTGCATATCCCAATATAATATCAAATTGCTCCGAAAACTGGCAGTACACCGTTTGGATGTCACCACCACCATCTACTATATATCCATCATTATAATTTCTCTGTAAGTGATAACTAATTATTGATTGACTTGTTTTTGTTGTGTTCCTTATATTAATATTATTGATGATTTGTAAATATGATTTTATAAATTAATGTATTTTTTGTTTTATATATATGTTTTGGGATCGATTTAGAGTTAAATTGTGCAATGGGTGGTAATAAATTAATTAAGTGATCAATAAATGTTATGTTTCCCCCGGTTTTAGACCTTAATTAATTAATTATGGTTTTAGATGGTTTTGTATTTTAATTAGTTTTGTTATGTTCTTAATTCGATTTTCAATTGTTGATGATCAATTAATGGGCCGGTGTTAATTAATAATGAAAATTATATATATGCATGTTACATTAAATAGAGTACTCGACCTTCTAATAAAGTATTTAATTTTAATTTTTCTATTTAGGAGTTGCAAATCATGGATAGGAAATGGATGTAGTTTGATAGATTGTCTAAAGCATATGAAGCTAGTGTTGAAGAATTTTTGTCATTTGCCAAAGCTCACATACAAGATAATAAGATTCCGTGTCCGTGTCAAAATTGTGGTAATCATAGATCTCATTCCATTGATGATGTTAGAGGGCATTTGCGCGCTTATGAGATTATTTGTTCTTACCAAACTTGGTATTTACATGGCGAAGCTTTTTTCGATATTAAATCTATATCGGCGAGTACTAAAGGTAAAGAGCCTATTGGTGAGGAAGACGTTGGTGATAATATGTTCAATATGGTAAATGATTTGGAAGAAAACTTTGTGCACCGTCCGGACTTATTTGAGGCAATGATTAATGATGCCAAAACGCCTTTGTATGTCGGGTGTATAAAATATACGAAATTAGGGGCATTGGTTAAATTATGGAATATGAAAGCGTCGGGAGGGTGGACGAATTCTAGTTTCACGACTCTTTTAGAATTTCTAAAAGATGTTCTACTATGGGATAACAAAGTTCCACCTAGTATGTACAAGGCGGAGAAGACGTTGAGCACTTTGGGAATGAAATATGAAAAGATACATGCTTGTCCAAATGATTGCGTCCTTTATCGGAAAGAAAATGAAAATTTACATGAATGTTCGGTTTGTAACGAGTCAAGATGGAAGAAGGGCAAGATGTCATCAAATGGTAGAAAAGGAGTGCCAGTTAAGGTGTTATGATACATTCCACCGGCTCCACGTTTGCGTCGTTTATTCCGTAATGCCGAGCATGCTAAAAATTTGACATGGCACCATGATAAACGTGTTGATGATGGCAAACTTAGGCATTCGGCCGACGCACCACAATGGAATCCTTTGATGACAATCATCCAGATTTCAATACAGAACCAAGGAATTTACGTCTCGATTTGTCGACGGACGGAATGAACTCACATAGTAACATGAGTAGTCGGCATAGTACCTGGCCAGTCATACTTGTCAACTACAATCTCCCTCCAGAATTGTGCATGAAGCGGAAGTTCTTGATGTTGACATTATTGATCTCAGGCCCGCAACAACCGGGGAATGACATTGACGTGTACTTGGCACCATTAATCGATGACCTCAAAAGCTTATGGGAAGACGATTTACAAGTTAAAGATTCTCACCGTCAAGATACGTTCAATCTTCGTGCAATCTTGATTTGGTCAATTAATGACTTTCCTGAACTTGGCAACCTATCCGGTTATTCTATGAAGAGTTCTATAGGTTGTCCAGTTTGTATGAAGGAAACATCTTCCATCCGGTTGAAGAATGGTAAGAAAACCATTTACCTTGGTCACAGGAGTTCTTACCAACAAATCATCGATACCGCAAACAAAAGAAGGCTTTTGATGGTAATACCGAAGAAAGATCTGCTCCTCGGATTTTGTCTGGCGAAGCCGTATTTGAGATGGTTAAAGATGTCAAAGTAGTTTTGGAGAAGAGAAATCGTAAGGCTCCAGTTGTCGATGGACCTTGGAAGAAGAAGTCAATCTTTTACGAACTTCCATATTGGAGTCACTTTATATTCGTCATTGCTTATATGTTATGCATATTGAGAAAAATGTTTACGAATCGATAGTGGGCACGTTGCTTGACATTCCAAACAAAACTAAAGATGGTGAAAAAGCACGGTTGGATCTTGAAGAGATGAAAATTAGACCAAATTTGCTCCCCGAGAAAAGATCGAATGGCACATACTTACCTCCGGCAAAGCACACATTATCGAGACAAGAGAAGAGAAAGCTTTGTGAATGGCTTGCGTCCGTGAAAGTGCCAAGTGGGTATTCTTCCAACTTCAAAAGGTTGGTGTCGATGAAGGATTTAAGGCTCATTGGAATGAAAATACATGATTGTCATATCTTGATGCAACAATTATTACCTCTTGCATTGCGGGGAGTTTTAACGAAAGATGTGCTATATGCAATTACGAAGTTATGCTCATTTTTCAATTTAATATGCTCGAAGGTAATTGATCCATTGATGCTAGATTTGTTGCAATCGGAATTGGTGATGACATTGTGCATGCTTGAGAAGTATTTCCCACCAGTCTTTTTTGATATAATGATCCACCTAATGGTGCACTTAGTTCGGGAAGTTAAGCTATGTGGATCGGTCCATTTGAGATGGATGTATTTTTTCGAAAGGTACATGAAGGTTTTGAAGGGTTATGTGAAGAACCGAAATAGGCCGGAGGGATATATAGTGAAAAACTACATAGCTGAGGAGTCAGTTGAATTTTGCTTTGAGTATTTGTCTAACGCGGACCCAATAGGGTTGCCAACGAGCGGGCTACTTACGTCGAAAGGACTATCCGTGGGCGTTCATTCACCAGTAAATTGAGATGAATGGGAAAAAGCTTGTCTGTATGTTTTGCACAATGCTAAGGAAGTGGGGCCTTTCATTGAGGTTCACATGACGGAATTAAGAGTTGCGAATCCAAGAAAAACCAGATCTGAGAAGTGGATTCAAGATGAGCACAACCGGACATTTCGGGAATGGCTAAAAAAACATTTGCATATGAAGGCTGGCCATTCCCAAGACTTAATGAAGCTAGCAAGAGGACCGTCATCGATAGTCACAAGATATACATCGTACTTTGTCAATGGCTACTCCTTCTACACTCGCGAAAGAGATGAGAAGCATCCCGTCCAAAATAGTGGTGTGAGCCTTCGTGCCGAGTTTATACATATTTCATCTGCAAAGGACAAGAACCCGGTATACGGTTGCATGAACTACTTTGGGTTCATTGAAGATATTTGGAAACTAGATTATTGCGGCTTGCGGATAGCACTTTTTAAATGCAAGTGGGCTGACAATAATTTTGTTAAGATTGATAGGGACGGCGTGACAGTGGTGGACTTTGGGCGTTTGGGATACAAAAATGATCCTTTCATTATGACTCGCAAGCGGTACAAGTCTTTTACTCAACGGATCTCGACAATTTAGAGTTATCTTTAGTTGTGCCAATGAAGCCAAAAATGCACGGGGATGACCAAGAAGATGTTGAAGATTTCACCGACATTCCATCTTTCACAAACGGATTGCCACTGGTGGAGGAGATTGATGATTTGGACGATGATGCCTCACACTTGCTTCATTTAGATGTCGAATGGACACGTGTTGAGAAGACCAAAAAGAAAAAGAAAAATACTTGACAGTTTTTTTTCGTTGTATATAATTCATATATAAGTTGTTATATATAACTATGTTAATTGTGCACATGTACATTATATTAATTATTTATATATATGCCCACTATGTGTGAATTAATAGAAGAACATGAGTTATTGATGTGGGCTGGTTCGTGCATAACACACAGGTGTGGCCGCTTGTGGGATTATAGGCGGAAAAAATTTTGTATTATTTTATCTTTGATGTTACAACGACGGTTTTTTATGAAAACCGTCGTTGTATCTGATAAACCATGACTATTTTTAGAAAAAACCGTCGTGGTATGTAACCGGGAATTTTTACATATTTTGTAAAAATTTGAATATTGGATACCACGACGGTTTTCTGAATTTTTTATTTTTTAAAAAAAATAAATTTTTTTTAACAAAATAATCTACCACGACGGTTTGTATCTATTGATACCACGATGGTTTCAAAAATCATCGTGGTTTCCCGGAAATTTCAAAATTTCCTTGGGAATCATGCACGCGCATTGTTTTTGGTCAATTTTTGATTTTTTTACTCTCCCATCTCTATTTCTCTCTCATTTTGGCATTATTTTGCTTTGTTTCTCTTGACTCCAATCTCCATTTCTCTATCTCATTTTTGATACTCTCCCTCCATTCTCTTATTTTCCTTACCGTCGCTCTCTCTCTCTCTCCTTCGCCCTTGCCCACGCCGTCTCTCTCTCTCTCCTTGCCGTCGCCCAAGTCGCCCGTCTCTCTCTCTCTCTCTCTCTCTCTCGCCCTCACCCACGCCGTGTCTCTCTCTCTCCTCGCCGTCGCCCAAGCTGCCCGTCTCTCTCTATCTCTCCTTCGCCCTCGCCCACGCCGTCTCTCTCTCTCTCCTCGCATCGCCCAAGCCGCCCGTCTCTTTCTCTCTCTCTCCTTCGCCCTCATTGTTATCCACGCCGTCTCTCTCTCTCTCCTCGTCGTCGCCCAAGCCGCCCGTCTCTCTCTTTCTCTCCTCGCTGTTGCCCAAGCCGTCGGGTACGTTCTCTCCTACACTGTCGCCCACGACGTCGCCCGTACCCACACTCGAGTTCTTGGTAAGCCGAAATCTCTTTTTCACCACACGGTTTTTGGAAATAAATTTGGTTGATTGTTGTTATGATTTTGGGTGATTTTTTCCTACAAAATATTCATTGATTTTGCATGTTAATTTTTTGCATAGTACATGTTCGACAAAATGCCTATTTCATTGAGACTTATTTGATTGTTGTACAATGTTTGGGTGAGTCGACGGTTTACCAATTTTCCGGAAAAAAGTGTAGATTTAGTGACTTATATGTTGATTTGGGATTTTTTCGTCCAATTTTTCGGAAAAAGTATTATCTTTGTGACTTCTATATATATTATAGCATTTTAACATGTGCGAAAAAATGCCAATTTGAGTTCGATTTAGTTTTAGATTGAATTAAAATGTTTGTGTTACGAACGGAAAATGCAAATTTTCTGGAAAAGTTTTTGATTGTGTTAGTTAATAAATCGCATATGCCATGTTCGATAAAATGCCAATTTGAGTTAGAATTAGTTTTAGCTTGAATTAAATTGTTTGTGTTATGAACGGAGTTGGCAATTTTCCGAAAAAGTTTTTGATTGTATTAGTTAAATTTTCGCATATGCCATGTTGGCTAAATTGCCTTTTTGCGTTAGAATTAGTTTTAAATTGAACTAAATTGCTTGGGTAAGGCACGGAATTGGGGACTTTACAGAAAAAGGGTTGATTTTGAAACTTATATGTTAGCATTTGACATTGTCGATAAAATGCATCTTTGATTAGGTTGTGTGTCATTTCCGTAATTATAAGTATATGGTATATGTTAAGTTGGACGGATTTACAATGATTTAATGTATGCTTTCGTTTGCTTTTAATGTGTTTGGTTGCTATGATTTTATAATCAATTCGATGACAAAGATTTTTTATTTTTTAATGTGTTTCGCTCTAGAGTTGCCTTAGGTAGATTTAAAATGTCGCAAGATCACGAGGAGGAATGCTCAACGCAAACTCAAGTTGGAAAACCGCGACGAACCAACTCACCTAGATTCAATCCCGATGAAGATGCTAAACGAATAGCAACTCTAATGAGAAGAGTCCACCAGGTTAAGACAAAGGGACAATGAATTGAAGTTTCGTTTGACGCGAAAGGGCAACCGTTAGGGAAGGAAGGTGATGAATTACAGAGTTGCATTGGAATGCTTGCTCGAGAGCACATACCCATTTGGATATCTGACTTTAGAAGTGCCGATTTAGCTCCAAGGAAAGAAATAGTGTGGATGGAAGTTGTAACTTCATTCACTGTTGAAGAATCGTTCAAAAAACAAGTTTTGAAGTCTTGTGGGGAGTCAGCTAAAGGTTTTAGATACGATCTTTACCAAGCTTTTGTCAGAGATCATATTGATGAAGAAAATATGTGGCAATGACCGTCAAAAGTTGTTAACAATTACCCCACCATCACCTAGGATGATTGGGAAAATTTCATTGAGTATCGACGTACCCCGGAATTCAAAAGACTATCCGAACAAGGAAGTGAGATAAGAAAGAAGAGCAAATATGGATCAACCGGGGGCCGAGACGTGTAACACCCGAATTTCTTCGGTTCATATTTTTATAGAAATTTCGTGTGAATATTTACCGTAATCGGTATTTCATGAGGAAGTTCGTTCTAGAACTTAATTTTGTGACAAGAGTTCTTAAGGTTTATTAAGACTCAAAAAACAAATTGCATGAACTTGCAAAAGACCTTTATGAGTGAAAGGAGGTCGAATTTGCATATTTCAAGACAAGTCGACGTTGACCAATAAGTCAGTTAGACCAAAACGGTCGAAAACGTCAAACAGGAATTTTATGATCGCAGTACAAGCGAAATTACTGCTAAAAACTCATTTCTTGATCAAGATGAGTTTGAATAGAATTAAAATCACCTTAGAAAAATCAAGCATACTAAGCTAGAGTTCAGGGCGAAAGGATTCGGAAAAATAAGAGAAAAATTTTTCCGATCGAGTTTTTCACAGATCGAAATTTTAAATGCAATGTAATTTTTGATACTGGGTATTAAAGCACCCCAGTATTAAAATTTATTGCAATGTGTTGAAATTACACAATTTTTCAAAAAGATTGAACCAAACAAGTCATTAAGCTTAATTACATCACAATTAAGCTAAGTTAGGACATAACCCTTCACACACTTGGACCAATGAGCTTGTGACACCTCATCTATGAGTTGTCAACCACTCCCCATTTCTCTCCCCCTCATGGCCGGCCACTCCAAGCCCCTTTGGGCAATGGTTTGCAAAAAGTGAGGACCAAATACCAAGATTGGATGCAAATTTGCCTTGGAAAAGAAAGCTAGGATTTCCCCTAGCTAGAAGCACTATTCCTAGGGATTTCAAACCCCAAAAAGACAGCAGCCATTAACCCATTATCAGCCATTCCATTGGCATTTCCCCTCCAAGAAATCCGAGAGAGAGAGAGAGAAGAGAGAGAGAGAGAGATCAAGGGAGTTAAGCCAAAAATTTTGGTGAAGAAACCCCCTAAGCCTTTGGTTTTCTTGTGAGTTCAAGGGAGGGATTTGTTCAAAAATTTTCCCCTCTCTTCCCCATCTTGCCGAGTGTTTGGGAGCTAAGAAAATCCAAGAAAAAAATTTTCGGGTTTGGCTAGAATCAAGGGTTGAGTGAAGGTGTGATCTAGAGCCAAGAAAAACCAACCATTTTGGTGAGTTGGAGCTTGAGGAGATCCACGGATTTAAGGTAAGATTTTTGGTCATTTTCTTTTCTTTTGCCAAGGTTGGTTGGGGATGGAAGTTAACAAATTTTTGTGACCATTTTTGAGGTCAAAACCGTGCACTTTGGAGGCTAGATTTCGACTAGGATCAAGCTAGTGACACCCCCGGATTTTGAGGTAAAAATCCGAACTTACCCTAGCTTTTGGTTCAAATTTTTGGTTCATTTTCTCAAGGGTTTTACCGTGTATTTCAAGCCAAAAAGTTGTAAGAGCTTAAGCTCATAATTTTCGGTTTTAGCCCTAAATAACTTAGGTTATATTTTTATGCTTGATTTAGGTTTTTGAGGTGATTATTTTGCATGTTTGGTTGGTGTTATAATCTATGATTATTGTGTGCTAGAGATGCATGCTAGGGTTTCTATTTAAGGGTTTTGTATCCCTAATATGTTTATCAAAATTCTAGTTGCATGTTCTAGGGTTTGTATGATGTTATGGTTGAGTTTTGTTGTATGTATGTTTTGTATGTTTCTCTCTCAAAACCGTGGACCAAGGGGTCTCGGCTTTGAGTCGAATCCGAAAACACGGGATTTAAAATATTATGTGTATGAGGGACGTTAGAGGACGTGCATGTGTTAGTAGGTCCCGCATTGGGCGGTCGAGCTAGAGCAACGCATAGGGACGTAAAATTTGTACTAACACCAAAACTGCTCTCGGGTCCAACACCCGGCAGCTCGGAAAAGTGGAATTTACAGGTCCTTAGAGGCCGAATGGGTAAAAACTTAAAACACGAAAGTTGTTCGTTAGGGTGTTTCCTAGGGGACAACGCGGATAGATTTCAAAAATAAGGCTCCAATGGCCTTTGTTTTTAATAAAAACCGAGAACTGGTCAGGGTGACCAAGTTCCAACTATTCACATGTGTTCAAACAAAAACTGGTATCAATTGAGCCAGAATCAGAAAATGTTAAAAACATGAAAGTTTTAGATCTTTTTGTTAGCTACAACTTTTGTGAAGAAAGCGTTTCCAAATTCATTTTAGATTTTACGTTATGAATTTTCAAACAAAAGCCGTGCAGTGAGCAAAATCTCATGCACGGGATTTTCTAGACCAATGACTAGGAAAAACGTTTTCTAACTTTCAAACATCATTTTCAAACCCGAAAACCGTTCCAAAGGCGGTTTTCGATCCCCAAATGTTTTATAGAAATATTTTCAAGTGTTTTGAAATTTTCAAGACAAGTTTGGGTGCTATTCACCAAACTTACTTAAATAAACAAGAAAATGATATTTTTTAAACAAGTTCAAGGTTTTCAAGATTAAAATGAATAAGATACTGCATTAGTGGCCGGAAAATTATTCCGAGTTACTAGGGCCTTGCCCAAGCCCAGAGTTAACCTTGCGAATTAAGGTTTAAGTTAAGATTATGATTCTCTACATGAACCCTTAATTAATATTCCGTTGTGGGTTACGCCGTGTGACCCCTTCATATGTGATAGTAGAGGGACATATAACCACAAAAAAAAAAAAAAAATATATATATATATATATATGTTGGTTTAATCCGACATTAAACGATCCTAGAATAGAGACCTTACGTGTAAACGTCCATGGGCAGGAGGTGACCTGCGAGCGTGCTCTGGAAAGGAAATTCGATCACGCGAACAACGAAGACAAGGTAAGTACAACGCCGCCTACAGCATAGTCTAGAGTTGTATGTTTACCTAACATGTTTGCTTTACACTGTTTAAGTGTTATTTGATGATTTGCTCGATGGTTGCAATATGTTTACTGTATGATGAATGTTTCAAATGCTAATGCCATGCTTTTAAAAATATGTTTCAAGTATTGTGATTATGCTTACATGAAAAAGTATGCCTGTTCATGCATTGATAGAACATGAGATTAGGAGACATCATATAAGTATGCTCACTAATCTATCAAGTGGAAATATGTCAAGAAAGACATACAAACAGAACGTTTGAGAAAAGGCCACAAGAGCCAGTGACGTGCCCCCTGATGACGATCGGGTCGAAAGCTTGGGTAATCTCCTCAAGCTGCGCGCCGGGTACGAGCACATCAAGTTAACGGGCCCACAAGTAAAATCAACAAGATAAAGTGTGATACAAGAAAGCAAGCATAACTGGACATAAACGGTTCATGCATTTCACGATAGAATGTCATGTTTAAGATAAAGAAATCGATGATATGATGCCATGTTTATGCTGTCATGTTTAAGATGTCATGTAAAAGGTTATGTATGTTTCATTTAATTGGTTTGCGGTATAGGAGTTGTACTTGCTGAGCTTTCGCTCATTGTTTGAAGTTTATGCTGTAGGTAAACAACCTGCTTTGAATTAACTGCATGGTGGAGGGTGAATCCGGAGGCTGTGAAATGATGAACGGGTTAGGGTTCGTAACTCAGAAAGATTTCATTATATATCTATTTTGAGAAAACAGACAGTTATTTTATTTACGTATGAGTGTATGTAAATAATTTCTAAGTATAATGCTTCCGCTATTAATAAAAAAAAAAAAAAAAAAAAAAATCCCCACTATTTTCATGATTAAAAATGGGATAAAACAAGCTTAAGTTCAAGTAAGTTAAGTCAAGTGACGGCCTGTGCATGGCGGGTCGTCACAAGACGGATATAGGAAATGTGATTAAGCTCATGTACGTGAATTACTTGGACAAATACTGTAAATGGTATGTTGTACTTCCAATTTCTTCGTTTATGTTTACTAACCGTAATTATTAAACTGCAGTTCGAGAAGACGGAAAAATATGCAGACCGACATGAAAGGTGGCTGGACATGCGCGTCAAACCCGATGGACAGTTCAAGAAGGAAGCATTTAAAAGTATTGCAGATACAATAGTAAGTTTTCGAAGTCATTTAAAATATATTTAAACCATACACTCCTTTATGTTTACGAGTTCATAAATTATTCTCTAATTGTAACAGGATGACTTCAGTCAACAAGAGACACAAGGAAGTTTTGAATCTGTGGGGACAGAGGACATATTGACCAAGGCATTAGGTAATGCCGAGCATTCGGGTCGGATTCGGGGTCAATCTCAGTTTTTCAAGCAGTCGCAATACTTCAATCTTGTGCAACTGACAAAGGAAAATGCTGAAGTCTCGGATATGAAACAACAGCTTGCCGCATTGGAAAGAACCGTACAGGAACTTTATGCGAAGCACGGTATCAACTGAGAGACTATGGCCGAGGAGACGAATGTACCGACTGTTGATCAACACAACAGCTTCAAGGCTAGTTGCACTATAAATGAAAAAGAAGCTGCGCAGTCGGATCCGAAGCCCATACCGAATGCAAGTAAGGAATGCCAGCTCTTTATTCCTGATTTAGTTAACGGAGGAGATGTGCTTGTTGCAATCGGCAGGGCATACATGGACTGTGTTCCAACCGACACAGTACTTTCCAATCATTAAATGCCCTATCAATTTGACAAATTTCAAAACAATTATAAGAACAATTATTTTATGTCTAATCAGAGATATGAATATACAAAAGAATACTTACGTCGTAATTAGGTCTTTAAAATCATCACCCGGTTCGTTTCCTAGAAGATTAAAGTACATGACCGAGTCATCCCACGGATCAATAACTGCCAATATCCAATGTTGGCCGCTATTATATGGCATCAGAAACCGCTTTCCCTTTGGTGCGTTTCTTAAGATCCGTACAATATAATCGGCCCTCTCTCAAACGTAGGTGGAACGATCTACATTCTGCTGAACTGGTGAGACAAGGACTGGTGAAATAAACTCGAACCGTTGATCCATACCTGTTCTTGCACAACACTCAACTAAGTATCTGCAAAATAATTAGGCACACTTGTTACACAAAAACAACATATATAAGATTAAGAAGATAAATAATTAAATTATTTAAGGATAAATGTATTACCTGATGTAAACCATTATACTGTTTGCACTAATTTCTTTAAATGTAATGAAATGATATACATCTTCAAACCAATATATATGGGCATCTCATCGCCCATTACGAACTGTTGTTGTGGGCACACTATTTGTGTACCGTCCCGCATGGAACTTTGTGCGTAATATGCCAAAGGTCTCAATTCGAAAGAAATATCATTAAAGTCGAACGAAGGCAGTTCTTGTTGCGCCGGTTGTTGTTCTACCTCCGGTTGTGACTGTATTTTCTTCCTCCCTGCTATCTTTTTCGTACGTTTGCTTCCCTCAGCTTCTCGGTCAGAAGCACGACTAGGACCTTTACTTATCTGGCTCAAACTTGTTTGCACGATGACTAAACTTTTCGGCCAAGCAACAAACCCACCGACAACTTCTTCAATAGATGTGGCTTCGTTCGTCGGAATAGGTAGGAGTGCACGATTTAGTTTTGGGACTGTAATTGTCACTCGTACATTCTCTTCAACTAAAGGAATCCCTGTTGCTGGACTAGCCGTGCTTCAAACCAAGGATTTTTATACTGATTCTGACATGAGTTTGGTTAGGCACAAGTGGGCTACATTTGTCATGCAGTTTATACAATATTGACTAGAAACAATATATAAAATTTTCACTCTCGTTATATTAGTTGTTGTTGTACATTGTTATCCAAGTAATTACATAATATTTTTGAAAATATTATTGGATGTGTACTAACGTATTAACACACGGGATCTAACATCCGTGGGAAATGTAATAACTAAAATTTTTACGACCTTACGTTCTCTTGTAAAGAAACTTGAGTTATGTTCTAAAGGTATTTATGAAAAACCTGAGACAAGGTTTTTATTTGAAATTATAAGATCTCACGATACTATGCGACTTAAAAATGATTGCTTAACTAAGTAAGTATCATTTTAAGAAAAAGGGATAGAAAATTTCACGTTTGCATGGCCTTGCATGGTGGTCAAAGTTTGACCTAAAAAGTCAAAGTTGACCCAAAAAGTCAAGGGTTGACCAGAAAAGTCAACCATATGATGATACTGTTTTATGGACGAGCAGTATGGAAAATATACTGCGAAAAAAACTATTTTTTTTTCAGACAAGATAGCAAGATTAAGATTTATAATCACCCTAGAAAATCAAGCACATAAATTAGGTTATCTTGGGTCAAAGGGTTTCAAATTTTAAGAAAAATTTTATACAGTCAAATTTTACACAGATAAATTTTGGACTGCAGTTTAGTGACAAAATATTGTTATTAACAAGTTAACAGTATTAAAAATATCTGTGTTATCAAGAATTTGGACTGCTTATCAAGAAAAAGGCCAAACAAGCCTTAATGGTGATTACCTCACTACCTTTTTGATTTATGACATCATATTGTGAATTAAGAGAAAAATTGGAAAATTTTGGACCCTTCTAGAGCATGAGGTGGCCGGATATTGGGGGGTCAAAATAGAATTAATTTTGTCCCAAGGACTTGTTGGAAAAAGGTAAACCAAAGTTATTTGCAAAAAGGTCCAAAATTTCACCTATAAATAGGCCTAGGGGGGGGGGGCGGATTTTGGCTGAAAAAATTGGAGAAAAGCAGCCAAACTCTTGCCAAATTCTCTCTCAAAATCAGAAATTATAGGGAAAGCAAGAACCAAGAGTGTTTAGGGTGATAGGATAGTTAGATTTGGTGTAAAACCAACAAAAATTGGAAGAAAAATTTAAAACCCCTTTTGTGACCTAGGGCCGGCTGTGGGAGGAAGTGAAAGAGAGGAGAAGAAAAGTTGGAGTGGCCGGATTTTGTGTGTTGGAGTGGCCGGAAATCTAGAGCAAGGGTGGTGGAGAAATTTGGAGCCAAACAAGCCAAGGAGGCCGGTTTGGTGGAGACAAGGAAAAGCAAGCAAACCCTAGCCCAAACCCTTGAACCTAATTGAGGTAATTTCTTTTAAAGCTTTAAGTTTCTCAATTTAAGTCTTGATTGAGGAATTTAAGTGTATTTCCCCCAAGTTTGTAAGAGCATAAGCTCAAATTTAAGTTATGCCTAGGTTAATTTTAGAATTGTGCTTGATTTGAGTTAGGGTGGTTTGATTTCCTTTTATGATGTTGCATGGCTAAATATTTAGATTACATGCTTAGTTATGTGTGATTGCATGATGGATGAACAATTATATGTCCCCACAATGTGCCAAGCATGATGGATATGTGTATGTTAGGTTACTAGACATATGTTATGAATGATGTGTGCAACCTAAAAATTAAGCAAACCATAATTGGTGTAATTTTAGCAATAAATTGCATGGGTTTGATTGATAATGTGTTTAAAGAAAATTTACGTTAGAAAGACGTTGTGTGACTGAATTTAGGCTCCCGATTCGATCGGTTGAGGTAGTGTGCTCAAATTAGGACACAAAACAAATTTCAAACCAAAACTGCCATTCTCGGGTGAAAACTGGCAAGTTTCTGGAAAAGTAAATTTTGGGACCCTTAGAGGTCGAATTTGAGAAAACTTAAAACATGAAAATTGTTCGGAAGGGTTTTTTCTAGAGGACTGCATGGACAGTTTTTCAAAATAAGGTTCCAAAGGCCTTAGTTTTTACAAAAACCCGAGACCAAGAATTCCTGGACGAGTCAAAATTGTGCTCTCGGTCTGGGAACTTCAACAAGGAAAATGACTAAGTAAAAGGCAGAACTGGGTTTTTCTTAAAACACGAAAGTTATAGTATTTTTCAAGATGTAAAACTTTCGTGGAGAAAAGTTTTTCAAATTCGATTTGGATTTTTAAATAAAATCAGATTTCAAAAACTGTGCAGGAGACAGGAAAATTCCTGCACAGGATCTTCCAAAAACAATATAGAAAAGTGATATTTTGCACAAACACCAAGAAATTGACTGTGGAAGACTGTTTCAAAGGCAGTCTCCAACACTTTATTATTTTTATGAATATTACTCAAAAATTACAATTTTTCATAAGATTGGACAAGGGATTTTTAAAGAATAAGTTTTTCAAAAAGAGAATGGGTTTGTAGACCAAAGTTAAGTTTTAACTTAAGCCAGTTAAGTTTATTTAAACTCAAGGGTAATTTAAGGTAACCCAATAAGATATTATACAGTTAAGGGTAGGGACATATAAGTGTTGGTGGTATTACCAACAGTTTTAATACTTACCTATGTCCTGCAGAAGATAACCTGCTGAGGTGTCCTGATTCAAATCAGCCCACTATCGGACATAGCAAACAAGGTAAGTGCAACTCCGCCTACAGCATAGGCTTTTTGGTTGTAACATGATGCAATGTATGTTATGTGCTATGATGTGAAATATCAAATAAATGGCATGATTAATATATGATTACAAGTTATATTCATGTGACATCATGAAACATGATCACAAATAATAAGAACAAGGTCAAGATGACAAATAAGTATAATGGCAAGCGAGCTTGCCTGTGACGTACCGACCCGTCCAAGGTCGGGTAGAACTGTGGGTTGAGTTGGAAATGGATTGGCCGCCCCAACCACTCCATAGTTGCGCGCCCGGTACGGTCACTCATGATAAGGGGCCCATAAGCAAGTTAAGGAATGAAAGTATGTTAAGAGAGCATGATAAAATAAGCATAATAAAGCATAATTGAATCATGCATAATTAGAATGTGTTATGATAGGCTGTGCTAAGTTTATAGTTATTTATGTTGCGGTTAAATAGTTGTACTTGCTGAGCGAAAGCTCACGCCTTATGTCTATGCTGTAGGTAAGCAACCTACTGGCGCTTGTTGATACAAAGTGGTGGAGCTGGCGGGGGCAACTGTGAAAGAAGGGATAAGCCGCTACGTCTTCCGTAAAATTATGCTTAATATTTTATGTTTATATTATTCCAAACAAGTACTTCAGTAGTAGAAAAAAAAAAAAAAAAATTTCCACTATATTTGTTAAATAAGTAAGTATGTAAAACAAGTTATGTATGCATGTATGTACGGTAACGGTCCGTGCTAGGCGGGTCGTTACAGGAAATGAAACGAATTTGCAATCCAAAATTTTTTTTATTTGTTTGGCTACCACGACGGTCTCCTGGTGAGACCGTCGTGGTAGCCCATATACCACGATGATTTTTCCAGAAAAACCGTTGTGGTATGTTCTTAAATTTAGCTAGATTCTTCCATTTTACCTTATTACACGACGGTTAAAAAACCATTGTGGAATCTTTTAAGATTTCACGACTCTGGATTCCACGACGGTTAGAAAACCGTGGTGGTAAACCGTCGTGGAAGTGATACCACCACGGTTTTTAACCGTCGTGGAATCCACTATTTGTAGTAGTGTAATGAGCTTTCGCTCTATAAGTACAAACATAATTCTCGCAGTGAAAATAACGTGAATGACATATAAGGATACGTGATCCATTTATGTTTGATTATGGAATTAAGATGTGGTCCAATTATTTTCACTTATAGATGTCTTGTTTTCTGCTATGAACTTATTATCTTGCTTAACTGATGGCCCCTATATGTACGTACCCGATACATGAGATCAATGGTATGTTAGGGTTTTTTAGATCCCCAACAACACCAAGATGATAATAAACTAGAGTTGCTCCAGATCAACAATAGTTAACTGATAATCCTCCTCGCTCTACAAGGAAGTTGGTATGATACTCCAACTAATTTTGAAGTAGTCTTAGCTTTTAGCTTATCTGAGTTTGAGTATACCTATAATCATTCTCCAAAGTAAAGTCTTATGTAAAGACTAGGTCTAAGATTAAAAGCTTTAAGTTGTGAACTTATTAGTCATGATACTTATGCAATGACATTATATGTAGATTCATGGCTTAAATAAAAATCATGGCATATCTGTAAAGTATGGCATTTACATAAACATGGCATAACATTTAAAAGTGTGACATATACGTAAAAGTAGCATACCTATGAATCATGGAATACGTGTAAAAGTGGTATACTATGAAAGTATGGCATACATGTAATTGTGGCACATCATAACATAACATGGTAATATGTGAACATAATACAGAGTCATCTAAGTATGACATACTTGCAAACTTAAATCATATCACACCTAATCATGGTTGACCTAATCTTATATAGTTTAGAAAATTGTTATTTTCATGTTGTATGCGAGATTTGTTAACTTATTCATATCGTTTTCCATTTTTAGAATATGAACAAAAGCTATACTATCTAAGAACATATCCATTATAAGTATTTATACTCCATCAGGATAAAATCTTATTCATATTTCTCAACAAAAATTTTGACCTCAATTCGTTAATTTAGCTATTACTAAATTTCTTATTGTTGGGTTTCAATAGAAAATTTAATTAACGACAGTAAATAAATTTTCTCTTGATCACCTTCATAGTACGACTCAATAATACTAATCTTGATCACTAGATTATGATGTATTTTTAATCACACTTTGGTCTTAAAGATCACGTTTGGACTTGCCAGGTAGAGTTTGGACCTAAAAAGTTTTACTCTATATTGATGATCTTTTTCAAGGACATACTTAAAAAATTATTTCTCCCGAGGCCCAATAGGTGCAAAACTTGATTTTTAAGCATTCAATATATTTTCAAAACCTCATTTAAAATTTCGGTGAAAACTTAAGTTATTTTGATTACCGATTTTGAAAACAGTTAATTATACTACTATTTAACATCCTAGCTTAGAAAACTTTTGCCGTTGCCGGCCAAATAATATCAAGTTAGAAAAACAACATATGTGTAACGTCCCCACATCAGGACGTTACGATTTTCCTCATATTTAATACAAGATATTGAATTGAAGATAGCAGAAACAATAATAACAATATTATTATCTAAAGTTTAGTAAAATCTTCGAATGAAAATTTTAAATGATGACCTTTTTAAATAGAGAAAACATAACCAAACTCATAGGAAATTAAAATAATAAACTAAAACTCTCTTGTCATGTAACGACGGAAGTCGGTTTTGATAACAAAAAACTTTTAAAAGACATTGTAATAAATTTCAAAGGAAATAGGCTAACTTAACTTCAGAAAAATAAAATTCTCTAACTTTAAAATTAATAAAGCATAATTTAACTTAAGTTCCATCCACAACAGAACCATTCTGATAACCCACTCAGCCACCACGCACGCCTCCACGCAGAGCCTCCTCCATTCTTAGACTTTGGCTTTACCTTTATCTACAACATGCGAATAAACTATAATAAGCTAATACTTTGTCAGTACATCCTTAATCCAACAAAACATTTAATCATCAACTAAAATTTAAAAATTAAAAAAAAAACATCGTAAATATGTTGAAAACATAGGAATTCATAAAAGATAAATCAACTCATCATTTTATAAAAATCTTTATCGATCATCATCATCATCGTTGTTATTATTATCTTTTATACATCTCTTGGGCCTTAAGCAATGCACCACTGTGCGCAACCACGATGAAAGTGAGTTGGCCAGACTCAACATCCACCGTAGCAACCATCTTTAGGTTCTCGTGCCCGGCACCATCCTCTAGGGCTCCTTGTTGCCTGGTGCAAAAGAAGGTCTATCTCTGGTACATGCCTGCTAAACATCTTTTGTTGTAAAAAGTTCTCATCTCATCTTTTTCATAAAAACAATGAGGTACATAGTTAAAAACATCATCAATATCTTGCATCACATATCTCAATAAAAACCTCTTTGAAAATAAACCTTATAAAGAACATCTGTCATTAATACATTATGTCATTTAAAATCATTTAAAGCCATCAAGAATTTTGAACAAACATGTTACAGGTGGGAGATGTACGTACCTTACTTGATGAACTTACTAAAACTGCTTGCTAGGTGACATAGCGCCTTGGGACCTCAATATGCTAGCTCTTCGGAGAATTCATGTTATAAAATCATAGAATTAACACCATCTATTTAAGAAAAATCATAAAAATTCTAAAATTCCTGATTTCAATTTTCTAGAAAAACCCTAAAAACCAAATCCATAAATCTAACATCTCCAATTCGAAATTCAATTATCAAAACTTTCAATTCATCTATCTATTGCATCAATTCATTGCCTAAATCAATAAATTTTCTCAATCTCTAAATTTCATCAAACCCTAGATTTTGAAATCCCCAAATCAAATGTGTTAAAGAAATGTATCTTTAATCTCCGATGAATCAAAACAAGGGACTCACAAGAAAAGAGAATCGTAGAGGTTTGGTGGGGAGTGTTGGGAATGCCCTAAGAGTGAAAGACATTTTAGTTGTATTTCATTTATTTTGAATTGATTAATAATATATTTGCGATTTTTTCATTACATATTTGCTATACTGTTCTCATCTACATTTATATGTTAGAATGTTACATGCATTGGATTTTTGTATACGAGAAGACAACATTCTAAAGTAAGTAGTCTAAATCTATAGTTCGTAGTCTATGGGGTTAGAGTGGGCATCTAACTCATATGAAGACTATTATATTATCTAAAGCCAATTGAGCATATGGTTTGTCTTTATCATCTGGAGAGAGCCAACTCTCAAGTAGAGAGATAGATATATTACCTACTGGTGGTAATATATTGGACTGGACCAAAATGTAATTAATCTATAAGTCTACTTGATTAGATTAATTCACTTCTGATGTTCATTATGCAATAACCTTTATCCTAAGGAAGTAAATGACTTCATGTTTATGACTTGTGTACTTTGATGTTCTAAAGACTAAAGCGTCTCGGACTAGTAAGCTATTAGACTAGTTCGTTGCATACATGACTTATAGTCGATGTGAGCTTTCTTTCTAGATGTGGAATAAAAGCTCCCATAAATAATAAATGCTATCCTCTTAAATGGCATTATACATGATGATAAGTGCATAAAAATATACTTTTATTCATATCATTTATTAGATAATTTAAGTTTTAATTGAATATTTCCATAATATTAATTCATAATATTTTACTTTAGAAATATTTAATATTTTATTTATTTTGTTTTCCTTTCCTTTTCCTTTTCCTTTTCTTCTTGTTTTTTCCCTTTTTCTTTCTCCCACGTGCGTGAAACTGGTCAAGCCAATTCATGATTTTGGGCCTCCAGCCGGCGTGATCTGAGGCCCAGATCTTCAGCTTCAGTAGGCCTGTGATCCCGGCTCTAACACTTGATTTGCAGCCCTGATTTGCAGCCTTCCAAACGTGTGTATCCAGATGATTTACCAGCTATGAGGATGATTTTGTGAGCAAAAAACTCTCAAACTTGTTCAACCTCATGTCTATATAAACCCAGTTCTTCAGCAACTTTAAAAAACGTTTTTCCCTCAGCATTTTTGGCTGAGTTTGGAGTGTTTTTAGTGTCTTTCTTGGGTGTTTTTCTTCTTCTTACATTTTCATCTCATGTTTTTTTTTTTAGAATTTTGTGAGATAAATTACAAGTTAGGCTAGATACTTTGGTGAGGCTAGTGATGATCTCATGTGAAGTGATCTAATGAAAAGCTTTGGACAGATTCTATTTACACTGCAGTCTACCTGCTGAACAGATGTCCAACTCAAGCTATTCAAGACGACACCAGTCGAAGCTTCGATTAGAACGAAACCATCCGCGAAGCATCTCAGAGTCTTCGGTTGCATCTGCTATGTTCATATTCATAAGAAAAGAGTTACAGACTAATGAAAAGATAGAGAATGAATTTTCTTAAGAATGAAGAAGCTCATCATCAGCCAGAACATGGAATTCAAAGGATCGCCAACTCAAGCACCAGCACACTAGCCCGTGCAAGCCGAAGATTCCTCTCTAGAATCACCAACTAGAAGAACAATTAAAGTCTCTAACGGAGATATACGAGACATGCAACTTGACCATCATGGAGCCAGAAAGCTTTGAAGTAGCCTCGAAGACAGAAGTATGGAAAAAGGCTATGGAAGAAGAAATAAAGATGATCGGGAAGAAGAAGACATTGGAATTAGTAGACTCTCCGCAAGAAAAAGAAGTCATCGGCGTTAAGTAGGTCTACAAGACAACGCTTAACCCTGATGGCTTAATTCAAAAGCACAAGACAAGGCTAGTAGTAAAAGGATACTCGCAACAGTTTATCGATGATAACGAGACAATTGCTCTAGTTGCACGACTCGATACGTTAAAGGCGTTGATAGCACGTTTTGCACAGAAGAAGTGGAAGTTCTGACAACTAGATGTGAAGTCAATCATTCTTAAATGACTACCTAGAAGAGGAGATCTATGTGGAGCAACCTCAAGGCTTCGTGGTGAAAGGACAAGAAGACAAAGTTTTCAAGCTAAAGAAGGCCTTTTACGGGTTAAAGCAAGCTCCTAGAGCCTAGTACAGCTGCATTGACAGTTACTTCATACAGCAAGGATTCCAAACGAAACGAAACCAAGACGAAACCCTCCCTGAGCTGAACATAGCTCAATGAAATCATATATCAAATCTTATAACCCATTATCTTATAGGAGTTCACTTTAAGCTTTTATCTTCAATTTTTTAAATGTTATTTTGATGAAATTATGCCCAAATCATATTCCCAAATATGAGCCCAAGTTCAGGATCAACTCGTCGCTGAGTGAGTCCTCTGCCGTTGTGAGAGAGCGAGCCCTCCTCCGTTGCCTCGCGAGCCCAACCTCGCCGCCCCAGATCGCAAGCCCCTTAAGTCGCCAAGCCCAGATCTGCAAAGGCGCCACTGAAGAGTAGAGAGAGGGATTCAAACAGAAATTGAGAGATCGAGATGTGGAAGAACAACGCCATCGCGAGCACCCCTGGCCCTCCGCCCCCTTCGCTAGCCACTGCGAGCCTTGGTGACAACAGCCATTGCCATTGGTCCCCTGATTTCCTCATTTGATTCGGTAGAGACAATAAATGCAAGCTCTTCTCGTGGCAGCGATTAAGAAGCTTCTCCGTCGGAGAAAGCAGACAAGAATACATATAGAAGAGAATAAACTTGATTTGCATATAATAATATAAGCCCAAATCCCTTTGTTTTTTTTTTTTAAATATTTTCTCTGAAATTGTTAGAAATGAAGACGAACAGATCCCGGTTTTCTTTTTTGGAGGTACGAACAGATGGTTTATGTGGTCTTGCATCTATTTAAATTTTTTTCTTTTTTTTTTTGTTAAATTTTGATTTTTCATTAAAATTTCAATTGCTTTTACTAAAATACCCCTTTTAAAACATCCATGTGAGACTCACATGGTGTAAATCCATCCAACATTGAACATCTGTTATTAAAAAGGACAGTTTTGCACCATTTTCAAAAATTTAGGATCAATCAGTATCTTCAATAAAAGTTCAGGACCATTATAACAATTTACCATTTATAAGCACGTATATAAGGAAAACTATGCCCGCTTTCGATGCATTTTAGATCATATTTAGGTCCGTCCTAATTTCGTATAACTTCGCAGCCAGCTCAAGCGCCCAAGCAGCGGCCTCCTATGACAAATGCATGTTCTAACTTTCCCAACTTGTTTAATTTAGGAGAGTACATGTTTTTTTTTTTTTTTTTTTTTGATAAAAAAAAAAGGGTGTTGGTGTTGTTCTCACGCTCATTTATGTTTTATTTGATGAGAATCTTTGGTGTATGGGTTAAAACTGAATTTTTCATATTGGAATTGAGTTGAATTGAATGTACATTTGATAATACGTTTAAACTATCGAAACTAAGAAGTGTAAAAACTTAAAATTTGTTCGGAAAAAAAAAACTACTACGTAGCTTGTTTCGTTCATCTCGAAATTTCATGTAATTTAAAATATAAAAAAAAAAGTCATCACATTTGAATTTGTATATGCTAAGTTATGAAGTTTTAAAATTTGAGTTATAAAAACTGTGAATAGTAAAATTATGATTGATTTAAAAAAAAAAAGATAAAAATAAATTGAATTTTTTAAGTTTAGATTGAGTTGGACCATAGCTACTCCAAACATATGCATCATTAGTAAAACTTTGTAAAAAGCTAAGTAATTTTTGTAAAATATACCATAAACCTCAAGAAAACAAAACTAAACATTTTTGTAATTTTTTAAAGCACATGATTGACTTTCATTTTGATTGAACAGAGTAAGAATGGCAGTCTAGCAATATGCAGCTGGGAGCCAACAAGGGCACAAAAGTGGGTAGAAGTAATGACATTAAAATATCTTTATTCTATATCATTATTTACTTGTGTAATTTGAGTTAGTTCTTTATGGAATCATCCATGATTAAACTGTACTTACCCATAAATCTTTATATTAATGTTGTTCAAACTTAGGTACTTAATCCCATTGAATTTTGTGCGGACATTGTAATCGAACATGAACATATAGAGTACACATCAGGAGCAATCCAAGCATTGGTTTTGTTTAAGAAACTGTACCCAATACATAGGAAAAAGGAAATTGAAAATGCCTGATGGCTCATGATCCGATTTTCTTCTATTCGGTTCCTTACTACTTAAAAAACCAAGTTATTTAACACACAATATTACTAGTGTGACAGGTATGGATATCGGGGTTTGCTTTACATATAACGTATGGTACGGGGTTTGCTTTGGGATCGGGAGGACTAGCTGCTGTTGGCAAGACTTACAATGATACTCCAACTGTACACAACGCGATCGATATTTTTACTCAAAACACAAAGAGATGATAGGGGTTGGGGTGAAAGCTATCTTTCTTATGCAAAGAAGGTAAAAATGTGGACATTAAGAATGCAGCTTTCTTGTTTCCATGTCTTTTGGCAAAGCCGTAGAGTGGCAACACCAAAGTGGAAGATATCGGTACGTAAATTACTATATGTATTTTCTTAATTAAAAAAAAAAAAAAAAAAACTGTCTTAATAAGCGCTCTTTAGGTAAACAAAAGATTAATTTTGAAATTAATATGTGTTTTTGTGTTTTATCATGTAGAAATATACACCTCTTGAAGGAAATCGATCAAACTGCATGGGCGATGATGGGTCTAATGCATACTGGACAAGTAGAAAGAGATCTAAGTCTGCTTCATCGGGCAGTAACATTGATCGTTAATTCTTGTTGATGGGGTAATGTTTCCGATGTTGGAGACCACTTTCCCAACGGTAAACGAGGTGTGCGAGAACAAATAGAGTCATTTACGGGCTTAGTGGAAAAAATCCGACTACCCGAAGAGATCCGACCAGACAAGATAAGTCCGGCTCTTTGCAGACCCTTATCGGGTCACCAGATTGACCTACCATCACTTTCGTTGGGCTGCCGATCCCCAAATTATCTCTCCTTTAGAGACCTCGAGCACACCACCATCAGGATCCAAGGTACTGGCTTAAGTGACACTTCCCCAACCACAACCGAGCCCCTTTTGGGATGGTCGGCCCTTGCTGCTCTTGCCACTCCATTCCGTACCGGCTAACAACCGTATTGTGGTAGGGCACACCACACCCACTACTATGCACCACCTAACACCTAACGCCCGGTACTTATCACTATACATGTCCTTGTTCCTACTCCGGCACCAGCCTCCGCTACCTGACGGAGCTGACACAGTACTTGTCGCCTGCGCCAGTACTAATATGTACTCATGTCACCCCTATCACCCACTGGTAGGGCATGTGGCATCCGTCTAGTGGAAGTAAAGTATCCGTACACTTGGAGAATATCTACCCACCAGGACCACTCGGAATACAACCCATCAGGTGTTGGAAAAATCGGATCGGTAATCAGAGTTACGGCGTAGCGGAAGTTTTAAAATTTTTATGCCGTTTCCGGAAAAGAATCTCATGATGCATATAACAATAAATTAAATTTATGATCAAGCGTACCTTTATTCTTGGATTCCGGAATTACTAGAGCGTTTGACCAACGTGTCTTCTCTATTATTCTCGAGTTCCACGTCTCAGAGTGTGTGTGGGCACACGTTCTATGAATCCAAGCGACCGGTAATGCTTTTCGAAGTCTAGATCCCTCCTTCTCAATTCCGATGTACCTCGTTGAGAATATGATCAACCTTCTTCCTTCAAAACTGCAAAACAGGAACCGGTTAATCTCCTTATGAAAATAATCACTCGGTTTAACCTTCCTCTCAGTTTTGGTTCAATAAAATTTTCTCTCTTTTTCTTTCTCACAAGATAGCCGAATTTTTGATGTTCCGGAAAAACTAAATTTTTTCCTTTTCTCCAAAAACGTTTTTTGCTCTTGAAAAATTACCAAAATTTGTTTTTCATGAATCCCTAGCCTTTATATAGAAGTCCAATCCTTTTTCAAAATTCATCTAAAAAAAAAAAAATAATTATTATTTTTCTGGATAAATTTTGAATCAAAAGATCATACAACTTTAGGGCTAGATTCATTGAACCTAAAAACGTTTTTCAAAGAGGAAATCTTCCTCAAAAAATTCGGCCACATTGAGTTTGTTAAGCTAGATTGGTGGTTCAAATTTTAAATCAAGAATCTAGACTAGTCAAAAGATCCTAGTCCTATCTAGATTCAAATTCCTTTTAAACCTTTTTGAATTTAAATAAGATTCACTTATTTGAATTAATATTTTCCATAAACATTAACCATATTAATTAATTTAAATCAATGAAATATTTCAAATTTCCTTTCCTCAAAAAAACGTGAACCACTTTTAATTAGGAAAGAAAAATACATGAAATAATCTACATTATTTAAATCAATTAATAATTTAATGTTAGGAATTTATTTGAATAATTTTGAAACAAAATTTTTCTTCCCTCCACCTATCTAAAAACCATGCACCTTATTGAGATTAGGAGAGAAAAATTTGTTTTTCCAAAATTAAATAATCCAAACACAATCTTATTTTCAAAATTCAAATTAACCAATCACATGTTGACAAATCATTTTGTCTACAAATTTTACATGTCCAATCCTTTCTGGATTGCATGTTAGAGAGTAACATGTCTTAATAGACATTACTAAATTCTATTTAAATTTACCGATCTTATAAGGAACAAATCCCGAGACTCTTTATGGAACTATGCGAGCTAATAGAGGGACCCGATGGAAATATGTAAAGAGGCTCCTATAATTGTGAAAAATTAATCCCAGATTAATTATTCATCAATTATCAACTTCAAAACTATTCCACTAAAAGTTTGAAGTTGAACTCCTGTTTACATACCGTATTACGAAAGCTCTCTCACGTAATGCTTCTTGCATGATTTATTCATCGCTTGCTTAATCCCCATATGTCATCCATGATTGAATTAAGGACTTTTTCCGTTTTACCTTTTCAATCATTTTAACTTAAAGTTCCATTATTCTCTATTGAAAGAATCACCAATTATAAAACCATACAATTGGTAAACCACCAGAGAACACAAAGTAAACCGATGGCCAAGATCTTGTTATACTATCTTTCAATCCCCGAATAATGCCTTTAAGTAGATAACATTTACTATCGTTAAGATAGCTATGGATTCCGTATCTATGAATCTTGATTTCTCCATCCATAAGTCATGCACCCAAAACACAAGTATATTGACCATGAATTAACAGTGTCTCACCTGTAGTGCATTAAAGTACAAAAGTCATAGATGCGAATTCAAGTAATCATTTCAGGATTAAGATTAATGCAGGATGATAATCAAAGTGTCATTGATTCTTATAAACGGAATTATTAAACCGAATCAATTAACACTTTAGGTCCAGTCCAATGTCATACCTCAATACTGGTATACATTAAAGTTTCTACTCGGAACCTATCCGATGGTCAAGACAAACCATCCCTCCAAGGAAGTAGACAACTTGTACAATCTTATCATGAATAAGATCCCCAAATCTTATTCCATCGATTGCGGACTATTTATTTAGACTGTTATCAAATTACCACGTCTTCTATGTATACCCTGTATACATATGGTAATCTGATATATTACCAACAGTCAAGGAGTATTTTATGTTTGCTCAAAATAACCATACAATCAACAATTGAAAGTAAATAGGACACATCTTATTAAACATGAATAACCTCCTCTTATTAATATCAAAATGTCATATTTACAGAAAATCCCTAATATTGATTTTCTATCCTTAGGGTACATTTAGATCCCAACAATCTCCCACTTGCCCTAAGCGAGTAAATGTGACATATTACGCATCCCCATGCCTTCAACGTGTTCTTCGAATCTTCTGGCCACCAAAGTCTTCGTGAACGGGTCAGCAAGATTGTCCTCTGATGCGATTTTGCAAACCGTCACATTTCCACTCTCAACAAAGCCTCTGATGATGTGATATTTTCTGTCAATGTGCTTACTCCTCTTATGATGCCTAGGATCCTTGGTATTAGCTACTGCTGCACTGTTGTCACAGTAGAGCACTATAGCTTTATCCATACCAGGAACGACCTCAAGATCACCAAGGAACTTACGGAGCCATACCGCTTCCTTTGATGCCTCACTGGCTGCCACATACTCGGCTTCCATGGTCGAGTCAGCAATGCAAGATTGCTTAATACTCCTCCACACAACGGCACCACCTCCAAGGGTAAAAACAGATCCTGAAGTCGATTTCCTTGAATCCTGATCTGATTGAAAATCAGAATCAGTGTATCCTCTAGGAACAAGGTCCTGACCGGAATACACAAGCATATAGTCCCTCGTTCTCCGTAGATACTTGAGTATATGCTTGACTGCACGCCAATGGTTCGGTCCCGGATTCGACTGATATCGACTTACCATACCAACCGCAAAACAAATGTCAGGCCTAGTGCATAACATAGCGTACATAAGACTACCTACTGCTGATGCATAAGGTACGTTTTTCATACGCTCCCTTTCTTCCAATGTCTTGGGACAGTCATCTCTAGAAAGTTTGATTCCAATCCTGAAAGGTTGGGCACCTTTCTTGGAATCTTTCATAGAAAACCTCTTAAGTACTTTGTCAATGTATGAAGCTTGAGAGAGTGCTATCGTTTTGTTCTTTCTATCTCTAAAGAGTTGAATACCAAGAACATAACTAGCCTCTCCTAAGTCCTTCATGTCAAACTGTTTGGCTAACCAAACTTTGACAGATGATAATGTTGCTACATCGTTTCCAATAAGCAATATATCATCCACATAAAGTATAAGGAAAACCACTTTCTCATTCTTGATACATTTATAAACACATGGTTCATCAATGTTTTGTTCAAATCCATAGGTTTTGATCGCTTGATCAAACCTAATATTCCAAGAACGAGATGCTTGCTTTAATCCATAAATGGATTTAAGCAACTTGCATACTTTATCTTCTTGGCCTTTTGCCTTGAACCCGTCTGGTTGTATCATATAGATATCTTCTTCAAGAGAGCCATTCAAGAAAGCTGTCTTAACATCCATTTGCCAGATCTCATAATCGAGAGCAGCCGTAATGGATAAAAGAATGCGGATTGACTTGAGCATTGCTACAGGCGAGAAGGTTTCTTCATAGTCGATTCCTTCTTTCTGCGTATAGTCCTTTGCTACAAGTCTTGCCTTGAAAGTTTCCACTTTCCCATCCACACCTCTCTTCCTCTTGTATACCCACTTACACCCAATCGGTTTTATGCCTTGGGGTAAGTCTACAAGTATCCAGACCCCGTTGGAATCCATAGATTCCATCTCGGTGTTCATAGCTATTTGTCAAAGACTAGAATCAACATCCTCCATAGCTTCTTTGTACGTAGCCGGATCATCATGTTCTATGGATTCTGCTTCAAAAACTTCACCATTGAACATGTACCTTTCAGGTTCCCTGATAATCCTCCCACTACGACGAAGTTCCCCTGGTTGTTGATTCTTTAGCGGTTTTTCCACAGGGTTTTCTGTGACTTTAGGAACATCCAAATCCGAAGTCATCTCCTCAAGCACTACTTTGCTACGAGGTTTAAAGTCTTCTATGTAACTTTCCTCCAGGAATGTTGCATGTGTAGAAACGAAGACTTTATTTTGCTTCGGATTATAGAACAGACCACCTTTTGTCCCTTTTGGATAGCCAACAAACAAGCACACTTCTGATCGCGACTCCAACTTCTTCGCTTCCTTATCCAGGACGTGTGCTGGACAACCCCAAATTCGAATATGATTCAAATTAGGTTTCCTACTCGTCCATAACTCGTAAGGAGTTTTAGGAACCGATTTGGAGGGAACGTTATTCAAAAGATAGCATGCAGTTTGTATGGCATGCCCCAAAATGACAAAGGTAATGTGGAGTAACTCATCATAGACCGGACCATATCCAATAGGGTCTTATTCCTTCTCTCAGCTACACCATTCTGTTGAGGAGTACCAGGTGCAGTTAATTGGGATTGTATCCCATTCTCTATCAAATATCCTAAGAACTCATCCGATAGGTATTCCCCACCTCGATCCGATTGAAGTGTCTTAATGGACTTGCCTAATTGTTTCTCCACTTCAGCCCGAAATTCTTTGAACTTGTCAAAGGCTTCGCTTTTGCGGATCATCAAATAAACATATCCATACCTCGAGTAATCATCAATAAAAGTGATATAATACTCATACCCACCACGTGCTTCTATGTTCATGGGACCACAAACATCCGTATGCACTAGTTCTAAAAGTTCCTCAACACGACTGTCCTTGACAGCAAAATGCCGTTTAGTCATCTTGCCCTCCAAACAGGATTCACATTGTGGCCAAGGTTCAACCTCATACAAGTCAAGGCATTCCTCCTTTACCATCCTTTGAATTCTGTTAAGGCTTATGTGACCAAGTCGTAAATGCCAAAGATATGATTTGTTAGAGTGAGAAGACTTATGTCTTTTAGAGTTCTTTTCCAATTCTGTATCAAGCAGTGAGTGCATCTTAGGTTTGATAAAATAAAGATTTCCATGCATCCATCCATTACAGATAAGAGAATTGTTTTTCCTAATAACAACTTTATTATTAAAAGAAACTGAATAAGAATCTTTAATCAAACAAGCTACCGAAATTAGGTTCCTCTTGAAACTAGGAACATAAAAACAATGTCTCAAAACAATAAACCTAAATTCATCAAAATAAAGATGCACTTCTCCCACTGCTTCAGCTCGCACCAACGTCCCATCACCGGTTCTTAACGTGAAGTTCTCCTCATGCAGACTTCTCATTACCTTGAACCCCTGTAGAGAAATACAAACATGGTTAGTAGCTCCAGAATCTATAACCCAATTGTCCTTAGATTCTTCCACTAAACAACCCTCAAGATACAGAATATCGAAATTATCTTTTTGCTTTAGCATGGACAGGTATTCTCGACAATCCTTCTTAAAATGTCCTTTCTTCCCACAGTGAAAACACTTAACCTTTTTGGGATCCACCTTCCGCTTCTTAGTCTTAGTAGACTTCTTAGTAGCAGGTGCATCCACAGCAGGTTTCTTCCCCTTGTTCTTCCCCTTTTCCTTCTTCCTTTTGGGATTAGGAGCAGGCGAACTAGGTTCAGCCACATTCGCCTCAGCCTTAGATCCAGAACCCTTAAAAATGTTCTCAAAGGCTTGCAACTCTTTCATTAATTCCGTTAAAGACATCTCCTTCCTGTTAAGGTTGTAAGATTCCTGAAACAAATCGAAATCCTTGGACAAGGTTTGGAAAACCATGACCAATTGAGTTGCAGAATCGATCTCAGCCCCATTTGTCTGAGCTTCAGACAAATAAGCCATGACTTTCATCATGTGCTCCTTGATGGGAGTTCCAACCTTCTGCCTGCAGTTCATGAGACCTTTGATAGCATCGGTCTTAGCCTGGATAGTTTGTTCACCAAACATTTCCTCCAAGTTATCCATGATCTGCCTAGCAGTTTGATGCTCTTCATGCTGTTTCTGGAGCACGTTAGACATGTTCGCCCGAATATAGCACATAGCACTTAGGTTGGAATTGTCCTAGCGCTCAAGCGCTACAAAATCCCTATCAGGAGCATCGATCGCAGGCGTGGGTGGTCTAGGTTGGGTTAGGACGAAACTGTGTTTCTCAAAGTTTAGGACGATAAGCAAGTTCCTTTTCCAGTCATTAAAATTTTCGCCGGTTAATTTGTTTTGCGTAAGTATCACAGATAAAGGGCTCGACATTTTGATCTATAATAAGAAAACATGTAATAAGTACGAGCAAACATCCTATTAGTTTATAAAATATGGTTTTGTAATTAAACAAAAAGATCTATATGCAATCTAAATGTTTATGTGTAAAACCCTTAAAACACATACCTTACAACGATAATTCCTAGCTTCCGCTTTCTAAGCTACCGAGGGGTAGTCATAGAATAACTAGCCAAGAACACGGATCCCTTCCGATTAATACATATTTGTCCATGAAACAAATTCCATTAAATATATATTAACTATCGTTTATTTGGCCACTACTTTATATAACAGAGCCTCGAGGGAGGTGTAACACCCGAATTTCTTCGGTTCATATTTTTTATAGAAATTTCGTGTAAATATTTACCGTAATCGGTATTTCATGAGGAAGTTCGTTTTAGAACTTAATTTTGTGACACGAGTTCTTAAGATTTATTAAGACTCAAAAACAAATTGCATGAACTCGCAAAAGACCTTTATGAGTGAAAGGAGGTCGTATTTGCACATTTCAAGACAAGTCGACGTTGACCAATAAGTCAGTTAGACCAAAACGGTCGAAAACGTCAAACAAGAATTTTATGATCGCAGTACAAGTGAAATTACTGCTAAAAAATTCATTTCTTGATCAAGATGATTTTGAATAGAATTAAAATCACCTTAGAAAAATCAAGCATACTAAGCTAGAGTTCAGGGCGAAAGGATTTGGAAAAATAAGAGAAAAATTTTTCCGATCGAGTTTTTCACAGATCGAAATTTTAAATGCAATGTAAATTTTTGATACTGGGTATTTAAGCACCCCAGTATTAAAATTTATTGCAATGTGTTGAAATCACACAATTTTTCAAAAAGATTGAACCAAACAAGCCTTTAAGCTTAATTACATCACAATTAAGCTAAGTTAGGACATAACCCTTCACACACTTGGACCAATGAGCATGTGACACCTCATCTATGAGTTGTCAACCACTCCCCACTTCTCTCCCCTTAGCAGCCGGCCACTTAGCCCCCTTTGGGCAATGGCTTGCAAAAGTTGAGGACCAAATACCAAGATTGGAAGCAAATTTACCTTGAAAAAGAAAGCTAGGATTTCCCCTAGCTAGAGACACTATTCCTAGGGATTTCAAACCCCAAAAATCAGCAGCCCTTAACCCTCTTTCTCAGCCATTCCATTCAGAAAAATCCCCTCCAAAAATCCGAGAGAGAGAGAGAGAGAGAGAGAGAGAGAGATCAAGAGAGTTAAGCCAAAAATTTTGGTGAGAAAACCCCCTAAAGCCTTTGGTTTTCTTGTGAGTTCAAAGAAGAGATTGTTCAAAAAAATTTTCCCCTCTCTTTCCCATCTTGCCGAGTGTTTGGGAGCTGAGAAAATCCAAGAAAAAAATTTTCGGGTTTGGCTAGAATCAAGGGTTGAGTGAGGGTGTGATCTAGAGCCAAGAAAAACCAACCATTTTGGTGAGTTGATGCTTAAGGAGATCCACGGATTTTAAGGTAAGATTTTTGGGTATTTTCTTCTCTTTTGCCAAGGTTGGTTAGGGGAGGAAGTTAACAAATTTTTGTGTCCATTTTTGAGGTCCAAACCGTGCACTTTGGAGGCTAGATTTCGACTAGGATCAAGCTAGTGACACCCCGGATTTTTGAGGTAAAAATCCGAACTTTACCATAGTTTTTGGTTCAAATTTTTGGTTCATTTTCTCAAGGGTTTTACCATGTATTTCAAGCACAAAAAGTTGTAAGAGCTTAAGCTCATAATTTTCGGTTTTAGCCCTAAATAGCTTAGGTTATATTTTATGCTTGATTTAGGTTTTTGAGGTGATTATTTTGCATGTTTGGTTGGAGTTTTGCTCTATGATTTTTGTATGCTAGAGATGCATGCTAGGGTTTCTATTTAAGGGTTTTATGTCCCTAATATGTTTATCAAATTCTAGATGCATGTTCTAGGGTTTGTATGATGTTATGGTTGAGTTATGTTGTATGTATGTTTATCTCTCAAAACCGTGGACCAAGGAGTCTCGGCTTTGAGTCGAATCCGAAAACACGGGATTTAAAATTTTATGTGTATGAGGGACGTTAGAGGACGTGCATGTGTTAATAGGTCCCGCATTGGGCGGTCGAGCTAGAGCGACGCATAGGGACGTAAAATTTGGACTAACACCACAACTGCTCTCGGGTCCAACACCCGGCAGCTCGGAAAAGTGGGATTTACAGGTCCTTAGAGGCCGAATGGGTAAAAACTTAAAACACGAAAGTTGTTCATTAGGGTGTTTCCTAGGGGACAACGTGGACAGATTTCAAAAATAAGGCTCCAATAGCCTTTGTTTTTAATAAAAAACCGAGAACTGGTCAGGGTGACCAAGTTCCAACGATTCACATGTGTTCAAACAAAAACTGGTATCAACTGAGCCAGAATCAGAAAATGTTCAAAACATGAAAGTTTTAGATATTTTTGTTAGCTACAAATTTCGTGAAGAAAACGTTTCCAAATTCGTTTTAGATTTTAAGTTATGAATTTTTAAACAAAAGCCATGCAGTGAGCAAAATCTCATGCACGGGATTTTCTAGACCAATGACTAGGAAAAACGTTTTTCTAACTTTCAAACATCATTTTCAAACCCGAAAACCGTTCCAAAGGCGGTTTTCGATCCCCAAATGTTTTATAGAAATATTTTCAAGTGTTTTGTAATTTTCAAGACAAGTTTGGGTGTTATTCACCAAACTTACTTAAATAAACAAGAAAATGATATTTTTAAACAAGTTCAAGGTTTTCAAGATTTAAAATGAATAAGATACTGCGTTAGTAGACGGAAAATTATTCCGAGTTACTAGGGCCTTGCCCAAGCCCAGAGTTAACCTTGCAGATTGAGGTTTAAGTTAAGATTATGATTCTCTACATGAACCCTTAATTAATAATTCCGTTGTGGGTTACGCCGTGTGACCCCTTCACGTGTGTTAGTAGAGGGACTTATAACCGAAAAATATATATATGTTGGTTTAATCCGACATTAAACGATCTTAGAATAGAGACCTCACGTGTTAACGTCCATGGGCAGGAGGTGACCTGCTAGCGTGCTCGGGAAAGGAAATTCGATCACGCGAACAACGAAGACAAGGTAAGTACAACGCCGCCTACAGCATAGGCTAGAGTTGTATGTTTACCTAACATGTTTGCTTTACACTGTTTAAGTGTTATTTGATGAATTGCTCGATGGTTGCAATATGCTTACTGTATGATGAATGTTTCAAATGCTAATGCCGTGCTTTAAAAGTATGTTTCAAGTATTGTTAATATGCTTACATGAAAAAGTACGCATGTCCATGCATTGATAGAACATGAGATTAGGAGACATCATATAAGTATGCTCACTAATCTATCAAGTAGAAAGATGTCAAGAAAGACATACAAACAGAACGTTTGAGAAAAGGCCACAAGAGCCAGTGTCGTGCCCCCTGATGACGATCGGGTCGAAAGCTTGGGTAATCTCCTCAAGCTGCGCGCCGGGTACGTGCACATCAAGTTAACGGGCCCACAAGTAAAATCAACAAGATAAAGTTTGATACAAGAAAGCAAGCATAACTGGACATAAACGGTTCATGCATTTCACGATAGAATGTCATGTTTAAGATGAAGAAATCGATGATATGATGCCATGTTTATGCTTTCATGTTTAAGATGTCATGTAAAAGGTTATGTATGTTTCATGTAATTGGTTTGCGGTATAGGAGTTGTACTTGCTGAGCTTTCGCTCATTGTTTGAAGTTTATGCTGTAGGTAAACAGCCTGTTTTGAATTAACTGCATGGTGGAGGGTGAAGCCGGTGGCTGTGAAATGATGAACGGGTTGGGGTTCGCAACTCAGAAGGATTTCATTAATATATCTATTTTGAGAAAACAGACAGTTATTTTATATACGTATGAGTGTATGTAAATTTTTTCTAAGTATAATGCTTCCGCTATTTAAAAAAAAAAAAAAAATCCCCACTATTTTCAGGATTAAAAATGGGATAAAACAAGTTTAAATTCAAGCAAGTTAAGTCAAGTGACGGCCTGTGCAAGGCGGGACGTCACAGGAGGGTTAATAAATAAAGTAGCATGAGTGTGTAACTATCGTTTCCAATTTTGAATCCATATTTTACATCCGCCACCGAGGGGTGATCTAAACATAAAATATGCTCAAAACCGTTATCCTTTCGGAAATCCAAATCAGTGTGCGCTCTAGGTAAGATACCTATCCGAAGGGAATTCCCGGGTCAAAACCGAGTAGTAGGCACTACCATGCGTAACTATTGGACCAACGATGGAGGCCGTAGGTCTTAGTGTGTAAAACCTTCTCCCACTCAATCTTTTAAATTAGGGTTTTTGTTTTTCATGCATAAACAATATTTATTGAGTGGCACTCCCTAGTCTATATGGCATGTTATCAATACATCATGAAATAGTATAACATATTCATCTAGCAATTCATCATCTATGGTTTGCAAAATATGTAAACAGCCGTGGATCATAATTCCATCCGAGAGAAAAGAAAATTGCAAAATTTACAAAAATTAACCGAAACATATATCGGCCTTCATTTGTAGATCTATGCCTTGTATCCTTCTTTAATGTGTCTTCCTTCTCCAATGTCACATCTTTTTAAAATTTAAATTTTAAAAAAGATTATATGTGATTTTTAATTTTAATCAAAATTATAAAATCTCAAAATTTAAATAAAAAATTCGGTTATTTAAATTTTAAAATTCAAAAATTTGAAATTTCAAAATTTCAAATTTAAATTTCAAAATTTTAAAATTCATAATAATATCCATTAAATTTAAATTTAAATTTTTAATTTTGATTTCCAAATTATCAAGATCACATATCATTGGAAAATTAAATTTTCAAAAAGATTTTGTGATTTTTTTTATTTTTATTAAAAAAACGTTTTTTTTAATTAAAAAATTCCAAAAAATAAAAAATCACATCCTTTGAAAATTTCCATACCTTCGTTCATCTTCAATCTCCTCGAATCCATTGTAGCCCGAATTTTACATAAAAAAATTCCTATGCCGTTTCCGGCTTACAAAAATTCTAGCAATTGAAAGAACGACCTAGCGGAGATAATAGACCGCATCTATTACACTTGAAAAACCTAGATACAAATTCTAACCTCTATGGAATCATAACCGGCAAAATTGAACAAGCATCAAATATTATAAAAATAATATTAAGCATTCATTCATCCATACATCCATTCATAATATATTTAACATACTCAAAATAAAACCTAGAGTGCCAACTCTCTAAAATATTTCATTAATGCATAGAGAGAAATTTATTTGATCAAATAATTTATGTTATATACATGATCATGAGTTGGCTCTGATACCAGTTGTTGGAAAAATCGGATCGGTAATCAGAGTTACGGCGCAGCGGAAGTTTTAAAATTTTTATGCCGTTTCCGGAAAAGAATCTCATGATGCATATAACAATAAATTAAATTTATGATCAAGCGTACCTTTATTCTTGGATTCCGGAATTACTAGAGCGTTTGACCAACGTGTCTTCTCTATTATTCTCGAGTTCCACGTCTCAGAGTGTGTGTGGGCACACGTTCTATGAATCCAAGCGACCGGTAATGCTTTTCGAAGTCTAGATCCCTCCTTCTCAATTCCGATGTACCTCGTTGAGAATATGATCAACCTTCTTCCTTCAAAACTGCAAAACAGGAACCGGTTAATCTCCTTATGAAAATAATCACTCGGTTTAACCTTCCTCTCAGTTTTGGTTCAATAAAATTTTCTCTCTTTTTCTTTCTCACAAGATAGCCGAATTTTTGATGTTCCGGAAAAACTAAATTTTTTCCTTTTCTCCAAACACGTTTTTTGCTCTTGAAAAATTACCAAAATTTGTTTTTCATGAATCCCTAGCCTTTATATAGAAGTCCAATCATTTTTCAAAATTTATCTCAAAAAAAAAAAATAATTATTATTTTTCTGGATAAATTTTGAATCAAAAGATCATACAACTTTAGGGCTAGATTCATTGAACCTAAAAACGTTTTTCAAAGAGGAAATCTTCCTCAAAAAATTCGGCCACATTGAGTTTGTTAAGCTAGATTGGTGGTTCAAATTTTAAATCAAGAATCTAGACTAGTCAAAAGATCCTAGTCCTATCTAGATTCAAATTCCTTTTAAACCTTTTTGAATTTAAATAAGATTCACTTATTTGAATTAATATTTTCCATAAACATTAACCATATTAATTAATTTAAATCAATGAAATATTTCAAATTTTCTTTCCTCAAAAAAACGTGAACCACTTTTAATTAGGAAAGAAAAATACATGAAATAATCTACATTATTTAAATCAATTAATAATTTAATGTTAGGAATTTATTTGAATAATTTTGAAACAAAATTTTTCTTCCCTCCACCTATCTAAAAACCGTGCACCTTATTGAGATTAGGAGAGAAAAATTTATTTTTCCAAAATTAAATAATCCAAACACAATCTTATTTTCAAAATTCAAATTAACCAATCACATGTTGACAAATCATTTTGTCTACAAATTTTACATGTCCAATCCTTTCTGGATTGCATGTTAGAGAGTAACATGTTTTAATAGACATTACTAAATTCTATTTAAATTTACCGATCTCATAAGGAACAAATCCCGAGACGCTTTATGGAACTATGCGAGCTAATAGAGGGACCTGATGGAAATATGTAAAGAGGCTCCTATAATTGTGAAAAATTAATCCCAGATTAATTATTCATCAATTATCAACTTCAAAACTATTCCACTAAAAGTTTGAAGTTGAACTCCTGTTTACATACCGTATTACGAAAGCTCTCTCACGTAATGCTTCTTCCATGATTTATTCATCGCTTGCTTAATCCCCATATGTCATCCATGATTGAATTAAAGACTTTTTCCGTTTTACCTTTTCAATCATTTTAACTTAAAGTTCCATTATTCTCTATTGAAAGAATCACCAATTATAAAACCATACAATTGGTAAACCACCAGAGAACACAAAGTAAACCGATGGCCAAGATCTTGTTATACTATCTTTCAATCCCCGAATAATGCCTTTAAGTAGATAACATTTACTATCGTTAAGATAGCTATGGATTCCGTATCTATGAATCTTGATTTCTCCATCCATAAGTCATGCACCCAAAACACAAGTATATTGACCATGAATTAACAGTGTCTCACCTGTAGTGCATTAAAGTACAAAAGTCATGGATGCGAATTCAAGTAATCATTTCAGGATTAAGATTAATGCAGGATGATAATCAAAGTGTCATTGATTCTTATAAACGGAATTATTAAACCGAATCAATTAACACTTTAGGTCCAGTCCAATGTCATACCTCAATACTGGTATACATTAAAGTTTCTACTCGGAACCTATCCGATGGTCAAGACAAACCATCACTCCAAGGAAGTAGACAACTTGTACAATCTTATCATGAATAAGATCCCCAAATCTTATTCCATCGATTGCGGACTATTTATTTAGACTGTTATAATTACCACGTCTTCTATGTATACCCCGTATACATATGGTAATTTGATATATTACCAACAGTCAAGGAGTATTTTATGTTTGCTCAAAATAACCATACAATCAACAATTGAAAGTAAATAGGACACATCTTATTAAACATGAATAACCTCCTCTTATTAATATCAAAATGTCATATTTACAGAAAATCCCTAATATTGATTTTCTATCCTTAGGGCACATTTAGATCCCAACATCAGGTTCACCCGAACACCTAGACCCGTGGGAAATGCCTATAAGTAGAGGAGTACCTCACTAACTCAGGTATGAACTATTTTACTTGCCAAAACTTTGCTTCTATGCCTGCTCATCAGTGCCACTTACTGACTTACGTATTGGAGTGCTCTTAGCAAACACTCCGCTGATGTCCCTCTTACTTCGAGGTGCTTCTCTTTTGCAGGCGACTAGGCAGAGCACGACGGCGCAAGGCTGACTACATCAAGTGATCCCATCGAGTGTTGTGTCAAGGATTTTTGGCATCAACAATTCTAAAATAGACGACGGTGATTTTCCACAGAAGGTAAGATATCTTAAATTACAAGTCATTTCTTCTTTCTTGAAGTTGATTTAATCACATAAAATGTTTTCCAACTAATTATATATGGCAGGAAATAACTGGAGTTTTTATGAAGACCTTATTGCTACACTATCCAACATATAGAAACATCTACACATTTTGCGCTCTTGCAGAATATCGAGAATATCATAGGCATGTGCTACCTTATTCCAAATCTTGACTCAAGCATCTATATAATCATGTGATCCTTTTAATAATACTAGTAGGATAATACACACTTCATGCGGGCGGGATAAATCATTAAAGCAAAATAAAAATAAAAATATACATTTGTAAAAAAAAAAATTTAAAATTTTTATTAAAAAAATTGTTGTAAGAAATTGGTAAAAAATAAAAATTTAAAAAATGACAAAGTAAAAAGTAAAAATGAAAAGAATAAAGAAAAAATGGTGAGTCTATGGTTGAGGGTCTCTGCCGATACATCCATTTTTTTGACCGTTGAGATTTAATCGAACGGTTGAAACGTTGTTGGTGTATCATACTTATCATAAACCTTACCACACATTACCCTTCCCATCCTAAGTCTTCTCCGTTGTCGGCGACCTTCTCGACGCCGGAGACGGACGCCAACGACCCACCCCCGACGCCGGCGATGTTGGAAAAATCGGATCCGATATCAGAGTTACGGCACAGTGGAAGTTTTAAAATTTTTATGCCTTTTCCGGAAAAGAAGCTCATGTTGCATATAACAATAAATTAAATTCATGATCAAGCGTACCTTATTTCTTGGATTCTGGAATTACTAGAGCGTTTGACCAACGTGTCTTCTCTACTATTCTCGAGTTCCACGTCTCAGAGTGTGTGTAGGTACACGTTCTATGAATCCAAGTGACCGGTAGTGCTTTTTGAAGTCTAGATCCCTCCTTCTCAATTCCGATATTTCTCGTTGAGAATATGTTCTAGCTTCTTTCTTCAAAACTACAAAACAGGAACCGGTTAACCTGCTATGAAAATTATCACTTGGTTTAACCTTCTTCACAGTTTTGATTCAATGAAATTTTCTCTCTTTTTCTCTCTCACAAGATGGCCGAATTTTATGATGTAGAAAAAAAAAACTTAATTGTTTTTCTCTCTACTCTAAAAAAACGTTTTTCCTCTTATGAATAAGCAAAAGGGTTAGTTTTTCAAGAATTCCTAGCCTTTATATAGAAGTCCAATCATTTTTCAAAAATTATCTCCTTCTTGAAAAATAATTAATAATTATTTTTCCGGATAAATTTTGAACCAAAAGATGATACAACTTTAGGGCTAGATTCATTGAACCTAAAAACGTTTTTCCAAGGGGAGATTATCCCTCAAAAAATTCGGCCACAAGAAGAATTCAATCTTGATTGGTGGTTCAAATTTTAAATCAAGAATCTAGACTAGTCAAAAGATCCTAGTCCTATCAAGATTCAAATTTCTTTTAAACCTTTTTGAATTTAAATAAGATTCACTTATTTGAATAAATATTTTCCACAAACATCAACCATATTAATTAATTTAAATCAATAGAATATTTCAAATTTTCTTTCCTCACAAAAAACCGTGCACCTCTTTTAAGGAAAGAAAAATCCATCAAATAATCTCCATTATTAAAATCAATTAATAATTTAATGATAGGAATATATTTGAACAATTTTGAAACAAAATTTTATTCCCTCCACTCATTAAAAACCGTGCACCTCTTTTAATTAAGAGAGAAAAATTTTATCTTCCAAAATTAAATAATTCAAACACAATCTTATTTTCCAAAATTCAATTAACCAATCACATGTTGACAAATCATTTGTCTACAAATTTCACATGTCCAATCCTTTCCGGATTGCATGTTAGATAGTACCATGTCTTAATAGACATTACTAAATTCCACTTAAATTTACCTATCTCATTAGGAACAAATCCTGAGACACTACATGGAACTATATGACCTAATAGAGAGACCCGATGAAAATATGTAAAGAGTCTCCTATAATTGTGAAAAATTAATCCCGAATTAATTATTCATCAATTATCAACTTCAAGACTATTCCACTAAAAGTCCGAAGCTGAACTCCCGTTTACATACCGTATTACGAAAGCTCTCTCACGTTGTGCTTCTTCCATGATTTATTCATCGCTTGCTTAATCCCCATATATTATCCATGATTGAATTAATGACTTTTTCCGTTTTACCTTTTCAATCATTTTAACTTAAAGTTCCATTATTCTCTATTGAAAGAATCACCAATTGTAAAACCATAAAATTGGTAAACCACCAAAGAACACAAAGTAAACCGATGGTCAAGATCTTGTTATACTATCTTTCAATCCCCGAATAATGCCTTTAAGTAGATAACATTTACTATCATTAAGATAACTATGGATTCCGTATCTATGAATCTTGATTTCTCCATCCATAAGTCATGCACCCAAAACACAAGTATATTGACTATGAATTAACAGTGTCTCACCTTTAGTACATCAAAGTACATAAGTCATGGATACGAACTCAAGTAATCATTTCAGGATTAAGATTAATGCAGAATGATAATCAAAGCGTCATGGATTCTTATAAACGGAATTATTAAACCGAATCAATTAACACTTTAAGTCCAGTCCAATGTCATACCTCAATACTTGTATACATTAAAGTTTCTACTCGAAACCTATCCGATGGTCAAGACAAACCATCCCTCCAAAGAAGTAGACAACCTTTACAATCTTATCATGAATAAGATCCCCAAATCTTATTCCATCGATTGCGGACTATTTATTTAGACTGTTATCAAATTACCACGTCTTTTATGTATACCCCGTATACATATGGTAGTTCGATATATTACCAACAGCCTAGGAGTATTTTATGTTTGCTCAAAATAATCATACAATCAACAAATGAAAGTAAATAGGACACAACTTATTAAAGATGAATAACTTCCTCTTATTAATACCAAAAATGTCATATTTACAGAAAATCCAAAATATTGATTTTCTATCCTTAGGGCACATATAGATCCCAACAGGCGACCCACCTCCGGCCCCACCACCACCGGCCGGCCGGCCGCCGGCGACCCCCCTTTCTCTCTCTTCTCCACTCTCCCGCGGCGACCCACCTCCTGCTCCCCCCCAACCACCGGCCCCAGCCCCAGCCTCGGCCGGCAGACCACCGACGACCCCCAACTCTCTCTCTTCCCCTTTCTCTCTCTTCTCCTCTCTCCCATGGCCCTCCCCTGCCAGCCCCCAGCCCGCCCCCCGGCCCCCCACCCGGGGCCCCCCTACCCCAGCCTCCCCCCACCCCCCCGGCGATCCCCCGGTCCCCTCTTTCTCTTCCCCTTTCTCTCTTTTCCTCTCTTCTCTCTCTCTTCCCTTCTCTCTCTCTCTTCTTGGCCCTCGGCCCCCCCACCCCAGGCCACCCGGCGCCCCTCATCCCACCCCACCCACGACTCCCCCTCTTTTTCTCTCTCTCTTCTCACGTCGGGGGTAGGGTGGGCTTCTCTTTCTCTCTCTCTTCTCACGTTGGGGGTAGGGTAAGGGAGTCGCGGGTGGGGCCGGCGGGAGAGAGGAGAAGAGAGAAAAAGGGGAAGAGAGAGATAGGGGGTCGCCGGCGGCCGCTCGGCCTGGGTTGGGGCCGGAGGTAGGTCGCCGCGGGAGAGAGGAGAAGAGAAAGAAAGGGGAAGAGAGAGAAAGGGAGTCGCTGGAGGCCGGCCGGCCGGTGGTGGGGGGGCTGGAGGTGGGTCCCCGACGTCGCGGGTGGATCACCGGCGTCTGTCACCGGCGGTGGAAAGGTCACCGGGAAGACTTTGGGTGAGAAGGGTAATGTGAGGTAAGGTATATGATAAGTTTGGTACATCAACAACGTGTCAACCGTTCGATTAAATCTCAACGATCTAAAAAAGAGATGTATCGGTAGAGACATTCAAAGGTTCTCTACCACATACTTACCCAAGAAAAAATACAAAAAGAAAAAATAGTTTAATCAAAATTTTGATTAGTACAAAAAAGGAAACACGCCTCTTTATATAATAATTATAAATTATACATTTATATTTATTTATCCTTTTAAATTAGAGTAAAGTTGAGGCGGTATTTAGTGTATAAGTTTGAGTTAAAATATTTTAGTTTTAATAGTACTTTTTATTAACTTTTCAGAAAAGATAAAAAAAATTTTTAAAAAAAGAGAAAAAAAAAAATACAGTTTTATTTGAGTAAAATGAAAATATCAAAAACCTCAGGGTCATGAGCAACGACCATCAGCACATGAGGTGGCAACTTGCTCGGCAGGGTATGTGGTATTTTGTGGGACCCTGTCAACGTCATTTCTACAAACATTTTATTTCATGTGGGCCTCCTTTGAGGTGAAATTTTTTGCAGACTTACCTCTCTCTCTCTCTCTCTCTCTCTCTCTATCCTTCTAGTATTCCTTTCAACATCCATAGCTCTTTCTTTATTACGTCCTTTCAAAATAACCCAGATCTGCTTTCAAAAAACCAAAAAAACGAAAAACAAAAAATCTCAGATCTGCAACAACCAATGCCAAATCTCAATACCACGTCGCTGGAGAAGAAGACCGGAGAACGTCGTGATAGCAGCTTTGCGGTGGAGATTCACTGAGCTCGCAAGATTCCCGCGAGTGTTCTCAGTCACCGACGCTCCTCCGGTCAGCCATTAACGAGAGAGATAGTGAGAAAAGGGAGGAGAGAGAGAATAATGGTTTTTTTGAGAGAAAAAGTAAACCAAAGGGTAATTTAAAAATCTCTACTTTGCTGTTATCCCGGGGAAAAAAAAAAAAGTGTCGAATTATTTTTTTTAAAAATAAAAAGGATGCTATAACCTCTGCAGCATGATTTTCTGTTGGCTAAAAGTGTGTTGTAAAATAAAAAACCTTTAACCTCAATTAATCCAATCATTTTCACATCTACGTCAATATCTGAAATTTTTTCTCTCCAAATGTTTTGATTACCATTGTGTTGTTTTCAAAGAAAAGAAAGGCCGATGACGGCTGAAGAGGAAGGAAAAAAAAAAGTGAAAAAAAAAAATAAATAAATTGGTGTTTAAAGAAAAAAAGAAAAGAAAAGAAACGAAAAGAGGGAGGGGGGGGGGGGGGGGGGGGAGGCGGGGGGCTTTTCTGGGTTAGTTGAAGGAGTCAGAAGAAAAGTATATTTTTTTCCTTTTTATGAGACTATTTAGTGGGCCCCACCGTAATAAACTCTTAAAACAAATGAACATCCACGCAGACAACCATGTAGGTGCGCCACCTTCGCCGCCAACTCATGCGATGACGGTCATCAATGATGATCGTTAGCTTCACTCTTTAAATTAAGACTAGTTTAGATACGTACAATGTACGTGTTGAATCGTGATAAAAATTTTTATAATGTTTAATATAAAAAAATATTTTCTAAAGATTGTAAAAAAATATGGATTAATAAATAAAATTAAAGAGTTAAACTTCATGATATAATTATAAAATACATAATATAATAACAAAATCAAACATTCTAATAAATAAGATAATAACACATAACTCATTTGTTTTTTGTTTTTTTTTTTCAAAACATATATAGTTGCATTTTGTTATCTCAAAAAAGGTTTTAATCCCATTGTTGGCTATACAAAAAATAAAACATTGCAATAAGAAAAAAATGATTGGAAAAAGAAAACTAAAAACATTTTGATAATATGATAATGAAGTAAAAGGTAAATAAAAAAAGAGTCAATATGAATATTTTACATACATTTTAATTTTATATATAGAGTCACATACACACATGCATCTGCAAACTAAGTTTAAAAAAAGCAAAACAATTTATTTTTATAAATATTTTTAGCTGTAGAACAATATGCTAACGGCAACATTTATACCTACTTGTTCAAAGTTTTGCAATAAAAATAAGTATAAATGAAATGCTAAAACATTCCTAAACCTGATTTCTCACATGTCAAGTTGTAGTAGGCGTTATCCTAAATAATATTGGATATATGCCTATTTCCTACATAATGAGCTCCTACAACTACAGTAGGAAATTTCTAAATAATAAAACTTGATCCAAACACAAATTTAACATGAATATGCCCGAAAATAATGGCAAAATGACATAAAAGCAAAAATGAAATTCCAAAATGAAAGAATTCTATTAACTTTTTTTTAAAACCTGAAGGCATCATTAGTTCACAATAAAAATAACTATTTTTCCTGTTTTTTAAACGAAACTTTCTAAAGAAAAAAAAAAAAAAAAACCCACCTATATACGTTGCTGTGAGGAAGGGGAAAAAAAAAAAAAAAAAGGTACCTAAACGGTGCGTTTTTGACTATCAAAATGAACAGTGGATTTTTATCCACTCTTTTATATATGTAGGAAAAATAATAAATTAAAAAATAATAAATGTGTTGTTACAATTTGACAAAACTGTAATTTGAATTAAATGGTCTTTTTTTAAGTTCAACTTTCAGAACTCTTGCAAGAGCACAATACGTAGGAGAAAAAAAGTAAATGTCAGCTGCAGTGGCTGTGAGGAAGGACAAAAAATAAAAAATAAAAAATAAAAAAACACCTAAACAGTGCGTTGTTGTGAGGAAGGACAACAAAAAAGAAAAAAAAAATCACCTAAATAGTTCGTTGCTGTGAGGAAGGACATAAAAAAAAAAATAACGTTTTCAATTTTTCCATTATTTTCGTATACGTAATAGTGCGAAAAGAAGGTCCGACTATGCTGTGAGGAAGAAAAAAAAAAAAGCACCTAAACGTTGCTGTGAGGAAGGAAGGAAGGAAAAAAAGAAAAGAAAAGAAAAAAAAGAGCACCTAAACGTTGCTGTGAGGAAGGAAGGAAAAAAAGAAAAAAAAAAAAAAAAAAGCACCTAAACGGTGCGTTTTTTACTATCAAAATGAACAGTGAATCTCTCATTCACTCTTTTATATATTTAAGATTAAGTGGAAGAATTTGCTTCAGCTAGAGACATATCTTTCGATTTTTCTACTGGCAAAGATCCTATCGGAAAGTTTCTTATTGCATTTGATTTGATTTTCATCTAGAGATATTTGTAGCTTAATTTTTGAATTAAATCCGATCTGTTTTCATTTCAAATTAAATTAATTATCAACTATATCAGATGTATATTCATCTAAAAAAACTATTTTAGATGCAATTACTGGTTTTATGAAAAAAAAAAATAAAATACAAATAACGCAGCATAACTGAATTTTAATTTAGGGAGGTCTATTGAAACCTCTCATTTTACTTTTCTGTCCAATTTTTATATACACTCACTTATTAAATTTTGAATGCATCATTGTTTAAAAATATTTTTCACTATATCCAAGAAATTTAACAAGCATGGCAAACACGTGCTTATAAACTAATATTTATATGTTGTTATTTGGGTTTTATACGTTTCCCTATTCTCTCTCTCTCTCTCTGATGTATCGGAAGCATATGTCTGTAAAAAAAAAAAAACCAGTAAAAGAAAAGGAAATTAACCTGTTGATTCACGCAGAATGTCAAGAAAACCGCTTTAAGAAATGTTGATTCATATAGAATAACGGAAATTGACATAAATATATATATATATATATATATATATCTATATGGGTATACATTTCTCTCATGTGCTTAGTCCTATTTTACTAATTTTTATTTTATAAGAAAAGATCGTTTTATGGTAAGACCTCTTACTTTACAAAAAACATCTTTTTAACCATTGCATTATATATATAACGATCTGATTTATAAGTATCAATGTCAAAAATTTATGATATGCAATATAGAACTACTTCTAAGTCATAAATCGTACCTTGATAAATTAATCAAACCGTTCCCACTAATAACGCAACCTAAAGGTCACATCGTAGAAATTTTCTTAAGAAACATCACCAAACAAATATATGATAAAACTACAAATTTTATTATTCAAAATAAAAATTGTAGAGATTTTATATATATATATATATATATATATTTTTTATGAAACTAAAAGAAGTGAATAACAATGTTTTAAAAGTATTAAATGTGAATGTGTGACGCCCCGACTTCCCAAGCCAGGTCGACACCATACATACTTGTTCTTTACTTGAAAATTTGAGATAATTTTTTTTTTAAACATATACACATAAGTTATCTTATAGAGAAAAACTTGTTATATATACAGACTATACTGGCAGTATCTTCTTGTGTCTTTAAACTTCTTACAAATAACAAAACATAATTTATTTTTGAAATATTAACATACTACTGAAAATCAAATGCGGAAAATTTATGCGTAGTGGTATCCCACACCGCCCTTCACCCGCCGCATCGTCCGCATAGCCCACCAATTAAACCGCAGGTTTCTTACCTACAGTATGAAATATAAGGGTGAGCTTTCGCCCAGCAAGTTCAAACATAATCTCACAAAACATTTTAAGCATCTTGAGAACATGGCAATCATCACTAACTCATGCATGAACCATTTATGATTGATTGAATGTCTTATGTTTCATTATAGACTCAATCTTTATTATCTTGTCCTAACATGTGGGCCCATAGTGTTCGTACCAAAAGCGCGCAGCCTCCAGATAAAGCTAGGGTTTGCAAGGCCCTAACAGTTCTGGGAATTCTAACTGGACCCTTCACGATCACGAATTTCGATCACGGAAGGTAATACTAAACTGTAGCCTCCTTGATTAGGGGAGGTTGGTACGACACCTTATTTGATTATCTTACCATGTGATTTAACATTAGTGAACATATTTCATGATGTCACTATGTCATATCATACTAACATTTGCCATAATATGGCCTTCTTGAAAACATGTCACTTCTGGAACCATGGCATTTTTGAAAACATGGCATTTCTGAAACCATGACATTTTTGTAAACATAGCACTTTTGTAAACATAGCACTTTTGTGAACATAGCACTTTTTTTAAACATAGCACTTTTATAAACATAGCACTTTTATAAATATAACACTTTTGTAAACATAGTATTTTTATAAACATAGCACTTTTGTAAACATAGCACTTTTATAACATAACACTTTTATAAACATAGCACTTTTGTAAATATAGCACTTTTATAACATAGCACTTTTATAAACATAGCACTGCATCACACATCATGGCACAACATAGCAAGTATACTTGAAAATAGTCTTTCCATATTGTAGGTGAGGTTTGATACTTGCCTGATTTGCTAGATTCCGGGTTCTGATGTCCTAACTCGGATTGCAATTGCAGGTTCCTTCCTGCTATTAAAAGAACATAGGATAAGAATCCTATAAAAGTTGATAACCTTTCCAACATTCTAGTTATATGTCCCCCCACACATGCCTTGGTATCCTATAGGATTACATTGGGTAACCCTTAATTAACTGTTGGGTTAAAGTCGATATCTGATCGACTAATGGTCAACCCTTGGTCAACTATGGTCAACCTTGGGCTTTGAGGCTAAGCCCAGTAACTCGGGTATATCTCCCGGTTACCTTTCGTAACTAGTCGCTTGCTATATTCTAACTTGAAAAATTAATTTCCCTTACTTGGAAAAATTTAGGGAAATTAATCCCAAAACTTCATTTTTAACTTATAGAAATCCTTTACTTAAATCGTAAAAATTCAAACTCTTGGATTAATGTTTTATAAAATCATTTGAGGTTGAAAACTGTCCTTGGAACAGTTTTCCATAATCAAAACGATAGTTTGTAGTAGAAAAACAGTTTTCTAAAAACATTTATAAAACTAGGGGTGCAGGAATTTTCGGATTCCCTGCGCACCCTTTGAAAAACGATTCTAATTGAAAAATCGGTTCGTAATCTGAAAAAGTTGTCTTATAAAAGTTGTAGCTCTCGAAAAATACTAAAACTTTTGTGTTTTGCAAAAATTCCAATTCGGCCTAGATTCATCCCAGTTTTTGTTTGAAACTGGCTGACCCCGAAAAACTGAGTGAAAACTGGGTCTGGGGATCAGCCACGGGTTTTGGGGTAAACGGAGGCCATTGGAGCCTTATTTTGGGAAACGGCTCACGATGTTCTCTAGGAAAAATCGTTCCGAACAACTTTCGTGTTTTAAGTTTTTCCAAATTCGGCCTCTAAAGGCCTCAAATTTCACTTTTCCCGAAACTGGTCAGGTTTTACCCGAAAATGGCAGTTTTCGGTTTAGGGTTCGTTTTACGTCCTAGACGTGGAACCTAGCTCAACCAGCCACTGCGGGAGCTCTAATACACACATGCAGCGGTTTTCTAACGTTCCAAACCATCATTCTTAAACTCAATTGGGGACATACAACTTATCAATACCTAGCATGCAATTCAACAAAATCAATCAAGCATAAGCATACAACCATGCAATTTCATAATTTAAACTCATAAATCAAACCACCCTTAATCTAAATCAAGCACAACCCTAAATCCAACTTAGGCAAAAACTTAAATCGAGCTTACGCTCTTACAAACCCTTGGAAAATACATTTAAATTTCTCAATTGAAACTTAAATTGAGAAGTTTAAAGTATAAGGAAATTACCTTGATTTGAATCAAGAGTTTTGGCTTGGCTTTTGGGATTTTCTCTTTTCCCTTTTGCTGCTCCTAGAACCGGCCCTAATGGCCAAATGGGTCTCAAAAATTTTTTTCAAAACTTTGTTAGTTTCCCACTAGAAATCCGACCACCCCTACACTCCGATTGCTCTCGGTTTTGCAAAATTTTCTTCCGTTCTTGCTCACCCTTGGAAGTCCGGATTTTTGAGGGATAAAATGGCAAGAGTTTGGCTGTTTTTCAGAATTTTTTTGAAGCCAAAACCGCCCCCTATGGCAGCCTATTTATAGGTGGAATTTTGGACTTTTTTGCAAATATTTGATTCTCCTTTGCTCTTAAGTCCTTGATGCAAAACTAATTGCACAAAAAAATTACACAAAAACCCTCCATGTGGCTGCCCATTAGAGGAGAACTTGGTGGCCAAGTTTTGAATTTTTCCTAAGCTTATCTTATCTTAATCATGATGTCATAAATTAGGGATAAGGTGATGTCATTCACCTTATGCCTTGTTTGGCTATTTCTTCCAACAAGAAATCCATTTTAAGCCAATACAGATATTTCTAATACTGTGTTCACTCAAACACAGTATTTATTTAACAAAAATTTATTTGCTGAAAAGAAAACGGATAGTACAAAATTTTTCTTATTTTCCTGAGCCCTTTTTCGTCTCTAATTCCTACTCGGGTGCTTGATTTTTCTAAGGTGGTTTGTAAAACCTAATCATGCTATCTCTATCATGAAGACGGTTTTTGCAATATTTTTCCATACTGCTTATCATAACACTGTACCGTCTTACTCTAGTCAACCTCTGACTATTCTGGTCAACTTTGACTTTTTGATCAAACTTTGACCAACATGAGTTTATGAAATTCCGTCATACCTTTTTCCATAAAAAGGCCTGTTATGGAGTCTCATAATTAATTTACCGAGAACTCAACCTCATACTGATAAAATTATGAATCTTGTATTAATATTCATAATTTTCATAAAATTACACATAAACACATAATACGAGCTTTAGATTTCTTATATACAAGAAAATCATGAGTTCGTAAAAATTTTGGATATTACAATCTACCCTCCTTAAAGAATTTTCGTCCTCGAAAATCAGAACAATTCTGGGTAGCTTTTCTTCATATCTTCCTCGCGTTCCCATGTTGCCTCCTCAACCTCATGATTTCGCCATAGGACCTTAACTAAAGGTATAACCTTGTTCCTTAGCACCTTCTCTTCTCGTGCCAAGATTTGAACCGGCTTCTCTTCATACGTCATATCCTCGTGGACCTCAATTGGTTCGTGGTCCAATACATGGGATGGGTCCGAAATGTACTTCTTTAGCATCGACACATGAAATACGTTGTGTACATATGTTAATTCTGGAGGCAAAGCCAACTTATAGGCCACATTACCGACTCTTTCCAGTATTTCAAATGGCCCTATGTATCTTGGACTCAATTTCCCCTTCTTTCCGAATCTCATAACTCCTTTGAATGGAGCAACTTTGAGAAAAACCAAGTCTCCTACTTGGAATTCTAGAGGTCTTCTGCGTTTGTCGGCGTAGCTCTTTTGTCGACTAAATGCAGTTTCCATCCGTCGGCGTATGAGTTTCACGGCCTCAGTAGTTTTCCGAATAAAATCCGTGGACACAAGTTCCTTCTCTCTTGTCTCATACCAGTGGACTGGAGATCTACATCTTCTCCCGTACAGGGCTTCATAAGGAGCCATTCCAATTGAAGCTTGAAAACTGTTGTTGTACGAGAACTCGATCAAAGGAAGCTTTTTATCCCAAGTCCCTTTGAAATCCATCACGCATGCTCGCAACATGTCTTCTAGGGTCTGAATGGTCTTCTCTGATTGTCCATCCGTTTGAGGGTGAAAAGCCGTACTAAAAGTGAGCTTTGTACCCATGGCTTGATGTACACTCTTCCAAAATTTAGAAGTGAACCGTCCATCACGATCCGAGATAATCGATTTCGGAATCCCATGGTAGCGAACGATTTGCGCGACGTATAATTCCGCTAGCTGCTCTACTGAAAAGCTAAGCTTGATGGCAATAAAGTGTGCAGACTTCGTCAAACGATCAACAATCACCCAAACAGCGTCGTTGCCACTGGGAGTTCGGGGTAGACCAACTACAAAATCCATGGTCACTTGGTCCCATTTCCATTCTGGAATGGAAATTTTCTGCAATTCTCACCCTGGACGTTGATGTTCTGCCTTGACCCTTTGACACGTGAGGCATTTACTGACGAAAGTTGCAACATCATTCTTCATTTTAGGCCACCAAAAGCTTTCCTTCAAGTCTTGATACATCTTTGTGGCTCCAGGATGAACGGAATATGGGGTCTCATGAGCCTCCTTCATGATTTGCTTCTTCAATTCGTCCTCGTTAGGAATGCATAATCTATTTTTCTGATAGAGTATGCCCTCATCAGATATGTTGAAATCCGACTCCTTTCCTTCCAAGACCTCATTCTTTGTTCTGAGCAGCGAGGCATCTTCTTCTTGTCGCTCCTTCATGCCATCCAAAATGGTAGGTTGAAAGGTTAGGGCAGCTAAACTTTCCGTGATAAGCTCTATTCCAGCTTCCACTAGCTCCTTCTGAAGAGGTTCGATCAACGATTGTAGGGACATTAACGTGGAAGATGACTTCCGACTAAGGGCATCTGCTACTTTGTTAGCCTTCCCTGGATGGTAATGGATGTCTATGTCATAATCCTTCACCAGTTCGAGCCATCTCCTTTGCCTCATGTTAAGCTCCTTTTGTGTGAAGATATACTTCAAACTCTGATGATCCGTATAAACTTCACACTTGATACCGTAAAGGTAGTGTCTCCAGATTTTGAGCGCAAATACTACCGCCGCAAGTTCCAAATCATGCGTCGGATAGTTCTTCTCATGATCCTTAAGCTGTCGTGAAGCATAAGCGATCACCTTTCCATTCTGCATGAGAACGGCTCCCAATCCTATCTTGGAAGCATCACTGTATATTACAAAGTTTCCTTCCTCCACATTCGGAATTGTGAGGATCGGAGCGCGAGTCAGCCTATTTTTCAGCTCTTGGAAGTGCTCTTCACATTTTGCAGTCCATTCGTACTTCTTTCCTTTTCGTGTAAGTGCGGTGAGCGGGGCTGCAATCTTGGCAAATCCTTCAACAAAACGTCGGTAGTAGCCCGCCAGGCCGAGGAAACTACGTATTTCGGTGACGTTTTTCGGAGCTGGCCATTCACTTACTGCTTCAATCTTAGCCGGATCCACAGATATGCCGTCCTTAGAGACCACATGTCCTAAGAAATGGACCTTTTCCAGCCAGAATTCACACTTAGTGAATTTAGCGTAGAGCTGGTTTTGCTTCAAAATCTGCAGAGTGATCCTTAGGTGCTCCTCGTGCTCCCTCTTTGACCTAGAATAAATCAAGATATCATCTATAAAGACGATAACAAACTTATCCAAGTAATCCTTGAATACTCGATTCATCAGGTCCATAAAGGCTGCTGGAGCATTTGTCAATCCGAATGGCATAACGAGGAACTCGTAATGTCCATATCGCGTACGAAAAGCCGTCTTGGGGACATCTCCTTCCCTAATTCGGAGCTGATGATATCCGGATCGTAAGTCAATCTTCGAGAAAATTGAAGCTCCTCTCAACTGATCAAACAAATCGTCGATCCGAGGCAACGGATACTTGTTCTTGATGGTTATCTTGTTTAACTCCCGATAGTCAATGCACATCCTAAGAGTGCCATCTTTCTTTTTAACGAACAGAACTGGGGCTCCCCATGGCGAGTAGCTTTGACGAATGAATCCTCGATCCAGAAGCTCTTGTAACTGAATCTGCAGTTCTTTAAGTTCGGCAGGCGCCATCCTGTAAGGTGCCTTAGATACTGGTGCTGATCCAGAAAGTAATTCGATCTCAAAAGAGATCTCTCGTTCTGGTGGTAACCCTGGCAATTCTTCAGGAAAAACCTCTATAAACTCCTTGACTATCGGTACTTCTTCCGGTCTGCTCGCAGTCTCTTGCGTCTTATCCACCGCGTTGGCTAGAAATCCCATACATCCTTCTGCCAACAATTTTCTAGCCTTTAGCGCCGAAATAAACATCTTCGGCTGTTTTGGAGTAGATCCTCTGAAAATAAACTCCTCGCCTCCCATTGGCTTGAACATGACAGTTCGTCGCGGACAGTCGATAACGGCGTTGTACTTCCCCAAGAAGTCCATACCCAAGATGACATCGTAGTCGTATAGGTCAATGATGATCAAGTTGACATACATTTCCCTACCACATATAATTATTGGAACGTGACGTATCCAATAATCAGACAACAAAATCTCCCCGGAGGGTAATGCAGTCCTAAATTTTCTTCCAATTCTATCACTAGCTCTACCTAGTTTCTTAGCGAATCTAGGTGATGTGAATGAATGCGTAGCTCCAGAATCAATTAACACGTAAGCATCTTGTTGGGCAAAAGGAAGCTGACCTGTCACCACGGTGGAAGGTCCAGCCTGAACATCTTCTTTTGTATAGGCGTAGATGCGTCCCTGAGGTTCCGGAGCTTCCAGCCTGCCTTGAGAGATTGCAGGTCCCTCGAGCTTCATCTGTGCAGCGTGAAGTTGAGATCCCTGTCCTCTCTGTTGATTCTGCGGACTCTGGGGATTGAGATTGCAGCTTCTAGCATAGTGGCCTTCCTTGCCACATAGAAAACAGCGACCATCTCCAGCACGGCACTCTCCCAGGTGTTTCTTCCCACATTTCTGGCAAGTGGGATAACTACTGCTATTGGGAGTATTCTTCTTCTGGGGAAAATTCTGTTGATTCCCCTGTCTTCCTGCATTCCACTTCCTTTTCTGTTGATTGCTGCCGTATTGCCTGTTGTTGTTTTGACCCGAAGGTCCTCCTTGACCTTTTTGTTGTGAGGTCTGGCCTTGCTTGACTTGGTTCTGTTTAAATTGGGCCCTTTCTTCCCTCTTCTCCTGGTAGAACTTAGCCCGTTGTTCTCTGTTCTGCCCTACCCAGTATTCAGCTCGAACTGCTCGGCTGACACAATCTGCAACGGTGGTTGGTGGATATTGTCCACTGTTGATCACCACTGCCAAATCTGCGCGGAACATCTTCGTCATCTTTCGCACTTTGTCCCTTTCGGAACTGAAGATGTGAGGACAGAGACGTGCTAGCTGCTCAAACTTTTGCACCGCCTCAGCTACCGACAGATTTCCCTGGCGAAAATTACTGAGTTCGTCCTGTTGAGCTTCCATATCTTCAATGTTGAAGTATTTCTCTTTAAATTCGTCCACAAAATCCTCCCAAGTCATTTGGGTAACATCCCACCGGATCTGGACTGTTTCCCACCAAAGACGAGCATCTTTCTTCAGCACGAAGGATGCACAGAGGATTTTCTCTTGATCACTAAGCCTAAGGAAGTTCAGGATAACCTGGAGGTCAATCAACCAGTTGTCGGCGTCAATTGGGTTTGTAGACCCCTCGAATTCTGGTGCCTTCATGCGCCGAAAACTGTCATATAGTTCCTCCGGAGTACGAACTCGGGGTGCTGGTGGAACAGCTACCGGTGCAACAGGTACTTCAGGAGCTATGGGGTTCTCTGGGATCACTGGGTCAACATTAGGAATTTCCGGTGCAGCAGGCTGATTCACAGGTGCTGGTGGTATCTCGACATCAGGAGGTCCCTGATTCCGCTGAGCCAACTGAGCTCTAAGCCCCCCTATCTCTTGCTGTTGGGCTAACATCATCTGTCTTAGTTCATTCAGCTGGACCGCAAGATCAACTTCTTGGATCGGTGCTCTTCTACGCTTAGGTGGCATGGCTCTATACGGAAATAAGAAAATAAACTTAGCTTCTTTTATTATAAAATTAATAAAATCATTTCTTTTATATGGAACCATAATCTTCTTTCCATATAAAAGTATAATACGAACATATCTGAATTAATCACGATCTTGTTCATATCTCCTTCACATCAGGAGTACATAACCATAACTGTTGGAAAGATATAAAACTTTCGATTATTTCCGTATGTCACCTAATTGCCGTCACCAAGCTAAGGCACCACCCAACGTTATCCCCGTGTCCAACATTTTCCAGCATGATCGTTGAAGGAAGATACTTACTATACCCATAAGATCTTAACTAATTCTAATAGTAAGAAAACAACATAACTTACTTGGACCGTTGCGGAGCGATGTGAGGCGAAGTGAAGTAGGCTGGCAGGATACCGCTCTGATACCAAACTGTGAAGCCCCGACTTCCCAAGCCAGGTCGACACCATACATACTTGTTCTTTACTTGAAAATTTGAGATAATTTTTTTTTTAAACATATACACATAAGTTATCTTATAGAGAAAAACTTGTTATATATACAGACTATACTGGCAGTATCTTCTTGTGTCTTTAAACTTCTTACAAATAACAAAACATAATTTATTTTTGAAATATTAACATACTACTGAAAATCAAATGCGGAAAATTTATGCGTAGTGGTATCCCACACCGCCCTTCACCCGCCGCATCGTCCGCATAGCCCACCAATTAAACCGCAGGTTTCTTACCTACAGTATGAAATATAAGGGTGAGCTTTCGCCCAGCAAGTTCAAACATAATCTCACAAAACATTTTAAGCATCTTGAGAACATGGCAATCATCACTAACTCATGCATGAACCATTTATGATTGATTGAATGTCTTATGTTTCATTATAGACTCAATCTTTATTATCTTGTCCTAACATGTGGGCCCATAGTGTTCGTACCAAAAGCGCGCAGCCTCCAGATAAAGCTAGGGTTTGCAAGGCCCTAACAGTTCTGGGAATTCTAACTGGACCCTTCACGATCACGAATTTCGATCACGGAAGGTAATACTAAACTGTAGCCTCCTTGATTAGGGGAGGTTGGTACGACACCTTATTTGATTATCTTACCATGTGATTTAACATTAGTGAACATATTTCATGATGTCACTATGTCATATCATACTAACATTTGCCATAATATGGCCTTCTTGAAAACATGTCACTTCTGGAACCATGGCATTTTTGAAAACATGGCATTTCTGAAACCATGACATTTTTGTAAACATAGCACTTTTGTAAACATAGCACTTTTGTGAACATAGCACTTTTTTTAAACATAGCACTTTTATAAACATAGCACTTTTATAAATATAACACTTTTGTAAACATAGTATTTTTATAAACATAGCACTTTTGTAAACATAGCACTTTTATAACATAACACTTTTATAAACATAGCACTTTTGTAAATATAGCACTTTTATAACATAGCACTTTTATAAACATAGCACTGCATCACACATCATGGCACAACATAGCAAGTATACTTGAAAATAGTCTTTCCATACTGTAGGTGAGGTTTGATACTTGCCTGATTTGCTAGATTCCGGGTTCTGATGTCCTAACTCGGATTGCAATTGCAGGTTCCTTCCTGCTATTAAAAGAACATAGGATAAGAATCCTATAAAAGTTGATAACCTTTCCAACATTCTAGTTATATGTCTCCCCACACATGCCTTGGTATCCTATAGGATTACATTGGGTAACCCTTAATTAACTGTTGGGTTAAAGTCGATATCTGATCGACTAATGGTCAACCCTTGGTCAACTATGGTCAACCTTGGGCTTTGAGGCTAAGCCCAGTAACTCGGGTATATCTCCCGGTTACCTTTCGTAAACTAGTCGCTTGCTATATTCTAACTTGAAAAATTAATTTCCCTTACTTGGAAAAATTTAGGGAAATTAATCCCAAAACTTCATTTTTAACTTATAGAAATCCTTTACTTAAATCGTAAAAATTCAAACTCTTGGATTAATGTTTTATAAAATCATTTGAGGTTGAAAACTGTCCTTGGAACAGTTTTCCATAATCAAAACGATAGTTTGTAGTAGAAAAACAGTTTTCTAAAAACATTTATAAAACTAGGGGTGCAGGAATTTTCGGATTCCCTGCGCACCCTTTGAAAAACGATTCTAATTGAAAAATCGGTTCGTAATCTGAAAAAGTTGTCTTATAAAAGTTGTAGCTCTCGAAAAATACTAAAACTTTTGTGTTTTGCAAAAATTCCAATTCGGCCTAGATTCATCCCAGTTTTTGTTTGAAACTGGCTGACCCCGAAAAACTGAGTGAAAACTGGGTCTGGGGATCAGCCACGGGTTTTGGGATAAACGGAGGCCATTGGAGCCTTATTTTGGGAAACAGCTCACGCTGTTCTCTAGGAAAAATCGTTCCGAACAACTTTCGTGTTTTAAGTTTTTCCAAATTCGGCCTCTAAAGGCCTCAAATTTCACTTTTCCCGAAACTGGTCAGGTTTTACCCGAAAATGGCAGTTTTCGGTTTAGGGTTCGTTTTACGTCCTAGACGTGGAACCTAGCTCAACCAGCCACCGCGGGAGCTCTAATACACACATGCAGCGGTTTTCTAACGTTCCAAACCATCATTCTTAAACTCAATTGGGGACATACAACTTATCAATACCTAGCATGCAATTCAACAAAATCAATCAAGCATAAGCATACAACCATGCAATTTCATAATTTAAACTCATAAATCAAACCACCCTTAATCTAAATCAAGCACAACCCTAAATCCAACTTAGGCAAAAACTTAAATCGAGCTTACGCTCTTACAAACCCTTGGAAAATACATTTAAATTTCTCAATTGAAACTTAAATTGAGAAGTTTAAAGTATAAGGAAATTACCTTGATTTGAATCAAGAGTTTTGGCTTGGCTTTTGGGATTTTCTCTTTTCCCTTTTGCTGCTCCTAGAACCGGCCCTAATGGCCAAATGGGTCTCAAAAATTTTTTTCAAAACTTTGTTAGTTTCCCACTAGAAATCCGACCACCCCTACACTCCGATTGCTCTCGGTTTTGCAAAATTTTCTTCCGTTCTTGCTCACCCTTGGAAGTCTGGATTTTTGAGGGATAAAATGGCAAGAGTTTGGCTGTTTTTCAGAATTTTTTTGAAGCCAAAACCGCCCCCTATGGCAGCCTATTTATAGGTGGAATTTTGGACTTTTTTGCAAATATTTGATTCTCCTTTGCTCTTAAGTCCTTGATGCAAAACTAATTGCACAAAAAAATTGCACAAAAACCCTCCATGTGGCTGCCCATTAGAGGAGAACTTGGTGGCCAAGTTTTGAATTTTTCCTAAGCTTATCTTATCTTAATCATGATGTCATAAATTAGGGATAAGGTGATGTCATTCACCTTATGCCTTGTTTGGCTATTTCTTCCAACAAGAAATCCATTTTAAGCCAATACAGATATTTCTAATACTGTGTTCACTCAAACACAGTATTTATTTAACAAAAATTTATTTGCTGAAAAGAAAACGGATAGTACAAAATTTTTCTTATTTTCCTGAGCCTTTTTCGTCTCTAATTCCTACTCGGGTGCTTGATTTTTCTAAGGTGGTTTGTAAAACCTAATCATGCTATCTCTATCATGAAGACGGTTTTTGCAATATTTTTCCATACTGCTTATCATAACACTGTACCGTCTTACTCTAGTCAACCTCTGACTATTCTGGTCAACTTTGACTTTTTGATCAAACTTTGACCAACATGAGTTTATGAAATTCCGTCATACCTTTTTCCATAAAAAGGCCTGTTATGGAGTCTCATAATTAATTTACCGAGAACTCAACCTCATACTGATAAAATTATGAATCTTGTATTAATATTCATAATTTTCATAAAATTACACATAAACACATAATACGAGCTTTAGATTTCTTATATACAAGAAAATCATGAGTTCGTAAAAATTTTGGATATTACAGAATGTTACTGTAAGTAGTTTATTTATTTGCACTTAGTTCGGATGTTTCTGAATCCTTCATACTATATTCTTCATTTGTACAGTCAAGGAAAAATATACATATATATATATGTGTGTGTGTGTGTGTGTATTTGTGCCAGGTATTGTTTCAGGTGCCGTGTAAGATGCGGCACTAGCATGAGACTCTAATTGCATCAGATGGTTGACAAGTTTGAATGAAAGGAGAATTTATATCAGAAAACTGAGTGAATGCCTAACATATTTAGCTATGAAGTCAGAAGAATTAAACATTATTTAGTCAAAGTAAGGGCAGAAAGATTAATGTTAGTGTGTAATAAAAAATTTGAGAAATGGATTTTTAAATATATTTGAATGTGGACGTGGAATTATGATGGTAGATTTGTGTACATAAATAAAATGGAATGTGAAAGACAATATACATAGAATATGAGTTGAAATTACTAAGCAGGTTTAGATATCTGATATAAATTATAGCTGAAATCTCTTGGATTCAGTCTAAATTGAAGAAGCTGGAATGACAACGGTAGGAAAGCTCACAGTAGGCCATTAAGCTTCTCTCACACCTCGGTGATGTCTTTATCACCTGCCTCATTTACAAATGCAAATAATGTTTTTTAAAAAAATATTCTTTTGGTGATTATAATTTTACATCAACAAACAAATATAATTACTTTAGCCTTTGTTGGCTTTTTTTGTCATTGTGATCATAACTTCCTCAGCTTGATCTTGATTTTGTTAATCAAGCATTTTTGGAAGGCAATGGAACCAGATTACGATATTCTGCGAGAGCCCAAATAGGAAAGATGTTCCTATACGCTGCATAATGCAACATGCAATTCCTCATGAAAACTCCCATAAGTTCCTGCAATTATAGTAAGTGTAACCAACAATTAACAAATATTTTACGATATATATATATATATATATATATAAATAGTACTACAATATGTATCTCCGTAAACTCATCAGTCTTAATGGAAGTTACACAAATTGCTTATAGTTTAGGGTGTTTGATCCTAAACAATTTTATAAAGTTGTGACTTAGTTCCCAACCTCCTTCTTCTTCTTCTTCTTATTTTTATTTTTATTTTTTTATTTTTTGGTAGCTAATAGAAAATGTCATGTTAATCATACATATTCACTATTTAAGGATTACTAACAAAAGAAAATTACATAATTCAACTTACATGTATGATTCACATGATCTATTCGATCCAATTTTTAATATCTATTAGTAAAAAAGATCAAATTTCACCCCTCAAAAGATTTTAGGGATCTTTTAGCTACCAAAAGAAAAGTTGAGACCAAATCGCTACTTTGTAAAGAAGTTTGGGACCAAATGAACAATTTATCATATTATTTAACTAGATCGTACCTGTTGAGGAAAATCACCATCTTCCAATTGAGAATTGATCAAAAGTTTTGCAGCATGGTGGATAGGAGTTGGATCTCTCTCAGCCTTCAAATTATATGGACGAAAAATTTATTTTGAAATTAACTAACATAAGGATGAAGTTGAGTCTTAAATATCAAACCATTTACTAACCTGTCTACCATGAATCAGGCCCATCAATCCAAATGCAGTATGAACCAAATTGGAGTGGTCTCCTTGGAAAGGTGTATATACCTACATGAATACGGGGCAAATTAAAAAAAAAAAAAAAAAAAAAAGGATTTGTCATTCAATATTGCTAAGAAAGTTGAGTACAAATAGATGGGCTCATGTTATGTTATTTCATACCTTGTTTGTGCAAGAAGTGTAGCTCTCCGCCCAACCACCATCCTCTCTCTGGGTTTCGAGTAAAAAGTCAACGGCTCTACGGACAGCCTCGCAATTGTAGTAGTGCCTACCGGCAGCCTCCAAGCCTCTAATGGCAAACCATGTGCCATAGATGAAGCAAATTCCCCAATTTCCATACCAAGAGCCGTCCGGCATTTGTGTGTCTTCAATGTAGTTAGCGGCCTTGGTGATGAAATTATCAATCTCCTTTCTTCTATGTCCTGGATATAATTTTCGAAATAAATTCAATGCTTGGATTGAAGATGAGTTGCACTCTATGTACCTGCATCATATGAATCACATCTTTAATTTAAGTGCCAAGTGATCGTCTCTGATTCATTGTTAATGACAATAATTCGTAAAAAATCAAACAACTAAAATGGAATTATCACAAGTCTTATATTACTCGTATTCGATAACAAGGTCCTCCAAAAATTCCACGGGATTGAGCCACTGCACATCGGGAAATATAAGTATAATTGTACTAGATACAAATCTGTCAATATATTCCAACTGAAATTTTTATTGTTTACCTCCAACCATTTTGGAGCTCCTGTCGGCTCCCAACCTGATACGCCACCATTTGGACTCTATTTTTGGGTTTACACAATTGATTCAACAGTCAATATTAAACAAAAATATACACAGCAAAGCTCTTATATTATGTACAAATGCTCGTATATATATGTGTAAATAAGTTTCATCACATTCCTCTTTTCTTACCTGTAGTGAGAGAATGACATTAATAGAATCATACATATGCTCAGCAACCATTGGCTCACCTACCATGTCGGGAGACATCTTTGCGAGCAGTAGGCAACACTGAAATATCAACCAAAAAAATAAAATAAAATAAAATTGTTCACATCATTCGCAAACATTCCTTCCAAATATAATTTTAAGGTTCTTCGGGTATATAGCTTAACAAATTCATAATATAAGTACAGAGTTAAAAGACATGTCAATGAAATTACCTTTAGACCTTCTGCGGTACAATCAGAAACTTGCCATCCATGATCTCGGTCGGAGAAAGTCCATGCCCCTTTCGAAATATGGCGAAAATGGTCTAAGTGGTCTGGAGGGTCCTCCCTAACCTGAGACATCTTTAAGAATTCGTGTGCTTTTTTCAGTACAGGAGCAGTTTCGTCGTTGATGTTGCCGGCAAGTAGTGCTTGAATGGTAAGACTGCAGTCCCATGCCTGACTACCATAACTCTACATAGATTTCAAAAATGTATTTATCGAAATGAATAACTAGAACTAGTAGATTCAAACACTACTATTAATTACAGTAATCGCATCCAACACGATATATAATTTGTTTACATACTTGCATAGTGATTCCGTCTTCTGCTACCCATAAGTAATCTTCAACTCTAGGAATATGCTTCTTGAAAGCTTCTCCATTCGGATCTTCAACCCAGCAAGCAAGCATCATAAGTGGCTGCATGGGAAATTGGACAATATGAATAATAATAGAAAATAATATCTTGAAGATGGGGAATATGTGTTTCACCTACCTTCTCAACACACCCGATTGTGATGTATCGACTATTCTCGTCCTCATAATGGATGTGTTCTATTGCTTTCTGAACTGCTCTCTCCCTTATCTTGTTAAAGGGCCAAGTGTTGATAACAGATTCTCCAACATAATAGACACCATCCCATAAGAGACGTTGTACACTACCATGAGGATAGTAGTTATCAGCCTTAGCACAGACATGGCGCATTTTGCTCCACTTGATATTTTTGTAAGGTTCATTGTAAATTTCTTCTCTAAATTGCTGAATGAGAGGTGTGATAGCACCAACAAACTTTCTCCCATACAAGTACGACATAGGCATGAACGTCAATCGGCAATGGCAGAACATTTTTGCTGCATTTTGCATTCAATGAAATGTACAACAACGGTATGAGAATGTTTATAATTACACTAGTTATGTAATCTTGGAAATTTTAGAAAGAAAATGAGACAAAGATGACGATAACTTACACGGATGAAGAGGTACAACGGAAGGGTAGAACCAAAACTCTGGAGGCATGGGGTTGCATCCATCCCACTCATACACACCAAGTATCTGTTATTGAAACAATAAAAATAAATTAAGTGAAATGAGTATAGTCTAGTACCTCAACATATATATAATATGAGATCTTTTCAAGATTAACATCTTGAATTGTATATCAATATTTGCAATATTCCTTAACGGTTAGCTTGTAATGAAAATAAATTCAAAATTGTCACATAACGATAGATATCATCGATCCATATATATGTACAAATTCAAGTAGGCATACCGCCATCCAAGTCTTTCCCCATGAGCCAGAGCCCATTGCTCCGCCATTGTCAAGAATCCACTTGCGAGCTCTAGCGCAGGCATTGTCAAGGCCGCCGTCAGGGCCTTCTCCTAGAATGCGCATGGCGAGGTAGTTTAGAACCGTGCACATCATCATGCTCGGACCCTCAATATGTAACCCCCACCCTCCATCTTCATTTTGGTGGCAGTACATGTACCACAACATTTCCCTCTTGTGATGCTCATTGAACACTGTGTCAATAGTACCCGAGATGTACATGCAAAAGACCTGTAATTTCATTTTATTTTTGTACATTAGAAAATTATTAAACCTAATTAATACTCTAATTACTTAACTAATACAAGGTCTTTATAAGCTAATTAAAACTTGGTACCAGTGGAGGGATGTAGAACATAACGCCAGCATTTTCTGCGGGCCAATGGCCGTGTGGCGATTGCAAAGCGGACCAAAAGTTCATGGACCTCCTCATGGCAGCATCAGCTTTTTGGAATGTGATTTCCTCACCATCTTCAACTTTCACTTGGGGAATTGTTTGTTTGAAATTATTCTCTCTTAGCATCTACATTTACTCAAAAATTAAAATGACACTATAAGAATATTGTATGGATGGATAAGTTAAAGGATAAATTTCACTCTCTCTTACAAATTTTAGGCCTTGTCACAAAATGCCCCATAAATTTTAATTTGTAACATTATAATTTTCTCCTAAAACTTTAAACTTTTACAAATTTCTTAGAATCTTTTCACCTAATATGATTGCATACATAACCTAATAATAATTTTACACCCGATTCTATAATAAGATGTGGAGTTCGATTCTCTCCACCTCAAATTCAAAATTCATATATAAATATAAATATATATATATATATATATATAGCTTGCTAGAACATAATGTGAATAGATTGTGTCAAGAATACTATTGTTGAATTTATATATATATATATCTATATATAAATATATTATGGGGCTAGTAGAATCATGAACCCATATTCCCATCCGACTTTACTAATTTATCAGACACAGGAAACCTTGTGTGTCTGATATTGGCCTTCGAACTATTTTGACCATATAGTTGTCAAATACTCTACTTTTACAAGGACTTAATTATTTAGGATAAGTCTGCGGTAAAGTTTTTTTTATATATTCTATTAATAGAGTTTATTTTGAAACCATTAAGATGTAATCAAACGGTTGAGATGTTGCTTGTGCATGACAGTTATAATGTATCTAACTTCATACTAGTATATACTAAAAAAATTAAAAATAATTTATAAAAAAATTTTAAAAAAAAACCTAAAACACCCTCTGATGGCGATCCAGTCCCCCCCGGCGGCCGTGACACCGATGAAGCCCTGCCATCCCCCTAGTCTTGTAAATTCGTCGGGCGCCCCAGCCTAATCCTGCCCAAATGGGCAGAAAAGAAAAATCGGGCTGGGCTTAGCCCGATTAATTGGCAGGCCGGGTTGGGCTCGCCTGAATTTTGAAACTATAAGCCCAGCCTAGCCTAAAAGCCCAAAGAGCTTAAAATAGGGCCGGATAAACGGGCTTTTGAAAAAATAAAAAATAATAAAAAAAAAGGAAAAAAGAGAGATAGATATGGGCGGGCTGCCCTAAACGGGCCGGGCTCAAAGGTAAGGCCTGGCTCGGCCCTTATACTTGCATCGAGCTGGGGCTAGGCTGAGCCCGCCCTCGGGACAAAAATGCGGGCAACGGGCTAGCCCGCTTAGCTAGCCCATATTTACAACACTACTGACCCCCCACACCAGATCTGCTCCCCGCGATGCCGACGACCAAGTCCCCCAAACCCAGTCCCCCCCCCCCCCCCTGCCCCCACCTGGCGTCTAGCTTCCCTCACCAAGCTGCCCCCAAGATTCGGTCCCTCTGCAACTCGTCCTCCCCCCCCCCCCCCCCCCCGGCGTCGACCTTCCCCCGGCAAGCCGCCCCCAAGATCCAATCCCTCTGCAACTCGGCCCCCCGCCCAGCTACCCTATCTGGTCCCTCTGCAACTCAAGCCCCAGACCGAAAAACTTCGTGCCCCCCCCCCCCCCTCACTAGATGACGAGCCCCTCCCTCCCTCCTTCTTGACCCCGGCGACATAAACCTCCCCCCCCCCCCCCCCTCAAAACCTTCAACCAGTGAAGATGGATTTTTTAAAAAGTTATTTAAATTTTTTTAATTTCTTAGTCAGTAGTGATACTATTATAAGGTAAAATGTATTATAATTACCGTATACAAGTAATATCTCAACCGTTTGATTACATCCGAACGATTTAGAAATGAACTCTACCGATAGGGTATATAAAAATGGCGCTACCACTTATTCTCCCTATTATTTATTTATCATTTTTATTACTTTTTGTATTTTTTGGTTCTCGACGACAAGGCATGTTCAACCAAATATGGCTGAGATCATGGTTGCCGACAATACTGTAACAGGCTGGTTCATTGATAATATTACTTTAAGGTAAAGGGTTAATTTTCGATGTTCTTTTCATTCAGAAGCCATTATTACTCCGTGAGTCCAAAATCCGCATCTAAAATAATATACGTCCTTTCTTAGTCACTTAGAGTCTACGTAACCTAAATAAAATAGAAAAAGTGATTACATTAATGATGTAAATAATTTCACACATAACTCTATTACAAAATAAAAATCTGGGTTTAAAATTTAAACCCTCCACCTTCAATTTTTTAAAAGATAATTAGAATAAGACCGAAAATAATAATGACAATTATAAGCTGGTCAATTTTATAATTGTTGTATGAAATTTCAGTGTTTTTTTTTATTTTTTATTTTTTAGCGAGCCCAGTTAATGTTTGTGGGTGTCGTTTTATCTAAATTTTACAATTACCCTTATTGATTTAGGGTTAATTTAAATTTATCAAAATAAAAAAAATATATATATAGGTAAATTTACCAACAGTGAAATGTTCAAAATATCAATTAGCATTGAATATTCATGTGTATAACTAGAGTTTTTTTTCCCTTGATCGCGTCCTCAAAATTGACAATGAAATTTAATTAGCAATATTTTATTTTTGACGAATTAATAATTAATTAGAGAGTACACTTCCATAGCTTGAAACCTACCTGGAGACGCCAAATGTGGTCACTGCAGGGCTTAACCTTGTAGCGGTTTCTGTAGAAATTTTGGCGAGCATCTTCCACTTGAGCGCGCTTTTCCGGAGTGCCGGCGTTCGGATCGAACTCGAATATCTGTCTTCCTAAGAAGTTGTTTGTGCTGAACAAGTATGGATCTTCTGTACCCGCTCCATACTTAACCTTCCACATTCTATCAAATTATTTCCTTCGAAATCTTCTGATTCTTATATATATATATATATATTATAGGAGAATCCGAAAGCAGAAATATTGGACTCAACAATCTAGTGCCTGCAAGTTGAAGCCGCAACATAATTATGTGTTACTTTATAATTGCAATAGTTCACAGAGTATATATATATATATATATATGGAGTGCATATACATTAGAACATGCACAAAACACATATCTTTGGGCATACATATATACACGTCACAAACAAAAAAAAATAAAATTAAAGAGAGAGAACTGGAAACATAAGATGGAGAACTCCAGTAGCTTACCGAAGGAGAAGAGCGTGGAACGAAATAATTAAAGAGACACACACACACACACATATATCTACAAACATATGGAGAGAGAGAGAGAGGGAGAGAGAGAGAGAGAGAGTTCGGCTAGTGATGGGAAGATGCATGGAAAGCCAAATCTATATAGCTTTTATTACGCCTTCACCTACCATCTACAACGCATAAATTAATCCCACGGTACTTTTTTTTTAATTAAATTAAAGCAAAATCTATTACCTTTTTTTTTTTTTTTTAATAATTAAATTTGGGTTACTCTTCTGTCTACTTTTGTCCAAGTCAATGAGCGTGTGTGTGTGTTTATAAGAAAAAAAAAGGAGAAGGAGAAGTTTTATATTTGCAGATATTAAACATTGTGAATAATCCAATTTGATTACCTTTTTCCTTTATTTTTTTCTTTTCTTTTCTTTCATGATATTTTATTCTATTGGCTAAGAGGAGAGGCCATGGTTTGAAAAATAAAAAGTCATCGACTTCTATTTTATGTAAAAGAGTGAAACGTCATGAAGAAGAAAAACAAAAAAGTTTTCTTTTATAAAGTAAAAGTTCAAAAAAAAAAAAAAAAAAAAAAGAAAAAAAGAAACACGACAAAGAACACCTGAACGACAAAGCAACATAAAGTCAAGAAGAAGGGGGAAAAAGGCAGCAGAACACGACACTTTTGAAACACTTAAAAGCAGCCCACAAAAGTAATTATGGTTAATTTCATTAATAGCACTTGTAGAAATTTTATTATTAAAAATAATATCACTTTTTTTTTCCTTCATTACTAGCAGTCAAAGCCTTTGATATGTGGGGCCCAGCAGCATTTAATGTATGTCAAATTACGGGTTTACCCTCATTTCCCACCAGTCCAAATATCCCTCTCCCTCGTATGTGTAATAACCAACCTTTTTACAAATTTACGATTTCCTTTTTAAGGAATCAAAAGTTTGTATTATGTATGTTAATATGAAATACTTGATCTGATTTATCAGAATTATGATTTATGTATGATTTTATTCCAGTCAAATTTTGATCAGAATAATCTAAGGTATGATTTAGTCAGTTCTGCAGTTTTATAAACAGTATAAAATTATACTGTGAAAAACTGTAATTACGGATAGCGAAGCCAAATTAGGTTTGGGATTATTGTAGAAAATCAAGCGCAATATTTAGAGTAATAAGAACCAAGTAGTTTTTAGTTCTAAGAGAAATTTTTACGAAGTTCGGTTAAGTGCAGATAAATTCTGGACTGCAGTCCAGTAAAACAGTACTGCTATTAGTGAAAACAATATTTGTAAAATCCTTATTAGTATGATTATGGACTGCATTAGGGGAGGAAAACCAAATGGAACCTTGTTAGGGGGACACCTAACCCTTGTGATGATTAATTGGAATTATTGGATTTTTTTTTTTTTTTTTTTGAAAATCCTAGAAAGTATTAGCATTAATTAAGCTTGGAGCAAACTTGGCCAACACACTTCCTCATATGGCCGGCCACCTCTTGGAGCCTAGGAGAATTGTAGTTGTTTTTGGAGGACCTAAATGCAAACTAAACAATAAAAATTAAAGTTTGGCTTTTTATTGTGTGGTAAAATTTTGTCTTGAGTCATTGGACACATCACCCTTTTTGGTTCATCTTCTTGCTCTCTTCTCCTCCAAGATAGCTGACCTTCAAGAGTGAGAAAAACAGTGAGAGTGGTCAGTTTTTGAGTGAAAAATCAAGGAGAAAAATTTGAAATCCAAGCCTAGATCCACTTCTAAGTTTTAAGGTAAATCTATTAAACCCCTTAGCTTTTCATTTGAGTTTTTGTTCAATGATTTAGATGTATTTTCAGTTTGGTATGTATGAGCTTAAGCTCAATTATTTTTCATTCAATGGTTTAGTTTAAATTAGTATGTGCTTGATTAGGTTTATGGTAAGTTAAATCTATGTTTTGGTATGCTAGATCTAGGTTTTTGGCTTTTGCTTTTGAAGTTATGCTTTAAAGTATGTGCTTGTATGTGTATGTTTAGTAATGGCTTGTTATATGTCCCCACATGTCTAGGAAGATTTATGGTATGCTTGTGTTATGGTTAATTGCTTGTATGTTGAATTAGAATGAGAAAAATCAACTTAAACCCTAACTTGGTAAAAATTGTGCTACATGGGTAAAATGGATGAACAAGTGTATGCTAATGGAAATCTTGCGTAATACGCTGCATGTATGATGTAAGCTCACGGTTGCGACCGTTTGAGGTAGGGTGTGCGTTATTTCGCGTAACGAACGTTTGAAAACCAAGCTGCCAGTTTTCGGATAAAACTGGGCAGTAATTTTTAAACGAAATTTTGAAGCCCTTAGAGGCAGATTTTGGAAAAAGTTAAAACTATAAAGTTGTATAAATTTAAAAATCCTATGGGGTAATGTGGACAGAATTTGAAAAATAAGCTCCAAAGGCTTCCATTTTCGTGAAAACCCGAGCCTGGCCAGTCCCAGACCCTATGCACGGCCAGGATTTTTCAATGAGGAAAATGAACAGGTTAAGGGCAGAATTAGGTTTTGTTCAAAAAATGAAAGTTGCAGGAATTTAGGAGGTCTACAACTTTCATGAAGAAAACTTTTTCAAATTCAAAGTAAATTTTAAAATAAAACTGAATCTTCAAACTGAGCAGGAAATAGGCAATCCTGCACAAGATTTTCAAAACGGTGCATGAGCAACAAATTCTTGTACATGCACTGCTAACTGAAATTATTGGACTGTTTTCTATGAACGATTTTCAAAACGTCCCAGTTTTACTATCTTTACAAAATAATCAGTTCCAGTTTTATAAAAATGGTTTAAAAAGGTTTTAAAGTATGTTAAGTAAGTTAAGAAATTGATTAACTATGGTAAGACATATAGTAATCAGTTATATTACTAAAAATTATTATTGAACTAAGTATATTTAAAGTATACTTATAGTAACCAAATAGGTTACTAATTTTATATGTTAGGTTTTGAAACCAAGGTTACTTAGGATAACCAAATTTGATACTACTAATGGGTTTTGGTAACCCAATAAGATAGTAACCTAATTATATTTGGGCTTATACCCAGGGTTACTAACAGTAACCTAAAAGGATATTATAACTAATCAAGATTTGTTTTAAGTAATCAAACATAATACGGTTTGATTGTTTTTAGGACAGGTGCCCTAAGGTTACATCTAGTAACCTAATAGGATACCATGCTAGTAGGGGACATATAACTAGGGTAAATGTTGAATGTTGGTTAGGATACCAACATTTAATATAATAAACTATGGTAAGATAGAATGATTCTTACGTCTTTTTTGGAAACAGGCAAGTAACCTGTTGTTGCAATTCGTTGGAGCAACAAATCCTAGCGCTAGTATAATCTGTAAGTACAACTCCGCCTACAGCATAGGCTAATTATTTTTATTGATTGCATGTTTTTAAAATTCATGCACTTATGTATGTGATGCATATGATTATGTTTTATTATTGTGACATCATGAAGCATGTTCACTAATAATAATGTACATGATAAGAGTAATACTAAGTTCAAGTAAGAAAATGTTTTTAAGTAAGATATTAAGCAGTTTTAAATCGTGTCGTATCGACCTGCACTAGGTCAGGATTGGTTCATGGTTTGAGTTGGACAGGGCTGGCCGCCCCAACCATTCCATGGCAGCGCGCCACGGTACTTACACTTAAGTTAAGGGCCCATAGTATGTTAAGTTAAGAAAGAATAAGAAAGCATAATTGATTCATGCATTGATTAAGTTAAATTGTTTTTGCGGGTTAATAGTTGTACTTGCTGAGCGAAAGCTCACAACTTACGTTTATGTTGTAGGTAAGCTCCCTATGAGCAATACTTGATATAAGACAGTGGGGCATGGCATGGCTAACTGTGAAACTACGGGATGGAGACCGCTACGCGTTTTGTGTCAAATATATGTTATTTTTATTGAGTCTAATTAGTTGCTTTTCGAAACAAGTTTAATACTTTAATACTCAAATAGACATGTATATATGGTTATAAGTAATTATATGGTTGAGTTACCTATATGATAAAAAAAAAAAAAAAAAAATTTCCGTATGTTCTGCTAGTTAAGTAGGTGTCAGTATTTATGTAAAATAAGTAAGGTAACGGCCTACGTAAGGCGGGTCGTTACAGTATGCTCCAAAAAAAATTTTCAAACCAACATCTACAATGTTTTAGATAGAGAAACTGAAATCTAGAGAGAGAAAGAGTTGCCACCCACTGGAACCGCTCGGAAACCGTCTGAAATCACCACGAAAGCCCTTTATAAATCGCTTGAAAGTCTGTGAACGTTGGAGAATTTTTTAAAACTACCCATGTCGAAACCCACGAAATTGGCTGAGAAAAAAATTACTCCTGAAAATCTATTTTTATTTTATGAGAGAAAACTTAGATAAATTTCTTTGAAAGTAGATGCATTATTGTAATTAACGCTGATACCTTTTGATTTTCTTTCAATTACTACATGAGAACAAGATAAATGTAATATCCAAAATTTTTACGAACTCATGATTTTCTTGTATATAAGAAATCTAAACCTCGTATTATGTGTTTATGTGCAATTTTATGAAAATTATGAATACCAATACAAAATTCATAGTTTTATTAGTATGGAGTTGAGTTCTCGGTAATTAATTACGAGACTCCATAAGAGGCCTTTTAAGGAAAAAAAAAATGCATGACGGAATTTCATAAATTTATGATGGTCAAAGTTTGATCGAAAAAGTCAAAGTTGACCAGAATAGTCAAAGGTTGACCAAAGAAGTCAAACATAAGACGGTACTGTGATACAATCAGCAATATGGGAAATATACTGTGAAAACCGTCTTTACAGACAAGATAGTATAATTAAGTTTTAAAACCACCATAGAAAAATCAAGCACCTAAAATAGGATATTAAGGGGCAAAGGGCTTTAAATAAAAAGAAAAATTTTTATACAGTCCAACTATACACAGATAAATTTTGGACTGAAGTTCAGTATAACAGTACTGAATTGTACTGTGTATTAGTAACACAGTATTAGAAATATCTGTGTTGGTTTAAAATGGACTGCTTATTGGAGAAAGTGGCCAAACAAGGCCTTAGTGTGACATCAATTTTATTTGGATTTATGACATCATAATTCCATGAACCATGCATGTAAAGACAAGTGTCTTGTTCTAGAACATTCTTCCTTGTTCTCCAAGCTTCATGGCCGGCCACCTAGCATGCCTTTTTGGCAAATTTTCAAAAATTTAGGGGTCAAATTGCAATTTTTAAAAGTTCCCTTTTGCCTATAAATATGGGTGACTTTTATTCATTTTTATTCAAAAATTTGGGGAGGTTCTTGCCAATTTTCTCCTTGAAAATCAGCAGCCAAGGAAGAGAGAAAGAGGAAAGAAAAATCAAAATTTCCAAAGGGGTTTTGCTTAGGAGAATTCGGATTTGAGCTAGAGCCAAGAAAAAGTTTGAAAAAAAAAATTTTTGGAACCCATTGTGGCTAAGTGGCCGGCTGTGATAAGGAGGAAAGGTAAGGAAAAATGTTATTTGGTTTTGGTTGATTTTGGTTCAAGGAAATACCAAAGAATTAACTAAAATTTTGGTGCAAGATTTGGTGGAGGAACCGGTTGGTGGCAGCCAAGGAAAAGAAAGAAAAGTTTTGGGATCCAAGCTTGACAAATCAATTCCAGACCCTATAGGTAATCTTTCCAACCCTAAGCTTTAATTTGAGCTTTCAATTTGGAATTTAGTTGTATTTCAAGTTGAAAAATGTAAGAGCATAAGCTCAAGTTTTCTTTGCCCTAGATTTGTTAGTTGTGGTGCTTGATTTAGATATTAAGGGTGGTTGGTTTGATTTTGTGCTTTGCTTTTTGATTTATGCTTGTTGGATAGGTTGCATGCTAGATGTGAATGGTTGTGTGTCCCCTGATTTTTGGTCCAAAATCTGCCCTAGGCAGTGCATGTTTGGCTGCTAGCTTAAGGGTGGATGATTGATGCTTGTTGGAATGAGATGCAAAAGTTAGAACCATGCAAACCTAGGATTAGAGCTTTTTGGGTTTGGTTTGCATGGACCCGTTCGAGCTGCATGTGACTGTATGTGGGATGTTAGAAACGCTGCATGTTTGTTTTGTAGGCTCCCGAAGTGGTCGGTTGAGTTAGACTTCGTGAAATAGGACGTAAACCGGACTTTACAACCGAAACTGCCAGTTTCGGATTCGAAACTGGCCAGTCTCGGGAAAGTGGAAATTTGAGGTCTTTAGAGGCTGAATTGGGTAAAACGTAAAACACGAAAGTTGTTCGGAACGATTTTTCCTAGGCAACATCGTGGGCAGAATCCCAAAATGAGGCTCCAATGGCCTCCGTTTCTATAAAAACCCGAGGCTGGTCTGCCCAGACCCAATTAACATGATCAGCCAGTTTCAAACAAAAATTGACAAAAATACAAGCAGAACTAGATTTTTCGTAAAACATGAAAGTTTTAGAATTTTCGAGAGCTACAACTTTTGTGAAAACAAGTTTTTCAAATTCGGAGTGGATCTTTAAAACTGACACTGTTTTACGAGGGGTGTGCAGGGAACCGAAAATTCCTGCACATGAATTTTTACAAACATTTCCGAAAAACTGTATTTTGTTTAAAACCGCTATTTTAAGTATAAAAACTGTTCCAAAGGTAGTTTTTAACCTTAAATGACTTTTATAAAGATCCATTTCAAAAATATGAATTTTAACAAGAAGATTAAGGAAATTTTGAAGCTAATTACACAAGATTTCCAAAAAGTAAGAAAATAGAATTTTTTGAGATAAATTGTAAACAAACCGATTACGGACAGTAACCAGGAATAATACCCTAGTTACTGGGCTTAGCCCCAAAGCCCAAGGTTTTTAAGAAAACCTAGCGATATGTCAAGGGCCTAGCCAAGAGGTTATCCAACGTAGCTTCTTAAGGAATAATCAAAGTTCGATTATTCTTAAACAGTAGGATGACTAATTGTGACCAAGTGAGATATCAGGTATCGGGGACATACAACTAAGATTTTGTAGGCATGTTGGTTAGGACACCAACATTCCATAACAAGAATTAGACTCTTATCTATATCATTCATCAAGCAGGAGGAAACCTGCAGCTGTACCCGAAAGAGGAGCAGCATTACGTACGACGTAGTAAAAGAGGCAAGTATCGAACCTCACCTACAGTATGAAAATAGTAAAAACTATTTTCAAGTATACTATATTTTCAAGTATACATGCTATGTTGTGCTATGATATGAGATGCCATGTTGTGTGATGCTATGCTATGGCTATGATGTGCTAAGTTATGTTATGACATGTTATGCCATGTTTACAAAAATGCCATGTTTACAAAAGTGCCATGTTTTTAAAAATGCCATGATTTCAGAAATGCCATGTTTTCAAAAATGTCATGGTTCCAGAAATGATATGTTTTCAAGAAGGCCATGTTATGGCAAATGTTGAGTATGATATGACATAGTGACATCATGAAGCATGTTCACTAAGGTTAAATCACATGGTAAGATAAATCAAGTAAGGTGCCGTACCAACCTCCCGTGATCGAGGAGGCTACATGTTTCAGTTGTGATATTCACCTTCCGTGATCGAGAAGGGTCAAGTTATAATTCCCAGAACTGTTAGGGCCTTGCAAACCCTAGCTTTGTCTGGAGGCTGCGCGCTTTTGGTACGGACACTATGGGCCCACATGTTGAGACAAGATAATAAAGATTGAGTCTATAATAAAACATAAGACATTCAATCAATCATAAATGGTTCATGCATGAGTTTCGTGATAATTGGCATGTTTCTGTTTTAAAGATACTTGAAATATTTTTGTGAGATTATGTTTGAAATTGCTGGGCGAAAGCTCACTCTTATATTTCATACTGTAGGTAAGAAGCCTGCAGCTTAAGTGGTGGGCTATGCAGACGATGCGGCGGGTGAAAGGCGGTGTGGGATACCACTACGCATAATTTTCCGCATTCAATATGTTAATACTTCAAAAAGTATATTATGTTTTGTTATATGTATGAAGTTTGAAGACTTAAAAATTTTACTTTCAAAATGGTATGTATGCTTAACAAGTTTTTCTCTACAAGATGACGTATGTGAATATGTTTAAAAAAAAAAAAAAAAAAAATTTCTCAAATTTTCAAGTAAAGAACAAGTATGTATGGTGTCGATCTGGCTTGGGAAGTCGCGGCGTCACAGTTTGGTATCAGAGCGGTATCCTGCCAGCCTACTTCACTTCGCCCTACATCGCTTCTGCAACGGCCCAAGTAAGTTATGTTATTTTTTCCATTAGAATTAGTTAAGATCTTATGGGTATAGTAAGTATCTTCCTTCAACGGCCATGCTGGAAAATGTTGGACACGGGGATAACGTTGGGTGGTGCCTTAGCTTGGTGGTGGCAACCAGGTGACATTCGGAAATAATGGGAAAGTTTTATATCTTCCCAAATGTTATGATTATGTACTCCTGTTGTGAAAGAGATATGAACAAGATCATGATGAATTCAGATATGTTCATGTTATGCTTTTATATGGAAAGAAGATTATGGTTCTATATAAAAGAAATGATTTTATTAATTTAAAAATAAAAGAAGCTAAGTTTATTTCCTTATTTTCCGTATAGAGCCATGCCACCAAAGCGTAGAAGAGCACCGATCCAAGACGTTGATCTTGCGGCCCAGCTGAATGAGCTAAGACAAATGATGTTAGCCCAACAGCAAGAGATAGGGGGGCTTAGAGCTCAGTTGGCTCACCAGAATCAGGGACCTCCTGATGCCAGGGTACCACCAGCACCGGTGAATCGGCCTGCTGCACCGGAAATTCCTGATGCTGATTCGGTGATTCCGGAAAACCCTATAGCTCTTGAAGTGCCTGTTGCACCTGTGGCTGTTCCACCAGCACCCCGAGTTCGAACTCCGGAAGAACTGTATGACAGTTTTCGGCGCATGAAGGCACCAGAATTTGAAGGTTCAACAAACCCAATTGACGCCGACAACTGGTTGATTGACCTCCAGGTTATCCTGAACTTCCTCAGGCTCAATGATCAAGAGAAAATCCTCTGTGCATCCTTTGTGCTAAAGAAAGATGCTCGCCTTTGGTGGGAAGCAGTTCAGATCCGGTGGGATGTTACCCAAATGACTTGGGAGGACTTTGTGGAGGAATTTAAAGAAAAATACTTCAACACCGAAGTTATGGAAGCTCAACAGGACGAACTCAGTAATTTTCGCCAGGGAAATCTGTCGGTAGCTGAGGCAGTGCAAAAATTTGAGCAACTAGCACGTCTCTGTCCTCACCTCTTCAGTTCCGAAAGGGACAAAGTGCGAAAGATGATGAAGATGTTTCGCTCGGATTTGGCAGTGGTGATCAACAGTGGACCCTATCCACCAACCACCGTTGTAGATTGTGTCAGCCGAGCAGTTCGAGCTGAATACTGGGTAGGGCAGAACAGAGAGCAACGGGCTAAGTTTTTCCAGGAAAAGAGGGAAGAAAAGGCCCAAGTTAAGTAGAACCAAGTCAAGCAAGGCCAGACCTCACAACAAAAAGGTCAAGGAGGACCTTTGGGTCAAAACAACAACAGACAATACGGCAGCAACCAACAGAAAAAGAAGTGGAATGCAGGAAGACAGGGGATGCAACAGAATTTTCCCCAGAAGAAAAATACTCCTGATAGCAACAGTTATCCCACTTGTCAGAAATGTGGGAAGAAGCACCCGGGAGATTGCCGTGCTGGAAACGGTCGCTGTTTTCTATGTGGCAAGGAAGGCCACTATGCTAGAAGCTGCAATCTCAATCCCCAGAGTCCGCAGAATCAACAGAGAGGACAGGGATCTCAACTTCACGCTGCACAGATGAAGCTCGAGGGACCTGCAATCTCTTAAGGCAGGCTAGAAGCTCCGGAACCTCAAGGACGCATCTACGCTTATACAAAAGAGGATGTTCAAGCTGGACCTTCCACCGTGGTGACAGGTCAGCTTCCTTTTGCCCAACAAGATGCTTACGTGTTAATTGATTCTGGAGCTACGCATTCATTCACATCACCTAGGTTTGCTAAGAAACTAGGTAGAGCAAGTGATAGAATTGGAAGAACATTTAGGACTGCATTACCCTCCGGGGAGATTCTGTTGTCTGATTATTGGATACGTCACGTTCCAATAATTATATGTGGTAGGGAAATGTATGTCAACTTGATCATCATTGACCTATATGACTACGATGTCATCTTGGGTATGGACTTCTTGGGGAAGTACAACGCCGTTATCGACTGTCCACGACGAACTGTCATGTTCAAGCCTATGGGAGACGAGGAGTTTATTTTCAGAGGATCTACTCCAAAACAGTCAAAGATGTTTATTTCGGCACTAAAGGCTAGAAAATTGTTGGCAGAAGGATATATGGGATTTCTAGCCAACGTGGTGGATAAGACGCAAGAGACTGATAGTAGACCAGAAGAAGTACCGATAGTCAAAGAATTTATGGAAGTTTTTCCCGAAGAATTGCCAGGATTGCCATCAGAACGAGAGATCTCTTTTGAGATTGAATTACTTCCTGGATCGGCACCAGTATCTAAGGCACCTTACAGGATGGCGTCTGCTGAACTTAAGGAACTGCAAATTCAGTTACAGGAGCTTCTGGATCGGGGATTCATTCGTCAGAGCTACTCACCATGGGGAGCCCCAGTTCTGTTCGTTAAAAAGAAGGATGGCACTCTTAGGATGTGCATTGACTATCGGGAATTAAATAAGATAACCATCAAGAACAAGTATCCTTTGCCTCGGATCGATGATTTGTTTGATCAGCTGAGAGGAGCTTCAATTTTCTCGAAGATTGACTTACGATCCGGATATCATCAGCTCCGAATTAGGGAAGGAGATGTCCCCAAGACGGCTTTCCGTACGCGATATGGACATTATGAGTTCCTCGTTATGCCATTCGGATTGACGAATGCTCCAGCAGCCTTTATGGACCTAATGAATCGAGTATTCAAGGATTACTTGGATAAGTTTGTTATCGTCTTTATAGATGATATATTGATTTATTCAAGGTCAAAGGGGGAGCACGAGGAGCACCTAAGGATCGCTCTGCAGATTTTAAAGCAAAACCAGCTCTACGCTAAATTCACAAAGTGTGAATTTTGGTTGGAAAAGGTCCATTTCTTAGGACATGTGGTCTCTAAGGACGGCATATCTGTGGATCCGGCTAAGATTGAAGCAGTAAGTGAATGGCCAGCTCCGAAAAACATCATAGAAGTACGTAGTTTCCTCGGCTTGGCGGGCTATTACCGACGTTTTGTTGAAGGATTTGCTAAGATTGCAGCACCACTCACCGCACTTACACGGAAAGGAAAGAAGTATGAATGGACTGCAAAATGTGAAGAGCACTTCCAAGAGCTGAAAAATAGGCTGACTTGCGCTCCGATCCTCACAATTCCGAATGTGGAGGAAGGAAACTTCGTAATATACAGCGATGCTTCCAAAATAGGATTGGGAGCCGTTCTCATGCAGAATGGAAAGGTGATCGCTTATGCTTCACGACAGCTTAAGGATCATGAGAAGAACTATCCTAAGCATGATTTGGAACTTGCGGCGGTAGTATTTGCGCTCAAAATCTGGAGACACTACCTTTACGGTATTAAGTGTGAAGTTTACACGGATCATCAGAGTTTGAAGTATATCTTCACACAAAAGGAGCTTAACATGAGGCAAAGAAGATGGCTCGAATTGGTGAAGGATTATGACATAGACATCCGTTACCATCTAGGGAAGGCTAACAAAGTAGCCGATGCCCTTAGTCGGAAGTCGTCTTCCTCGTTAATGTCCCTACAATCGTTGATCGAACCTCTTCAGAAGGAGCTAGTGGAAGCTGGAATAGAGCTTATCACGGGAAGTTTAGCTGCCCTAACCTTCCAACCTACCATTTTGGATGGCATGAAGGAGCGACAAGAAGGAGATGCCTCGCTGCTTAGAACAAAGAATGAGGTCTTGGAAGGAAAGGAGTCGGACTTCAACATATCAGATGAGGGCATACTCTATCGAAAAAATAGATTATGCATTCCTAATGAGGACGAGTTGAAGGAGCAAATCATGAAGGAGGCTCATAAGACTCCATATTCCGTTCACCCAGGAACTACAAAGATGTACCAAGACTTGAAGGAAAGTTTTTGGTGGCCCAGAATGAAGAATGATGTTGCTACCTTCGCCAGTAAATGCCTTACGTGTCAAAGGGTTAAGGCAGAACATCAACGTCCAGGGGGAGAGTTGCAGAAAATTTCCATCCCAGAATGGAAATGGGACCAAGTGACCATGGATTTTGTAGTTGGTCTACCCCGAACTCCTAGTGGCAATGACGCTATTTGGGTGGTTGTTGATCGTTTGACGAAGTCTGCACACTTTATTGCCATCAAGCTTAGCTTTTCAGTAGAGCAGCTAGCGGAATTATACGTCGCGCAGATCGTTCGCTATCATGGGATTCCGAAATCGATTATCTCGGATCGTGATGGACGTTTCACTTCTAAGTTTTGGAGGAGTGTACATCAAGTCATGGGTACAAAGCTCACTTTTAGTACGGCTTTTCACCCTCAAACGGATGGACAATCAGAGAGGACCATTCAGACCCTAGAAGACATGTTGCGAGCGTGCGTGATGGATTTCAAAGGGACTTGGGATAACTAGCTTCCTTTGATTGAGTTCTCGTACAACAACAGTTTTCAAGCTTCGATTGGAATGGCTCCTTATGAAGCCCTGTACGGGAGAAGGTGTAGATCTCCAGTGCACTGGTACGAGACAAGAGAGAAGGAACTTGTGTCCACGGATTTTATTCGAAGGACCACTGAGGCCGTGAAACTTATACGCCGACGGATGGAAACTGCATTTAGTCGACAGAAGAGCTATGCTGACAAACGCAGAAGACCTCTAGAATTCCAAGTAGGAGACTTGGTTTTCCTCAAAGTTGCTCCATTCAAAGGAGTTATGAGATTCGGAAAGAAGGGGAAATTGAGTCCAAGATACATAGGGCCATTCGAAATACTGGATAGAGTTGGTAATGTGGCCTATAAGTTGGCTTTGCCCCAGGAATTAACATATGTACACAACGTATTTCATGTGTCGATGCTAAAGAAGTACATCTCAAATCCATCTCATGTATTGGACCACGAACCAATTGAGGTTCACGAGGATATGACGTATGAGGAGAAACCGGTTCAAATCTTGGCACGAGAAGAAAAGGTGTTAAGGAACAAGGTTATACCTTTAGTAAAGGTCCTATGGTGAAATCATGAGATTGAGGAGGCAACATGGGAACGCGAGGAGGATATGAAGAAAAGCTACCCCGAATTGTTTTGATTTTCGAGGACGAAAATTCTTTAAGGAGGGTAGATTGTAATATCCAAAATTTTTACTAACTCATGATTTTCTTGTATATAAGAAATCTAAAACTCGTATTATGTGTTTATGTGCAATTTTATGAAAATTATGAATACCAATACAAAATTCATAGTTTTATCAGTATGGAGTTGAGTTCTCGGTAATTAATTACGTGACTCCATAAGAGGCCTTTTAAGGAAAAAAAAAAATGCATGACGGAATTTCATAAATTTATGATGGTTAAAATTTGATCGAAAAAGTCAAAGTTGACCAGAATAGTCAAAGGTTGACCAAAGAAGTCAAACATAAGACGGTACTGTGATACAATCAGCAGTATGGGAAATATACTGTGAAAACCATCTTTACAGACAAGATAGTATAATTAAGTTTTAAAACCACCATAGAAAAATCAAGCACCTAAAATAGGATATTAAGGGGCAAAGGGCTTTAAATAAAAAGAAAATTTTTTATACAGTCCAACTATACACAGATAAATTTTGGACTGAAGTTCAGTATAACAGTACTGAATTGTACTGTGTATTAGTAAACACAGTATTAGAAATATCTGTGTTGGTTTAAAATGGACTGCTTATTGGAGAAAGTAGCCAAACAAGGCCTTAGTGTGACATCAATTTTATTTGGATTTATGACATCATAATTCCATGAACCAAGAATGTAAAGACAAGTGTCTTGTTCTAGAACATTCTTCCTTGTTCTCCAAGCTTCATGGCCGGCCACCTAGCATGCCTTTTTGGCAAATTTTCAAAAATTTAAGGGTCAAATTGCAATTTTTAAAAGTTCCCTTTTGCCTATAAATATGGGTGACTTTTATTCATTTTTATTCAAAAATTTGGGGAGGTTCTTGCCAATTTTCTCCTTGAAAATCAACAGCCAAGGAAGATAGAAAGAGGAAAGAAAAATCAAAATTTCCAAAGGGGTTTTGCTTAGGAGAATTCGGATTTGAGCTAGAGCCAAGAAAAAGTTTGAAAAAAAAAATTTTTGGAACCCATTGTGGCCAAGTGGCCGGCTGTGATAAGGAGGAAAGGTAAGGAAAAATGTTATTTGGTTTTGGTTGATTTTGGTTCAAGGAAATACCAAAGAATTAACTAAAATTTTGGTGCAAGATTTGGTGGAGGAACCGGTTGGTGGCAGCCAAGGAAAAGAAAGAAAAGTTTTGGGATCCAAGCTTGAGAAATCTCCAGACCCTATAGGTAATCTTTCCAACCCTAAGCTTTAATTTGAGCTTTCAATTTGGAATTTAGTTGTATTTCAAGTTGAAAAATGTAAGAGCATAAGCTCAAGTTTTCTTTGCCCTAGATTTGTTAGGTGTGGTGCTTGATTTAGATATTAAGGGTGGTTGGTTTGATTTTGTGCTTTGCTTTTTGATTTATGCTTGTTGGATAGGTTGCATGCTAGATGTGAATGGTTGTGTGTTCCCTGATTTTTGGTCCAAAATCTGCCCTAGGCAGTGCATGTTTGGCTGCTAGCTTAAGGGTGGATGATTGATGCTTGTTGGAATGAGATGCAAAAGTTAGAACCATGCAAACCTAGGATTAGAGCTTTTTGGGTTTGGTTTGCATGGACCCGTTCGAGCTGCATGTTACTGTATGTGGGACGTTAGAAATGCTGCATGTTTGTTTTGTAGGCTCCCGAAATGGTCGGTTGAGTTAGACTTCGTGAAATAGGACGTAAACCGGACTTAACAACCGAAACTGCCAGTTTCGGATTCGAAACTGGCCAGTCTCGGGAAAGTGGAAATTTGAGGTCTTTAGAGGCCGAATTGGGTAAAACGTAAAACACGAAAGTTGTTCGGAACGATTTTTCCTAGGCAACATCGTGGGCAGAATCCCAAAATGAGGCTCCAATGGCCTCCGTTTCTATAAAAACCCGAGGCTGGTCTGCCCAGACCCAATTAACATGATCAGCCAGTTTCAAACAAAAACTGACAAAAATACAAGCAGAACTAGATTTTTCGTAAAACATGAAAGTTTTAGAATTTTCGAGAGCTACAACTTTTGTGAAAACAAGTTTTTCAAATTCGCAGTGGATCTTTAAAACTGACACTGTTTTACGAGGGGTGTGCAGGGAACCGAAAATTCCTGCACATGAATTTTTACAAACATTTCCGAAAAACTGTATTTTGTTTAAAACCGCTATTTTAAGTATAAAAACTGTTCCAAAGATAGTTTTTAACCTTAAATGACTTTTATAAAGATCCATTTCAAAAATATGAATTTTTACAAGAAGATTAAGGAAATTTTGAAGCTAATTACACAAGATTTCCAAAAAGTAAGAAAATAGAATTTTTTGAGATAAATTGTAAACAAACCGATTACGGACAATAACCAGGAATAATACCCGAGTTACTGGGCTTAGCCCCAAAGCCCAAGGTTTTTAAGAAAACCTAGCGATATGTCAAGGGCCTAGCCAAGAGGTTATCCAACGTAGCCTCTTAAGGAATAATCAAAGTTCGATTATTCTTAAACAGTAGGATGACTAATTGTGACCAAGTGAGATATCAGGTATCGGGGACATAAAACTAAGATTTTGTAGGCATGTTGGTTAGGACACCAACATTCCATAGCAAGAATTAGACTCTTATCTATATCATTCATCAAGCAGGAGGAAACCTGCAGCTGTACCCGGAAGAGGAGCAGCATTACGTACGACATAGTAAAAGAGGCAAGTATCGAACCTCACCTACAGTATGAAAATAGTAAAAACTATTTTCAAGTATACTATATTTTCAAGTATACATGCTATGTTGTGCTATGATATGAGATGCCATGTTGTGTGATGCTATGCTATGGCTATGATGTGCTAAGTTATGTTATGACATGTTATGCCATGTTTACAAAAATGCCATGTTTACAAAAGTGCCATGTTTTTAAAATTGCCATGATTTCAGAAATGTCATGTTTTCAAAAATGCCATGGTTCCAGAATTGACATGTTTTCAAGAAGGCCATGTTATGGCAAATGTTGAGTATGATATGACATAGTGACATCATGAAGCATGTTCACTAAGGTTAAATCACATGGTAAGATAAATCAAGTAAGGTGTCGTACCAACCTCCCGTGATCGAGGAGGCTACATGTTTCAGTTGTGATATTCACCTTCCGTGATCGAGAAGGGTCAAGTTATAATTCCCAGAACTGTTAGGGCCTTGCAAACCCTAACTTTGTCTGGAGGCTGCGCGCTTTTGGTACGGACACTATGGGCCCACATGTTGAGACAAGATAATAAAGATTGAGTCTATAATGAAACATAAGACATTCAATCAATCATAAATGGTTCATGCATGAGTTTCGTGATAATTGGCATGTTTCTGTTTTAAAGATGCTTGAAATATTTTTGTGAGATTATATTTGAAATTGCTGGGCGAAAGCTCACTCTTATATTTCATACTATAGGTAAGAAGCCTGCAGCTTAAGTGGTGGGCTATGCAGACGATGCGGCGGGTGAAGGGCGGTGTGGGATACCACTACGCATAATTTTCCGCATTCAATATGTTAATACTTCAAAAAGTATATTATGTTTTGTTATATTTATGAAGTTTGAAGACTTAAAAATTTTACTTTCAAAATGGTATGTATGCTTAACAAGTTTTTCTCTACAAGATGACGTATGTGAATATGTTTTAAAAAAAAAAAAAAATTTCTCAAATTTTCAAGTAAAGAACAAGTATGTATGGTGTCGACCTGGCTTGGGAAGTCGGGGCGTCACAATAAACATGTGCAGATGTTTACAAACGTAGTTGGGAGCCTCTTGCAATTACCTTAGTTTTATTTTTTATTTTAAAGTTTTTAAAGGTGTTCCTGATGTAGGAACAAGAGACAAGCAAGAAAGAAGTGATAGAATTGAACATATAGAAATAGAACCACTAGAAATCATAGGGACCTTGGGATAGCGTAGAGAGCGTTTTCAAGAGTGAATAAGAACTCAAGAGACTGAAAACCAAAAATCTCAGTGTTTGTTCATGAACTAGGTCTTGATTAAAGTTTGATGATATGATGTCGACTTTTACCGCTAAAGAAGAGAAACATGAAATTTATATACTTTATACATATTTATGTAAGTCGTATCATTTACAAGTGTTAGTCATTTACATAATTACCGGGTGGTCATTTTCATAATGACCGTGCCTTTGTTAGCTTCAATACTAGTGTCGGTCATTTTCATAATTACCGGATGGTCATTTTCGTAATGACCGTGCCTTTGTTAGCTTCAATACTAGTGTCGGTCATTTTCATAATTATCGGGTGGTCATTTTCGTAATGACCATAATGACCGTGCCTTTGTTAGCTTCAATACTAGTGTCGGTCATTTTCATAATGACCGTGCCTTTGTTAGCTTCAATACTAGTGTCGGTCATTTTCGTAATGACCGGGTGGTCATTTTCATAATGACCTTGCCTTGTTAGCTTCAATACTAGTGTCGGTCATTTTCATAATTACCGGGTGGTCATTTTCGTAATGACCGTGCCTTTGTTAGCTTCAATACTAGTGTCGGTCATTTTCATAATTACCGGGTGGTCATTTTCATAATGACACTAGTATGAAACTAACAAAGGCACGGTCATTATGAAAATGACCACCCGGTCATTACGAAAATGACCGACACTAGTATTGAAGCTAACAAAGGCACGGTCATTACGAAAATGACCACTCGGTAATTATGAAAATGACCGACACTAGTAATTATAAAAATGACCGACACTAGTATTGAAGCTAACAAAGGCACGGTCATTACGAAAATGACCACCCGGTAATTATGAAAATGACCGACATTAGTATTGAAGCTAACAAAGGCACGAAAATGACCGACACTAGTATTGAAGCTAACAAAGGCACGGTCATTATGAAAATGACCACCCGGTAATTATGAAAATGACCGACACTAGTATTGAAGCTAACAAGGCAATGTCATTATGAAAATGACCACCTGGCCATTACGAAAATGACCGACACTAGTATTGAAGCTAACAAAGGCACGGTCATTATGAAAATGACCACCCGGTAATTATGAAAATGACCGACACTAGTATTGAAGCTAACAAAAGCACGGTCATTATGGTCATTACGAAAATGACCATCCGGTAATTATGAAAATGACCGACACTAGTATTAAAGCTAACAAAGGCACGGTCATTATGAAAATGAACACCCGGTAATTATGAAAATGACCGACACTAATATTGAAGCTAACAAAGGCACGGTCATTATGAAAATGACCACCCGGTAATTATGTAAATGACCAACACTTGTAAATGATACGACTTACATAAATATATATAAAGTATATAAATTTCATGTTTTTCTTCTTTAGCGGTAAAAGTCGACATCACATCATCAAACTTTATTCAAGACCTGGTTCATGAACAAACACTGAGATTTTTGGTTTTCTGTCTCTTGAGTTCTTATTCACTCTTGAAAACGCTCTCTTCGCTATCCCAAGGTCCCTATGATTTCTAGTGGTTCTATTTCTATATGTTCAATTCTATCACTTCTTTCTTACTTGTCTCTTGGTCCTACATCAGGAACACCTTTAAAAACTTCAAAATAAAAAATAAAACTAAGGTAATTGCAAGAGGCTCCCAACTACGTTTGTAAACATCTGCACATGTTTATCTTGTTCTCATGTAGTAATTGAAAGAAAATCAAAAGGTATCAGTGTTAATTACAATAATGTATCTACTTTCAAAGAAATTTATCTAAGTTTTCTCTCATAAAATAAAAATAGATTTTCGGGAGTAATTTTTTTCTCAGCCAATTTCGTGGGTTTCGACATGGGTAGTTTTAAAAGATTCTCCAACGTTCACAGACTTTCAAGCGATTTATAAAGGGCTTTCGTGGTGATTTCAAACGGTTTCCGAGCGGTTCCGGTGGGTGGCAACTCTTTCTCTATCTAGATTTCAGTTTCTCTCTCTAAAACACTGTAGATGTTGGTTTGAAAAATTTTTTGGAGCATGCGAGGGAGAGGGACATTTAAACTGGTGGGAGATTAGCGTAAACCCGTAATTTGGCATACATTAAATGCTGTTGGACCCCACATATCAAAGGCTTTGAGTGCTAGTAATGACGGGAAAAAAAAGTGGTATTATTTTTAATAATAAAATTTCTACAAGTGCTATTAATGAAATTAACCCAAATAATTAAGAAAGGCTTTCTTTCGTGTTTAAGATTAATTTTTATTAAACTATATTTTTTTATCTTAGTTTTTATTTTTTATTTTTTAAATTAATAAAATTTATAATTAATTTTTAAAAATCAATCAATTTTAACTTAAAATTTCATCTCACATATCAAACGTAAACAAAGTAATTCATGGTATTGTATTTGCTGCCAAAGAGAAAAGGAGACCATGTCCTTTATTGTTGTCAATAATCCAGCCTCAATTAAAATAGCTTATTGATGGCATTTTTAAAAAGGGTTGCATGGATAAACAGAGTTTTTTTAAGAATTTTTTTTTTAATGATACAAGGAAATTTTCATCTGATAAATGATCAAAAAAATTTTATTTAAAAAAATGACTATCAATCAATGATTGACTACAATTAATTAATGATTAACTATAATCAATAAGTTAAAAATACATTTTAATATTAGTTAATATCTGATTAATCATGATTAATCAATAATTGACTGAATTGTCTTTTTTTTTTTTTTTTTTTTTTTTTTGAAAAAGGTCATTTTTTAATTTTATAAAACTTAAGTTAGTTATTAAAAAAAAAAAAAAAACTTGTTAAAAATATTATGTTTATCCATGTATCCATTTTTAAAATTTCCATCAGTAAGCCATTTAATTGAGGCTAGATTATTGACAACAATAAAGGACATGGTCTCCTTCTTTTCTCTTTGGCAGCAAATACAATACCATGAATTACTTTTGTTTCTTCATTTCAACCTAAAAAATTTATGAAAATAATGTAATTATTAATAAATAAAAAAAGAAGAAATCAATGAATGTATCAGATGGAAGTTTAGGACAATAATGTTTTTTTTAAAAAAAAAAAAGATGTATCAGATGGAAATTTAGGACAATAATGTTTTAAAAAAATAAAAAGGTTTCCGTTTAAAAAAGAAAAAAGAAAAAAGAAAAGAAAAAGAAAAAAGAAACATAATTGGTCTCCTTTTCTGTACCTAAAAATTGCAAGCGTACTAGGCTAGCTTCAGCAAAGAGTAATCTGAACCATTTTTACTGGTTTATCTTTAATTTATTATAAGAGCTCTCAAGTCTCAACCATATCTCTTACCTTGAATCTAAAATTCTGAGTAGTAATTTTCATTTCCTCAAAATCTGCCTTACTCCAACTCTGCAAACAGGTATGTTTTTCAGTCCATACAAATAATTATATATATAGTCAATTCCACTCTAGATAAATTAGAGTTCCAACTATAGATATATATATATAGGCAGAAAATAATAATTTATACGACTACATCAAAATTTGTTTAAGTAGAGACATAACTGAAAACAAATATTTTAAAAGACTTGCAAAAGCAAATAAGGACAAATTTGGGGAAAAAAAATTTTAATAGGAAACATTAAAAAATAAAAAATTTGTTTAAAAAAGGGTCAAGCAAGAAACCATGTTTTCACCGTTAAAAATTGAAATAAACGAACTATTGTGTTTTGGCAAAACAACCACAAACATAATAAAAATAAGATATCAAAAAATTTATGCATTTGAGAAAATTATCTTTACAGGGTGATTAGTTGATGAGAGTATTTTATTAGAAACACATATGAAAAAGTAAATATTTTAGAGCACTAGATAAAATGTTTAAAGAAGAACATATGTAAGAAAACTTATTTAAAAATAGAAATTGGAGAACACATACATTTCTTTTGAGAGACATTTCAAAATACAAAATTTCCAAAAACATAAAAATAAAAATAAACAAAAGATAACACAGTATATTGACAATGGTAACAAAAAGTTAAAAAAAAAAAAAAAAAAAAAAAAAAAAAAAAAAGTTAAAGTGTAAGGTTTTTCATCGCAAGGGTAGACAGAATGAAAAAGTTAAAGTGTAAGGTGTCAAAAAAAGAATGAGGGATTTGCAAGAATGCCATAAATTTGGCAACTCTTTATATTTTTACCCATCAATACATTAAAGTTGATAATTCTATCATTTCCTAACATTTAATTAAATAATTAAATAAAATAATAATAAATAGACAAAAATACCCCTATATTTTTCTTTTATTCTCTTTTTTTATCTATTAAAACATTTTTTAGATATCTCCAACTCCGGTTGCCGGCTGGTGGTTGGCCGCCGGTCATCGGTCACCAGAGAGATTCCGTAAGAATGCAAAATGGATTTTGACATAATTTTTTTTTCTTCTCTTTTTTTATTTATTTATTGCAATATTTGGTTATTGGTCACCGAAAAGATTCTGTTAGAATTCAAAATGGATCCTAACATAATTTTTTTTTCGTATTTCCACAAAAATGACTAGACATATCCAGCTCTGATCACCTGCGTCGCCTAAGAGATTTTGTTATAATTCAAAATAAATTAAGACAAAATTTTTTTGAGTATTTTTTTATGTTATAATTCATTTTGGATACTGATAGATATTTTTTTTTTATTTCTACAAAGATGACCGTCTTCGACTTTGGTCACCGACGCCGATTGCCAGAGAGATTCTGTTAGAATCTAAAATGAATTATGACATATGTTTTTTTCTTTTTGTATTTCAACAACGATGACCGGACATATCAGACTCTGCTCATTAGAGCCGATCGGTCACCAGTGCCGATCACCGGAGAGATTTTGTTAGAATCAGAATCTTTTCTTTTTTCTTTCAACAAAGATGGCTGGTGGCTCCGGCTCTGGAGCCGGTGGCTGGACTAAGTCGCCGGATGGAATTCGTCGGAATCCATAATAAATTTTGTTAGAATTCGCTTTTGATTATAACAATATTTAAAAATTCCACAACGCTTAAAATAAAAATCAGTACAGTTTAACTAAACCCACTACCACCAAAAACTTACGAAAAAACCACACTTTATGCAAATTGGTTTGCAAATAATTGTTTAGTATCCTTATAAAAAAAATGACACGTAATTGAATTTTACTAGAATACTCTTTGAATTCTACTAAAATGCGCTTTGAATTCTATTGAAATGCTCTTTGAATTATACTAGAATGCTTTTTAAATTCTCCTACACTGCTTTTTGATTCTCTTAAAATACTTTTTAAATTATACTAAAATACTTTTGATATTCCACTACAAAATTATAGCAATAATAACAAATAGAATCAAATAAAAACACAAAAATCTCAGCCATCAAAAAAAAAAAAAAAAAAATCTCAACTCCTAATAAAACCATTAGACGTTGAACATCAGATTTGAAAAATTGAAAATCCAATTCCGAAAAATTGAAGTACCAACAAAATGGTTCCTACAAGTTATTTTATTCAACAGCCTATGGGGGGGAAAAAAAAAAAAGGACAACGAGCAGTGCATGTACATTAAATAGGAAAATGGCTAGCTGAACTAAACCCTTCTACAAAAAAACCTTTCCGCCACTTATTTGCAATAGTGACTGCAACCGCTTCCCAAATTTGTACTGCAAATTACATGTCAAAGAGACGAATACATATTCAAAACACCTTCTAGACAAATATAACATTAGTGAACATGTTAAAACGTGAGAGTTGCACACTTACTGTTTTTCCAACTTTTCTTGTCTAATAGGTGTTACACATTTCCCCCCTACAATATCAAAAAATTTCGGTGGCCAGCCACCGAGGCCACGACGCTGCAGATCACTACAGGATCTGAGACGGGATCCATGGGCAGCCGCCGAGATCGCGGTGGCGGAGAAGGAGGTGAAAAAGAGAGAGAGACAGGGACGGCCGGAGGAGGAGAGAGAGGGAAGAGAACGACCAGAGAGGGAAATGAAGATGGCCGGAGAGGGAGACGGAAACGGAAAAGGCCGGTGAGAGAAGAAAGGGAGGAGAGAGAAGCTATAGAACGGAAGAGAGAGAGAGAGAGAGAGAGAGAGAGTTTTAGAGAGAGAAGGAGATCCGAAGAGCATCAATGAAAAATGAAACCCAAATTTAAGCACAAGAGTAAAATCGGAAATTTAAAAAAAATAATAATAATTAAAAATATAAAAAGATTAAATTATCGGTTTTAATGTTATAATAGATAAAATTATAAAAATGTATATAAATATTAGTTTCCTATTTTTCTCAAAAATAATATAACATGTGGCTTCTTATAAGCCATTGCATTCAACTAAATGAGAAAAAGAATAATTTCTAGCCATTGGATTTTTGGTTGAAGAACAAAAACGTTCCACTTGATTTTCCTTTCAGTATTTACTAGTATGAGGGAGGCACGTCCCCATTTGAAATAAATTTTTTTTTTTCATTTGTTTGTCTAAAAAAAACATATTTGAAATCGAGTATAAATAACAAACGTCTCACTGTAAAAAATCATTTTTCTATGAAAATATGTTAATAAATATAATGATTGTAATTTACAATATCATAAGTTAAAAACATAGAATTCTCTATAAATAATATTAAAATTATTACGAGAAATTACAATATCGTATTATGAGAAATTAAATTTTTTAACATTAAAAGAGCAAAAGAAAAAAACAAAACAACAAACATATTACAAAGAAGTTGAGAATTGAGAGTATTTATTAAAAAAGAAAAAGTGTGGAAGAGTAAATAATTTGTCCTTTTGTGATAGGTAAAAATCAAAAATGGTTTATTGTGTATTCCTAATGAAGCTATCATATTAATCTGTAAGATGTCAAAAAAAGAGTATGCCATGTGGATCAACATACGCCATTGGATTTAAGTAAATGAAAAAGGGTCAAACTTAGTCATTGGATTCTAGGTTGAAGAACAAAAAATAAAAAAATAAAAAAAATAAAGTGCAATAAATATATATATATATATATTATAGATAAACACATAAACAAAATATTATAAAAAAAAAAAAGCTAAGCATATGTAAGTTGGAACAAAAATTTGTCTTTTTCTACCTCATTCTCCTTTCTATATAAATTATTGATGGATTATAAATATGTACTAGTTGTAGTGCTGTGCAAGATATGTACAGAAGAATATGGAAGATTAAGTATGGAACGGGTGGAGAAGATCCATACTTGTTCAGCACAAACAATTTTCTGGGAAGACAGATATTCGAGTTCGATCCGAACGCTGGCACTCCGGAAGAGCGAGCTCAAGTTGAAAAGGCTCGTCAGAATTTCTACAGAAACCGCTACAAGGTCAAGCCCTGTAGTGACCTTATTTGGCGTCTCCAGGTATATAATACATACACATATATATAAGATATTAAATAAACATATTCATATTCCAAAAATAACTAAAAAAAGACAAGTTTATAGTAATAATATATTATGAGGTTAGTTTCTGTAAAATCATGGTCTTTTTATTTAGAAAAGAATTATAGATATAGCATTTATCCGTAATTTCACTTTCACAGCCAAATCCCCCATAAATTCTTTAAATTCAAATCCTTTCAATTTTAAGAAAAAAATTATTAAATTAAAACTATCAAATTTTATAATTTGTTACAGAACATTTTTATCTTAAGTGTTAGCTTTCTTAACTAGAAAGTTACATATTCACGTATTATGTTAGTTTTTGTTTATTAATTAGAAAAATACCATACTCATCCTTTGTAACTCTTGTACTGAAGAGTCGATAATTATAAAGAATTTTCACCTATACTTTTACAAATTTATGTTGGCTAATTAGCATGCACCCTTAAGTGAATTTGGTTTAATGGGGACTGCACATAAACTACCATTATAATATACTAGGTTTTTAGCACGCACGTGCTAAGTTTGTTAATTTTTTAAGGCATAATGGAAAATAATATTAATATAAGATTGCATTAGAGGGGAAAAAAATCATTTTAACAAGAATAAGTTAGAGAGAATTAGTGTTTTCATAAGCCATGATTAAAAAATATAAGATTTAAAAGGAAATAACTAAACCAGAAAGAAATAATAGAAAGAAAAAATGTATATACATGAGAAATTTATATTAACAGGACAAATCAAAAAGGAAGAAGGATAAGGTTTTAAAAAAAATGGACAAAAAAGAAAATCCCACAAAATGACAAAAATAAATGGACAATTTGTTTAAACATTAACCAAGAGAAGCTATTAAATTAGATAAAAAAAAAAAAAAAAACAATTAACTAAGGTACACCTGAGAAAGCATAAGATATTCAAATAGGGACACAGTCGAAACGAGGGGACGCGTGGAGGAAGTAGAGAAGAAGACTCTTTGAGCCTTTTTATTTAATTAACTAGTTTTATAAACACGTGCTATGCATGTGTGTTAAGTTTGTTAAGATTTTGTTTGACGTTTCAATTTAACTCTAATTAAATTGTACTTTTTTATTTCAATTTTTATCTTTTTTTGAAAAATCAATAAAATTTATAACTAATTTTTTAAAAATCAACCAACTCCAACTTAAATATTTCATCTCCAACCGGTAAACCAAATGAACACTAAATATTTTGACATAGTAAAAGGATACATACATAAAGATGTATTTGAGGAAAAAAAAAAGTTAACATCAATAAATCTAAAATAAAGAATATTTCAATAAGACAATTAAAATAAGATTTAAAGAGAATGAACCAAATAATAAAAAATAGAAGGATAAATATGAGGATATATTTGAAAAAAAGATATTACGAGGAGATAAAATAAAAGAAAGATGGGTAGGGTTCAAGAAAAAGGTACAAAAATGATCAAAATAAGGTAACAAAATATTTAAATAGTAACCAAACGAAACTATTATATGTTAAAATAGAAGTGCAAATGGGAAACAAATTAACGATTTTTGAAGTTAGAGCAAGTTTGTAAAGAAATAAATTTTTAAGAAAAATAGGAAAAAAAGTAGTTATAAAAGTAAAATTTGATAAAATAATGTTTCAAATGATGTAAGGAAAATATATAAATGAAGGCTCATTTGGGCAGAAATATTATTATTTAATAAGTACAAGATAGTATGGAAAAAGTATTTGATGTTATACTCTTATCAAAAAAGAAGAAAGTATTTGATGTTATACATTTAAAATAAAATGTATGATAGTTTAAGGAAAAAATTATAGGGGAAAAATGTAAGAAGATAAACAAATTAAAATAAAATATATAAAAGGTTAAGAAAAAGATTTAAAAAAGTAAAATTGTAAGAAGATAACAAAATACAAAAGAAAAGGAAAAGGGCAAAAAAAAAAAAAAAAAAAAAAAAGACGGAAAAGGACAAAAGTGGGAGAAGGCAGGAAAAAAAAAGAACCACACTTGTGTACACATATAAGCAATATAGAGAGTGGATATTAACTCTTTTATATATATATATATATATATTAGATAATAATAATAATAAAGATAAAAATATATATATATATATATTTATATTCTTAGTGTGATATCCAATACTTCTTAAAACGGTATTTGTAATTTTTTTAATATTAATGTAACAATCCGTTGATTTTAATGGAACTATTTTATTTTTAATTTTTTTAATTTTATGATACTTATCTTTTGCAGTAATAATTAGAAATAGTATCATGTTAGGAATAATTTTATATAAGATCACATGTAAATAAGCTCGTAATTAGATAGAAAGTTAGAACTGTGTTGTGCTGGCTTGGGGTCTCCAGATATGTGTACACCCATCAAACTTTTTTCGACGAACTAGTACCCAAAAAAAAAAGCCAAGTGAACAAGTTGTCATGTACTTATTTCTTTAATTCTCTGAGTATTATCATGATGGACTGCAGATATATGTGTCCAATCGTCGAACAATTTGTAGCTTATACTAAATTAGAGATCAATAATTCTCCTGTTAAAAAAACAAAAATACATTTGAGATGAATTGTTTTAGTGGGCATTAATAATAAAGGAAAAAGTCTACGTTAGACTGTGTATGAAAATTTTTTTAATTAGAGATGTATTTGAGAAAATTTATAATAAAGAAAATATTTTTATGAGAAACGTTCAAAAGTAAAAGATTTATTTTAAATAAACGACCACACAACCAAGTATGTTTTCATTCAACCTCCAAAGAGTCAAGGAGGCCTCGTGTTTCAATCAAAATATATAAACAGTAGATATAAGTGATAGGTATTTTTTGCAAGTGCACGAGCCGGTTCAAGTAATAAAGTGATAAAAAATATATCGTTCCTAACGAGGACTATTTACTACTAAGTACCGAATTACTTTAATCCCAATTTTATTTGAAAAATAAATTTATGAGATGCAGTAAAATAAAAGAAAATTAAAATAAACACAACGTACGAATTTAGCAAGGAGAAATTCAATAAATAAGGATATCTAGGGTTTCTGATTTCACCCGATTAATCCTACTCAAAGCATCAAATTTAATCAACCGCTGCTTATTCTTATGCTGATGACCAACTTATCTAATGTAATCACTAATCTTTCTCAAGCATTAACAAACTACCACAACAAGTCTATTTTTAACTCTCGGTCTCAAACTCCAAACCTATCATGATTTATTAAGAATAAGAAATTCATAGTGTCACACAAGCCTCATAGATATCTCTATCCTACGACAATCTCATGGTATTTAATCAAAGTCTAATCCAACTATCATTTCTCAGTCTCAAATTGGATCACAAATCAATGGAAAAAGGCGCGCATACTTTCACAAGCATTAAGAATAGATTAAACACTCAACATAGAAATGAATAAACATCAAAACTGAATTAAACCATGATGAATTTAAACATTCATAATTCGGCTACATCGTAGACCTAGAAAAATAAATTTAGTTCATAATGAAACTAAACAAAATCCTATATAAAGTTCTAAACATGATGAGAAAAGGAAAAGAACTGATTTATGAATTAAAATTGCCACGTTCCGTCTCCGGAATTACTACTCTTCTTTTCCAATTCACCAATTGCTCTCCTTTCCTTCACTCCTCTCTTTTCTGTCAAAAAAAAAATATAAAAAAAAACTCCTTTTGGAACCCTAAAAGGATTCTATTTAAAGCTATGGACCGAAAGATTTGATCTTTAAATTCCAAATTTGGAGAATCAAAAAGAATCCCGCATAATCCTGCATCTGGTGCTTAGGCCCTCTTTTTTCTGCGCCTAGGCACAAAACTGTTATACGTTTGCTTGCTTGAGGAACCACGATCTGCACCTAGGCACATATTTATTAACGCCTAGGCCCTAAGTTACGTAGGCATTAATCTCTTTTAGCGCCCAGGCACTACTAAAACAACGCCTAGGCCCTAAGTTCTCGGGTTTTTGTACTGAAAAACTTAATTCAAGTGTCCAGGCGCCCATAAAATTGATGCGTAGGCGCCCATGCTCTTCAAAAACACAAACTTCACACCAAAGTATGCCAAATGCTCCATTTTAGCTCATATCGCATCAAAAAACAATGAACCCACCTTTTTACCTAAATCCTACAAAAGAGAATAAAACGAAGTGAAAGAACATAGAAACAAATTGAAAACTAACAAAATAATAAGTTAAAAGTACCCAATTAATTAGTATATAGTATAAAACTAACTTATCAATAAGATTTAGAAAAAATAGCATATTCATATTAATTATACACAAAAATAATGAAATTACCCCTACAGTTACTCCTTTCTCTCTTCTCTCCTTATTGCGACTCTTCTTTCTCGTCAACATTGTCGGCGTTGTCGCTGTCATGAGAAACAACATTGACAACAAACTATGTCAAAATGTGTTTCGTCGAGATCTGCACAACCTGAGTATGTCCAATTACCGACGAAGATTGGCCTTGCGATCTTTGAGATGGCAACCTCATGAACTTGTCCATAGAGGTCGTCATCTCTGGAGAAGCTCATCGACTAATGAAAAAAAGGCATATTATTATTTAACTATAAATCTGTTATTTATTAGAAAATTTAAGGATTTACTCGTAAAATTATAGTAAAATTTAATATCGTTTGAAAAATCTGATTGACATAGCCAAAAAAGCTCATACGCGGACCGGACCGAGTGTTACTGATGGCACGAGCAGGTCCAGACCAATTGGAGTCTACCATCTAAGGGAAGAGGACAACCTCAAGGCTCAGATTGAAGCCCTATCAAGGCAAGTTGAGGTCCTCAAATCTAAAGATAGTAGAGGGATCCGATCGGTTGCAAGGGTCGAATAATACGAACCATGCTTCATGTGCGGAGGTGTGGAACATCGACCGTAGGATTGCCCCACTTACGGTGAAATGACAGGGGTGTATGAGGAGCAATGTAATGCTTTAGCGGAATACAAGACCCCACACACACCCTACTCTAAAACATACAACCCTGGTTGGAGGAACCACTCGAATTTTAGCTGGAGGGACCCAAGTCAGCAAGTACAATCATCCAACCAGCAATGGAGAGCTGAGTAGCAAGCACAACCACCAAAGCCGTTTTCAACTCCCCAATATCAACCGATGAGAAGTTTTCTTGAAGATATGTTGCAAGCCTTTGTGAAGACACAAAGCAAAAAGTGGGAGCAAATGGTGGAAGAAAACAAAGAGATCAAGAGTCAAATCTCCAAGCTGACTAGTATCTTGGCCATTCATGAATGAGGAAAGCTTCGGTCTCAGGCACAACCCGCCCAAATGGGACAACATATGGCACAAACCTCCACTCCTGATGCTCAAAATATCAAGGAGGTCAATGCAATCATGATTCGAAGTGGCGTAATTCACGAAGAACCGACCAGCAACATCACTGTTGTCGTCACTTCCAGCAACAAAGAAGACCTTCCTGCAAAGGAAGTTGAGAAAAGCATTCCAGTAAAGGTGCCTTTCTCACAAGCTCTCTATTCCACTAGGAAAGTACCGGAAAACCATGGTGAGATCCTATAACACTTGAAACAAGTGAAGATTAATCTTCACTTATTACATGTGATCAAACAAGTTTCAGCTTACACCAAAGTCATCAAGGATTTATGCACCATGGAAAGGAAGCACCACGTTAGGAAGAATGCATTCTTGACGGAACAAGTGAGCGCGGTGATCGAGCAAAAAACACCGCCAAAGTACAAAGATCCCGGTTGTCCCACAATCTCATGTCAAATAAGGACACACGAATTCGGCCAAGCTTTACTAGACTTAGGAGCAAGTGTCAACCTCATGCCCTACTCTGTCTACTTGTAACTAGGTCTTGGAGAGATTAAGCCCACTCATGTGGTTTTGCAATTGGCCGATCGATCCATCAAGAAGCCACGTGGGATAATAGAAGATGTTCTGCTGCAAATTGATAAATTATATTACCCCTTGGACTTTCTTGTTTTGGACACTAAATCCGTGGTGAACATGGAGTCAAAAATCTCCATCATCCTAGGAGGACCTTACCTTACCACATGCTCTCATCAACTGTAGGAATGGTTTCATAAAGATATCTTTTGGGAACATGACTATTGAGGTGAATATTTTTCATGTCAAAAAATAACCACGAGATGACGATGAGTGTCACCAAACCTTCATGATAAACACACTCATTCTGAAGGAGGTTCATCTGTAAGGAAATTCCAATAATCCTAAAGACCTTCTCCAAAATTTTGAATCTAAAAACTTTGGCTTTTATGAGTTAGCCAACATTCTAGTCATCAATTCCAAGATCTAGATGAAAATGAAGAAGGCTCCTGATAAGCATATCATGAGAAAGAACCTTGAGCCAAACCAACGGGTGTATCTCTATAATTCCTGCCCACATCTCCACCCCGACAAATTGAGGTCATGGTGGACTGGTCCATTTGTCGTCAAACAAGTTTTTCCCAACGGTGCTATTGAAATCAAGGACTTAAACGATGGGAGGATTCTGAACGTAAATGGCCGGCAACTGAAAAACTATGTGGAATAGGTAAGTCAGGTCGAGGAGATTTTCCTTTACAACCCAGTCTATCAATCCCAAGTAGTAAGCTCAACACCCTTCCCTTGTACCATATTTCAACTTTGGTTTCTTTCTATTTTACTTAAATTATTTTATTTGTTTGTTGTGTTTTCTTTAATATTTTGTGTGTTTTTAAGGATCACCCCAGCTTGCTTGAACCGCACATCACCCAGGTATTTTCTATCCCAGTTCTTTTCTATTGCATGCATCTTATGACATTGAGGACATTGTCTAATTTTGGTTAGAGGTGGTATGCATATTCTTGCATAAGGAATTTTATGTTTGTGTGTATAATTTTGAGTCAAAATTTTGCAGCTGTCTTACCATGATTTCAGGGTGTTGTTCGAGTCAATTGTGCTATTATTGGTTACTCATAAATAACTTTAGAGTACTTGCGCACTTCACCAAATCTTGTGGTAAGATGGTTGTGAATGCACTTTAGTTGAGAAAATTCCCAAGTTCAAGAATTTCATTTTTTGTGAGTTGTGAGTGTAGAGAAAACAGGTTTTGAACATTCATTGATCTTGAGAGTTAGTTTAAGTCACTGCTTAAAATAATATTATACGGTTTGTGTTACGCCCTAGAAATTCATAAACTTGATTCATGAACTATTATTATGGATTTCCTTCATTAATATACTTCTAACGAATTATTTGGATGAATATCAAATTTCAAGATCATGAATGACTGTATATGTATCATCAGTATGATGATGTCGATGATCTAACAATGTTGAGTTTCCCTATTTAAATGAGAAATTTTAAATACATAAAAGATGAGTTGAACGACATATAAATTTACATGAAAAATTTATTATGTCGTATTAGAGGGATAATGTTAATTTTTGGGAAGAACCTCGATTTAATTAGTAGGTCAATTTAATGATCTTAGTATTTTTTTTTTATCATATCAATAGTAAAGTTTTGAGAGTATGTTTGGGAAATTAATGTGTCACATAGATAGAAGATGAGTGACTAATATTTACTCTTAAAAAATCCAAAGGTGGAAGATGGTGTAGATTTTATGTTAAAGAATCCTAGGCAAATCAATGACCAAACTTTGGATGATAAGTGACCAATGAGAGCTGAAGGTAAGGATTGCTGTGATGGAAGATCCAATGGATGAGAATATGGATGACAACCTTGGATCAATGGTGGAAATTGGAAGAAAGGAAAAAACAAAATAAAAATGAAAAGGCAAAGGGGGGATTCGGATTTTTGGGTCAAAAAGCAATAAGAAATTGAACAAATGAGAAAAAAGAAAAGTGGTGCATGCATGCAACCTCATATAAGAGATGACATGGTTTATTTTGGCAAGTTGACCCAAAGAAGAGACAAGTGAAAATGACCCCTGTCTCCACTTTGTTGAACCAAATTTTCACCCCAACACTTTCCCTTTAAGTGGCAGCAATGAAGGGGAGAATTAGGCAAAAAATTTCCAATTTTACCCCTCAAAATATAGCTCCCTTAAGGTAAAATTTGGCTGAAAACAGCCCCTAACACCTCATTTTATTCTCACACAAGTTAAGCTCAAAAACTCTAGCTTCTCTAGCCACTACCAAGCTCAAAACAGAAAATAGAATCACCAACACTATTCTCCATCTCTAACACCCCTCTAGCACCCTCCTCCCTCCATTTTCAAGCTCTACGCGACCCCGTTACCAAGTTCGAAGAAGTGTGAATTGGAGTTAGATGACGTTTTACTAGAGGTAACCCAGTGGTATTCTTTGTGTTTTAGTCATATTTGGAGAACTAAAGCATGATGTTTAGTTATAATCATAAAATTAGACTTACTCTTACCTAGGAAAAAGTTTTTAGAAGAACTTTGGAGGTCTGAGATCTGATCCACGGAGCATTTTAGTAAGATCTACGAACTTTGTTAAAGCTTGTAGTTATTGTGGTAATATAGCATGCATTAGAAACTTTGGTATGAAAAATAAATTATATGATAAGATTCATTTTGGGCTTTGGAATTACTAGGTTCACTTTTGTATGTCTAAATTTATGTGCATTTGAAGTTGTGACACAAAACTAGAGAGAAAATGAACCTCTGGGGTACAGTCTAGCCATGGGTTTTATGTACTCCAAACCCATTAGCCTCAAAATTTTGGATTATAAGTTCTATATCTAAAAACTAGATTCTTTTTTCTTTCCAACAAGGTATCATACACCTTGAATGGATAAATATACAGTTTTTGGTGAATTTTATAATTTTGGACTACGAACCGAAAGTCTTTGCTAGAACCTTGTACTAGCCATGGGTTTTGTATATTTTGGATTAGTAAACCATAATGTTTTACAAAACTATTATTATAATATGAAATAGACACTATAAGCTTTTCAATGAGATATATTTTTCCTTATTTAGACTTGTAAGTGAATTGTTATGATTTTTCTAATTTTACCCATGAATCTGGACTTGTGGTACATATGTGGGACCAACAGTAACAAAACCTAAGTTTATGGTATGAAACGCTCAAACACTAAAGGAAAGAACTTTATGTTTGTTAAGTAGACATCTCAAGTTTCGAATGAGATATCATGAGTTTAAAACGGATATGTACATAAATTTTAATAAATCACATAATATTGTATTGAAATCTGGTAAACTGATATTTCACCATAAGACACTTAGGAAAACACCCACATTAATATTTGAAACACTTGAAATCTTGGAAAAAAAATTGTAAAGGCAGAAACTAGATGCTTCAAGCTTTCTAACAAGTCATCAAGTGTCCAAAACGGGATTATACTCAAATCTAAATAAATCTTACAAATTAAAATCCTACACCGACAAAACGATTAAACAATAAAATGTGACATAAGGGTAAGTCATAACATATGAATATATTTAGTTATGAAATGGGTTGGTATTAAGTGTAAGATCAAATGATATGAAAAACCCTAACTTTATAAAGTTGAATCACAAGTTTTAAATGTGCTAAGATAAAGTACACTAGAGGGTTACTGGGCATATACCAAGAGCCTACCTAAGCCCAATTAAATGATCATAACTAAGGGGATTGGGCTTTACAAGCCCAATAATAGATGAGAGGTAAACACTTAGGTGACTCCTTGTCACCTTGATTGATTAATTAATTAATTAATTGATATATAAAATAAATAATAAATACATAACCAAATGTAATTATGCTAAGAAAGTTAATTAGTAATTAATAAAGTAATTAAATAATTAATTGATTAATAATTAATAAATTAATTATAAGAGTTAGTAGGTGATAATTAAAATTATTATGTTGAGTAACTACATAGTTATAATACATGATTAATTAGAGATTAATTAATCATTAATCATTGATATAATTATCAAAATAACTGGATGATTAATTAGATATTAATCAAATATTAATTATTAGATTAATCAAATTATTAATTATTAATATTAGAATTTATAATTAATAATTATTATATGAGAAAGAATATTTAAGTAACATAATTAAATTATTAACAATATAATTATTAATAAGTCAATTAAAATTATATAATTTAATTATAATTACTCAATTAAATAAAGTAATAATTAACTACTACCTAATTAATTAGTTAATTAATTAATTAATCAATTAAATTAAAAAAATTTAAATTAATTAAATAATAATTAGTAGAAATTTATTTTAACACTTAATAAATAATATGAATTAATTGTTAATATTAATTATGATATAAGTAAATTAAGCTCACTTTAGATTATAAAATAAATAAATAAATAAATAAAGTAATATAACAATGATTCTATCTAATAATGAGATATTGTTAAATCAGGACAATTTCTCAAATCTGCGTAGTAGGAGATAAAACTCCGGAAGTTTAAGCACATAAGACAAGTAAGTACAAATCTCACCTACAACATAGAACAAAATGTTTTTCTTTGTTGATGCTCTACGTTTGCTATGACTTGACTTGATGATGTGATGAGTATATGAGTTATATGTATTGTTTTGATTAAGCATTTGATGTGCATAATTTCTCTTGCACTGACATGATCGGCATGCCTCACAGATATTTATGCCATAATGATAGATGCATAGGACATGTAAATCTACACATTGTCACAATTAATAAGAATGAGGCAAATGAAAGATAGGATTAAGTGTCGTACCAACCTTCAATTTGTGATAGGATATGATAAGAACGAAAGTTATAAGATATCACCTTGGAGACTGTTGGAGGGTCGCTCCCCTAACTCCTTATTGGTTACGCGCATATAGGTACGACATAGGGGCCATTAAGTAGACAAGACATGTATATAATGAAACATAATTGAACACACATAAATAACTTGTATTTTTGAATATTCATGATGTTACATGTGATGATATGATTTCATGAAAATGTTTTATGAGATATTGTTTGTATTTGCTGAGCGAAAGCTCATATGTGTGTGTTTGTGCTGTAGGTAACGCGGGTAAGCAGCTTACTATTTAGATATTTTATGGACTGGTGAAGCTGTGCGGAGGTGATGAAGGAAGGGAGTGTGATACCACCACGAATTTAATTTCCGCATTTAGACTTTTTAAATTATTTTGTATTGACTATATTTACAACTATGTTTCCAATGTTTTGGTACTACAAAATGAGTAGGAGTATTTTACGAGAAAAAAGCTTAAGACTCTTTCCTTTTGACTTACATGAAGCTATAGTTATTTAAATATTATCTAAGTACGAATTTGAATAGGATATTTATTATTTAGATGTTTTCAATTTCCCTCAGTTAAAAAAATTAGTAAATTTAATTTTTGTAGTACGAATATGGTTTATGTAAAAAAAAAAAAGTATTTTTGGAGCCAAACATAAATAAGTGCTAAGACTAAATTAAATAAGAATAAGTAAGCTAGTTAACAGTTCGAAAAGTCGGGTCGTTACAGTTTGTGGTATGATTGATATATTTACTTAAGGGATGACTTTTTGTTGGATAAGGAATTTTTCGTTGTAATTTTTGATATTTTTTATGAATAGTTAATAGTGATCTTATGTATATTAAAAAAAAAAAAAAAAAAAGAGAGAGAGAGAAAGAAAAGAAAAAAAAAATGAAAAAAAGGGGCAAAGAAAAAAAAAGTAATGAAGTTCATTACTTTTTTTTTTTGTTTGTATTTTCTCTTTATTTATTCAATAAGTTGTTATTTTCTTCCGACTATGATGAAATCCCGAAAGCTAGTTTGTGGTAAGAATGGTGGAATGTTCTAAACATTGGCTCATCTATCTTTTGATCAATGTCTGTTTATCTATTTGTCCTAAACAACCTATCTCATAATTGAGTGATTTCTGATTCATTTCCAACTCCATGAGAGAAAGACTTTGTAAGAACCCGAAATTTCAATGAACTTATGATTTCCTTAGAAATAAGGAAAATCTAAGATTTTATTATGTATGTCGATATAAAGCTCATGACCTGAGTAAATATCAGAATATGTTTGAGTTCTCGTTAATTAGCTACGAGACTAAATAATAAGAGTTGTACTTACCATAATAGGTTGATTTGTCAAGTACGGGGCCTTTTGAGGAAAAATGACAAAATAGGAATTTATGATTTTCTTCGGGTCAACTTTGACCAAGGTTGACTTTGGGTTGACCAAGTTGACTTTTGATTTGACTGAGACGGTACTGCAGTGTAATCAACAGTATGAAAATTATACTGCGGAAAACCCTCATTTCAGTCAAATAAGCTATAAGACCACCCTAGAAAAATCAAGTACATTAGTTAGAGCAGTATGGATTAAATAGTTTCAAGTTCTAAGAAAAATCCATACGCAATCCAATTTTACGCAGATGAACTCTGGACTGCAATTTAGTAAAACAATACTGTTTTAAGTGAAAACAGTATTTGTAAAATCCTTATTAGTATGATTATGGACTGCATTGGTGGAGAAAAACCAAATGGAGCCTTAATTTTGAGGACACCTCATATGGTGATGACCAATTAGATTAATTGGATTTTTGAAAATTATGGAAAGTAAGTTTTAAGCATGATTTGAAGTTGAAAAATTGGCCAACAAACCACATTGTATGGCCGGCCACTCTAAGGTTTTAGGGGGGGCAATTATGCTTGCTTTTGAGGAATTAAATGCAAGATAAGATAGAAAATGTGTGGTAGGTGTTGTCTATGGTTCACCCTTGGACACATCACCTAGCTTGGCTTCCACACACTTGTTATAGCACTAGAATGGCCGGTGGAAGGTGGATAGCAAGCCTTGGTGAACAAGCTTTGCCTTGGTGATGTAAGCAAGGGTGATGCAAGCAAGGTGACATAAGCATGGTGAGGTAAGCAAGAAGCTTGGTGAACAAGCCATTCTTGGCTCACACAATGGCCGGTTGTTAGGAGAGTTAGAGTGCCTTGGTGAACAAGCCATTTTTGGCTCACACCCATTGAATGGCCGGTTGATTAGAGAGCCTTGTAGAGCAAGCATTTTGCTTGATGATGTAGGCCATGTGATGCAAGCATGGTGAGGTAAGCTTGGGTGGTAGGTGTTGCCTTTGGTCCACCTTTTGACACATCACTCTCATTGGCTTCCACACACTTGTTTAGAAACCTTGTTGAGCAAGCAAATTTCTTGGCTCATTCTCACTATGAAGAGCCGGCCACCTAGGGAGGATTGATGGGCAAATATTTTGCTCATTAAACCCCTTATGTGCAATTATAGAAACCTTAAGTTTCACCTATAAATAGGGGTAGTTGGTTCACAATTTTTGAGCATGAAATTGAACCCGAAACTCTGCCAAAATTCCCACTCATTCTCTGCCCCTCACCCTAAGGCCGAAAATGAAAACCATAAAAGAAAAAAAGAGAGGTATGGGCGGATTTTAGAGAGAAATAGGTAGAAGAAATTCGGATCCAAGCTTGAGATTTCACCTCTAAGATCTTGGGGTAATCTTCTCAAATCCCTAAGCCTTTTTATTAAGTTTTGATTCAAGGTTTTATGTGTATTTTCAGTGGGTTTTGTAAGAGCTTAAGCTCATTTATTTTCATGCAAAAGCTTAGTATGTGCTTGATTAGGGTTATGGTAAGCTAGATCTATGTTATGGTAAGCTAGATCTAGGTTTTTATTTTTGTGTTATGATTTTATGTATGGATGTATGATGATATGATTTTTCATTAGATACGCTGCATGTTTGTTGTAGGCTCACGGTTGCAACCGTTTGAGGTAGTGTGCGCGTAGATTTTACGAAAAAATGGATTTTCAAGCAAAACTGCCAGTTTCGGGTAAAACCGGGCAGCTTACAAGAAAATGAAATTTTAAAGCCCTTAGAGGCAGATTTTGGAAAAACGTAAAACATGAAAGTTGTTGGGAAGGGTTTTTCCTAGGGGGCAATGTCAACAGTTTTTCAAAATACAGCTCCAAAGGCCTCTGTTTTTATGAAAATCCGAGACCTAGTCAATATTGGTCTGCCCAGACCTTATGCACGGCCAGCCGGCTTCAACCAAGAAAATGAACAAGTTAAAGACAGAATTAGGTTTTGTGTAAAACATAAAAGTTTTAGGATCTTTCAAGATCTACAACTTTTATGAAGAAAGATTTTTCTAATTCCAAACAAATTTTAAAGTAAAAAAATTAGATTCCCAAAACTGTGCAGGAATCAAGAAATTCCTACACTGGATTTTAAGAAAACAGTGCAAAAGCAAGAAATCCCTACTCATGCACTGACACTTAAATTAAGAAACTATTTTCAAGAATTGAATAAGTTTTCTGAAGAAAAGAAATAACTGAATTATGTTAAGTTGTATGGTAACCAAGTGGGATACCACTATTGGGTCTTAGTAACCCAATAGGGCATTAACCGATTTATGTTTGGGCTCATACCCAGGGTTACTAGAAGAAACCTAAAAGGATATTAACGTTTAAGGATTATCATTTATGGTAAGATAGAATATGACTGATTCTTATCTTACACCCTGTTAGGACAACGGGAGTATGTGCTATGTTTGGCGATAAACTAAGAGCGTAGGACGACATGTAAGTACAACTCCACCTACAGCATGGACAAAACTTTTTTTTGTTGCATGTTATGTGTTTAAGAAATCATGTATTGATTTACATGATTTACCTATGATATGTTATGATAAGTTTATATTATGTTATGATAAGTTTAAGTTATGTTATGAAGTTATGCTATGAAGCTTATGTTATGATAAGATATGCTATGAAGTTATGTTATGATAAGCTATGCTATGAAGTTATGTTATGTTAAGTTATGCTATTGTAACGACCCGACTTTTCGGACCGTTAACTAACTTACTTATTCTTATTTAATTTACTCTTAACACTCATTTATGTTGGTTCCAAAAATGTAAATTTTTTTTTTTTTTATTCATGCTGCAAAAGATAGAGTCACTAAAAATTTTTAATTGAGAAAATTGAAATCCTCTAGCAACTAATTACCCAAATAAAACCGTAACTAGATGATATTTTAAAAAGTTAAAACTTCATATAATTTGTAACGAGAGAGTCTAAAGTTTTTTCTTGTAAAATACTCATATCAGATTAATTGTACCAAAACATTAAAACATAATTATAAATATAGTCGATATAAAATAGATTACGAAATCTAAATGCGGAAATTTAACTCGTGGTGGTATCCCACTCCCGCCCTTCATCGCCTCCACACAGCTTCGCCAGTCCATAAGACGTCTAAGGAATGGGCTGCTTACCCACGTTACCTACAGCATGAACATACACTGATGAGCTTTCGCTCAGCAAGTACAAACAATATCTCACAAATCATTTTCATAAAATCATATCATCATATGTAGCATTATGAACGTTTAAGAATGCATGTGAACTATATGTGTTCAATTATGCTTTATTATTTACATGTCTTGTCTAGTTAAGGGCCCCTATGTCGTACCCATATGCGCGCAACCAATGGGGAGTTAGGAGAGCGACCCTCCAACAACCTCCAAGGTCAAAACTTATAACTTTCGTTCTTATCATATCCTCTCACTAGTTGGAGGTTGGTACGACACTTAATCCTATCTTTCGTTAGCCTCATTCTTATTATCTGTGACAATATATGGATTTATATGTCACTATGCATCTATCATTATTGCATACGTACTTATGAGGCAGATCAATCATATCAATGCATGAAAATTTATGCATGTTAAATGCTTAATTAATACAGTACTTATAACTCATAGGCTCATCAAAAAAATTGATTAATGGTAATGGTGTAGCAGTTAAGGATGACTAACTAAGGCTCTCATAACTAACATTCATAGATCGAATCATGTTATCCGCAATGAAACCGAAATTGTTCCTTTCATTGGCCTAAGAAAACAAATGCCTGCTTCTAAGAGACACACGAAGGGTTTAGCCTTAGCTTTAACTAAATCCTTCGTGCGTCCGACACCGCTGACCACATTCAACCAATTTAATGTCCCTCTCGGTTACAAGGCCACGGTACTAGGCTCGGCCCCTGGAATTCCAAAAAGGAGACTTTGTTTTCCTAAAGGTAGCACCAATGAAAGGCGTGATGCGATTCGGAAAGAAGGGCAAGTTGAGCCCGAGGTACATAGGACCCTTCGAGATCATAGAACGTGTCGGTAAGGTAGCTTATAGATTAGCATTACCGTCAGAGTTGTCAACAGTGCACAATGTCTTTCATGTCTCAATGCTGAAGAAATATGTCCCGGATCCGTCTCACGTAATAGATCATGAACCAATTCAAGTTCACGAGGACCTCACTTATGAAGAAAAGCCTGTGCAAATTCTGGCTCGTGAAGAAAAGACTCTCAGAAACAAGATCATACCTCTTGTCAAGGTGTTATGGCGAAATCACAAGATCGAGGAAGCCACTTGGGAACGTGAAGACGAAATGAGGAAAAATTTTCCGTTTTTGTTCTAATTTTCGAGGACGAAAATTTTGTAAGGAGGGTAGATTGTGATGTCCTAGAAATTCATAAGCTTAATTCATGAATTATTATTATGATCTCTTCATTAATATGCTTCTAATAATTGTTTTGATGAATATCAAATTTCAAGATCATGAACGGCATATAAATTTATGCGATGTGTCGTATTAGGGGGATAACGATAATTTTTGGGAAAGACCCCAATTTTTATTGATAGGTCAATTTATTGATCTTAGAATTTATTTTGATCATACTAATAGTTAAGTTTTGGAGATGTGATTAAGAGTTGATGTGTCACATAGGTAGAAGATGAATTATTAGTATTTACTCTTAGGAAATCAAAAGGTGGAAAATTGATCAAACATTGTGCTTTATTTGAAATCAATGGTGTGGATTTGGTGCTAGGGGATCCTAGGCAAATCAATGGCTAAACTTTGAGTGAGGATTGACCAATGAGAATTTAGGGTGAGGATAGGTGTGATGGAAGATCCAATAGATGGGAATGAAGATGATAACTTGGATCAAGGGTGGGAAATTGAAAGAGAGAAAAACAAAACAAAATTTGACTAGCAAGGGGGGTGGTCGGTTTTTGAAGTGCAAAGCCAAGGGAAATGTGAACAAAGGAGAAAAGAAGAAAGTGGTGCATGCATGCAACCACATGTAAGAGTTGGCATGGTTTCTTTTGGCAATTTGACCTAAGGAAGAGGCTAGTGATAGTGACCCCTCATCTCAACTTTATTGAACCAAGTTTTACCCCAAAAAAAACTCTCCCAATTTGCCGACCATTCAAGGGCTGATTCAGCCAAGAATTTTTTAAATTTCCTCCCCCAAAAGACAGCTCTCTCAAGGCCAAAGTTGGCTAAGCACAAACCCCTAACACCCCATTTTCTTTCTCACACAAGTTAAGCTCTCAAACCCTAACTCTCTAACCACCACCAAGCTCTAAACAAACCAAGAACCACCAACACTATTCTCCATCTCCAACACCCCTCAAGCACTCTCCTTCATCCATTTTTGAGTTCTAAGAAACCCCGTTCCGAAGATCGAAGAAGTGAGAGACGGAGTTAGAGGACGTTTCACTAAAGGTAACCTATTGGTATTCTTCGTGTTTTAGTCTTTTTGGGAGAACTAAAGTATGATTTTTAGTCATAATCTTAATATTAGACTTCTTCTTACCTAGGAAAAGTTTTGAGAAGAACGCGTGAGGTTCGAGATCTCAAAGGACCCCCGGAGCATTTCGGTAAGATTTACGAACCTTGTTGAAGTTCGTAGTTGTTGTGGTCATATAGTATGCATTAGAAACTTTAGTATGAAAAATAAACTATATATTAAGATTCTCCAGAGGATAAGCTTCATTTTAGGCTTTGGAATCACTTGATTTGCTTTTATATGTAAAAAGTTATGTGCCTTTGAAGTTGTGACACAAAAATAATGAGAAAATGAACCTCCGAGCCACAGCATAGCCACGGGTTTACTGTACTCCGAACCCTTTAGACTCAAAATTTTGGATTATAAGTTTTAGATCTAAAAACTAGACTCTTTAAGCTTTCCAACAAGGTATCTTACGCCTTGAACGGATAAATGTACAAATTTTGACGAATTTTACAAGTTTGGGCTACGAACCGAAAATCCTTACTGGAACCCTATGTTAGCCACGGGTTTTGTAGATTTTGAGTTAGTAAAACATATCTTTTTACAAAACTGTTTTTTTCATATAAAATAGATATTATAAGCTTCCCAATGACATATCGTTTGTCTTATTTGGACTTGTAAGCAAATTGTTATGATTTTTCTAAACTTACCAATGAATCTGGACTTATTGTGTAAATGTGAGACCAGCAGTGACAAAACCTAAGTTTATGATGTGAAATACTCAAGCACTAAAGGAAATAACTTTATCACTGTAAAGTAGACATCTTAAGCTTCAAATCGAGATATTATACGTTTAAAACGGATATGTACATAAATTTTAATAAATCTCTTAAAATTGTAGTGTAATCTAAGAATCTAAGATTTTACCATAAGACACTTAGAAAAACGTCCATATTAATATGTGAAATACTTGAAATCTTGGAAAACAAGTTATAAAGACAGAAAATAGATATTTCAAGCTTTCCAATAAGTTATCAAGTGTCGAAAACGGAATTATACTCAAATCTAAATAAATCTTACAAGTTAAAATCCTACACCGATAAAACGATTAAACATTAAAATGTAATACAAGAGTAAGTCTTGACATATGAACATATTTAGTTATGAAATGAATTGATTTTAAGTATATGATCAAATAATGTGAAAACCTAACTTTATAAAATTAAATCATAAGTTTTGAATGGGCCAAGATAAAGTATACTAGAAGGTTACTATACATATACCAAGATATTACTTTAGCCCAATTAAATGAACATAACCAAGGGGATTGGACTAGCCCAATAAATCTAAGAGAGATATACCCTTAGGTGACCCATCATCACCTTGATGGATTAATTAATTAATAAATTAATTAATACATAACCTAATGTAATTAATAAAGTAATTAATTAATTAACTGATTAATAATTAATTAATTAATTATAAGGGTTAGTATATAATAATCAAGATTATTATGTTGAATAACTATATAATTATAATATATGATTAATTAGAGATTAATTAATCATTAATTATTAATAATTGATTTAATTATCAAAATAATTATGGATAATTAACTAGAGATTAACCAAACATCAATTATTGAATAATCAAAATTTTCAATTATTAATATTAGAATTAATGATTAATAACTATTATATAAGAATGAATATTTAAGTAACGTAATTAAATTATTAACAAGATAATTCTAATAAGTCAATTAAAATTATATAATTTAATTATAATTTCTCAATTAGATAAAGTAATAATTAATTAATTAGAATAATTAATTAATTAATTAATTAAAATAAATAAATAAATAAATAATTAAAATAATTAATTAATTAATTAATTAAAATAATTGATTAATTAATTAATTAAAATGATTAATTAAATTAAATTAATTGAATAATAATTAATCGAAATTTATTTAACACTTAATAATTAATAAGGATTAATTGTTAAGGTTAATTATAATGTAAGTAAATTAAGTTCACTATAGGTTACAAAAATAAAGAAAAATAATAAAGTAATATTCCTATAACTCTATCTAATAATGAGATATTGTTAATCAGGACAATTTCTCAAATCTGCATAGTAGGAGAGACAACTCCAGAAGTTTAAGCATATAAGACAAGTAAGTACAAACCTCACCTACAGCATGAAATAAAATATTTTTGTTGTTGGTGTTCTATGTTCTTTATGATTTACCTCGATGAAGTGATGAGCCTATGAGTTATAAGTACTGTATTAATTAAGCATTTAACATGCATAAATTTTCATGCATTGATATGATTGATCTGCCTCATAAGTACGTATGCAATAATGATAGATACATAGTGACATATAAATCCATATATTGTCACAGATAATAAGAATGAGGCTAACGAAAGATAGGATTAAGTGTCGTACCAACCTCCAACTAGTGAGAGGATATGATAAGAACGAAAGTTATAAGTTTTGACCTTGGAGGTTGTTGGAGGGTCGCTCCCCTAACTCCCCATTGGTTGCGCGCATATGGGTACGACATAGGGGCCCTTAACTAGACAAGACATGTAAATAATAAAGCATAATTGAACACATATAGTTCACATGCATTCTTAAACGTTCATAATGCTACATATGATGATATGATTTTATGAAAATGATTTGTGAGAAATTGTTTGTACTTGCTGAGTGAAAGCTCATCAGTGTATGTTCATGCTGTAGGTAACGTGGGTAAGCAGCCCATTCCTTAGACGTCTTATGGACTGGCGAAGCTGTGCGGAGGCGATGAAGGACGGGAGTGGGATACCACCACGAGTTAAATTTCCGCATTTAGATTTCGTAATCTATTTTATATCGACTATATTTATAATTATGTTTTAATGTTTTGGTACAATTAATCTGATATGAGTATTTTACAAGAAAAGACTTTAGACTCTCTCGTTACAAATTATATGAAGTTTTAACTTTTTAAAATATCATCTAGTTACGGTTTTATTTGGGTAATTAGTTGCTAGAGGATTTCAATTTTCTCAGTTAAAAATTTTTAGTGACTCTATCTTTTGCAGCATGAATAAAAAAAAAAAAATTTACATTTTTGGAACCAAACATAAATGAGTGTTAAGGGTAAATTAAATAAGAATAAGTAAGTTAGTTAACGGTCCGAAAAGTCGGATCGTTACAGCTATGAAGTTATGTTATGATAAGTTATGCTATGATGTTATGCTATGAAGTTTATGTTATAATAAGTTTATGTTATGATATTATGCTATGATATGCTTATGTTATGATAAGTTTATGTTATGATGTTATGCTATGAAGTTTATGTCATGATAAGTTTATGTTATGATATGATGCTATGATATGTTATGTTATGGTATGTTATGTTATGGTAAATTATGTTATGATGTATTATGATTGTGATTATTTTATGTTATAGGTTTGGCTACGTGACATCATGAAGCATGTTCACGATTATTAAATCACATGGTAAGAATAAGTTAAGTCAGGAGATAAGATAAGACCTGTTAATGTTATTGTGTCGTACCGACTTGCCACGAGGGCTGGTTTAAACGGTTTAGTCTATGGTTTGAATTGGATTGGACTGGCTGCCCCAATCACTCTATGTAAACGATTAGTTTCATGGTTTGACTTGGTTTGGATTGGCCGCCTCCAACCACTCCATTGCTATATACCACGGTACGTGCACATATGACATGACATGTTAGGGAATAGAACCAAGTTAACGAAAGCATAATTGAATTATAAGAAAACATAATCGGTTCACGCATTCTTACACGTCAAAATGTTTTTGTGGATTGAATATTGTACTTACTGGGCAATTAGCTCATTACTTACGTTCATGCTGTAGGTAAGCAACTTAACGGCAGTACTTGATGCAATACTGTGGAGAGTTGGTGCTGCGGACTGTGAAATGTGGAATGGACACCACCACGGATTTTGGAAAAAATAGGTTTTTGTAAAATACGTTTGTAAAGTGTGTTTTGAAGAAATAGAATGTTTTAAGAAAAGTTTCAAGTATGTATGTCAAGCAAGTTGCCTCGTGTTGTACCGATCTGCGCTAGGTCGGGTCTGGTCCACGATCTTGGTACTCAGGTGAGTACGTATGAATATGTATGAAGATAAGTAAAATTTTATGTATGAGAAGAAGTATGGGACTAAGTCAAGTTTAAGTTCGAGAGTAAAAGAGTTTAAAATAAAGTTTTAAAGAAAAAATTTTACTCTGGAATTTTCAGCAAGCTTAAAGTTTTTTTGTTAAGAATTAAGTTAAGTAAGTAAGTAAGGTGACGGCCCACGTCTAGTAGTCATCCCCCTACGTAGATGGTGTAAGTCGGGGCGTTACAGACTTTACACAAAAATATTTCCAAGACCCGTGAGGACAATGGAGTTGAGACTTTTACTTGGTAAATTTCAAAGCTAAGTGTGTTTTGGTTTGTGAGAAGACGGTTTTGGTTTAGAGCACACACACACCTCTGAGTTATGACTGAAATAATCTCTAATAGCATATTTTGATTTCTCATTCATTTTTTGTTTAAAGTATTTTGACAACTTTACGAGGTTGACTCGGTCTTATTCACCATAACATGATTTTTACTTCACTTGAATTGCTAAAGACTAACAATAAGCTGGTTGGGGGTTGTGATAAGTGCACAAAAATATACTTTTATTCATATAATTTATTATATAATTTAAGTTTTAATTGAGTATCTCCATAATATTAATTCATAATATTTTACTTTAGAGATATATAATATTCTATTTATTTTGGTTTATTTTATTTTGTTTTCCTTTCCTTTCTTTTCCTTTTCTTTTTCTTTTTCTTTTTCTTCTCCCCCTTTTTCTTTCTTTTCTTTTCCTTCTATTTCTTTCACAAGTCTGCTTCTCCCGCGTGCGTGATCTAAGGCCCAGATCTTCAGCTTCAGCAAGTTCGTGATCCCGACTTCAACACCTGATTTGCAGCCTTGATTTACAGCCTTCCAAACGTGTGTATCCAGCTGATTTACCAACTGTGAGGATGATTTTGTGAGTACAAATCTCTTAAACTTGTTTAACCTTATGTCTATATCGACCTAGTTCTTCAGCAATTTTAAAAAATGTTTTTCCCTCAGCATTTTTGGCTGAGCTTGTAGTGTTTTTAGTGTCTTTCTTGTGTGTCTTTCTTCTTCTTCCATTTTCATCTCATGTTTTCTTTTTAGAATTTTGTGAGATGAATTGCAAGTTAGGCTGTACACTTTGTTGGGAATGCTCTAAGAGTGAAAGACAATTTAGTTGTATTTCATTTATTTTGAAATGATTAATAATATATTTATGGTTTTTTCATTACATATTTTCCTATACTGTACTCATCTAGATTTACATGTTAAAGTAAATGCAAGCAAATATGGCTCATTGACTACTTAGTGTTTAAACTGTTAGAATGTTGTATGCAATGGATTTTTATATGCGAGAAGACAACATTTTAAAGTAAGTAGTCTAAATATATAGTCTGTAGTCTATGGGGTTAGAGTGATCATCTAACTCATATAAATACTATTATGTTATCTAAAGCCAATTGGGAAAATGGCTTGTCTTGACCATTTGGACCGAGCTGACTCACAAGTAGAGAATATATATATTACCTACTGGTGAAGATATATTAGATTGGACTAAAGTGTAATTAATCTACAAGTCCGCTTGATTAGATTAATTCACTTTTGATATTTATTATCCAATAACCTTAATCTTGACTAAGTAAACGACTTCATGTTGATGACTTGTGTACTTTGATATTCCAAAGGCTAAAGCGTCTCGGAGTAGTAAGTTTTGCTTATAGATATGAAATCTTAGCTTCCATAAAGAGTAAATGTTATCATCTTAAACGACATTATACAGGATGTGAAAATTGACGAGCTCTCAGGTCATTTGCTGGGCATATGACTAATTATTCACTTTAAATGAATAATCATATTCATATTAGATGTATAATGGATCTTTAAGATAGTGCGATCAAAAGGTTGAACGGACTTTGACTTTAAGTTAATCATGGATATCATATAAGGGTGTTGCATATATGACAAGATCATTGGACTGCGGCTACATACAGGCTTAAGTAATACGGTATATAATTGGGAGTGTAGTTTCAGGTTTATAGTGGTGTGACTCTGAAACTAATAATTGTGTAATTAATTTATTTGGTACTGAATAATTAATTACATAGATTATTTGAGCCCATATTTTATATATGTCCAATTGGTCCCTTTACTAGCTCAATATAATTCCTTAACGGATGGTAATCAATTGAGATATTTATTATGGCTTTAATTCTTAGACTTAGTAAAGAGAAAAATCCGGAACACCTTTCACAAGGTGTAGGCGTTTTTTTTTTTTTGCTAAGGGTAGAATGAGAATTTTGTTCCATTGAATTAATTGGATAAATATTTAGTTTGGATAAATATTTATTTGAGGATAAGATTTGAAATTTGAATTAATTATATTTATTTTTTGTGATAAATATGAGATTAATTTAAATTAAGAGATATGGATAAATTAATTATTTGGATAATTAATTTAAATATCTAGATAATCTTATTTAAATAAATATTATAAATTAAATATAATAATTATCCTATTTGGATTTGAAATTAAAACAAAATATTATCCTAGTCTATCATGTGTAAGCGCTTTTAATAAGGACAAGGGAAGGAAAAGATTTTCCCCTTATTGATTTTATTTGGATAATTATTACATAATTACAAATAAAGTTGTCATGATTTTATTTTGAATTTAAATTGGAGTTATGGAGCATTATCCATACGAATAAAATCATAAGAAAATTGGAGATTAAAATTTGAATCAAATTTTGAATCTCCTGGACCTATTGTGGGCGATTTTATAGTCTCCCGAGCAAGAGAAAAAAACACAATTAGGGAAGGAGGAGAGAGAAAAATCTTTTCAAGTGTCCTATTCGAATTCAAATTCCTCACAGCCCATTCACTATAAATAAGACCCTAGGGGCTCCTATTTTATTTAGACCACATACTCTAAGGTCAGCGAGCTTATTATTATTCTCTCATTATAGTAATAATAAACTGCAAGAGTTCTGGGTGGTTAGAAGGAGAAAGCCACAGACGAATACTGAGCGAGAGACCGTGTGCCCACACACTCTACCGTCCGAGAAATTGAAGAACAGTAAAGAATGCTAATTGGTTGAAACTCTCTTTGATCACATCCTCCAGCATTCCTGTTGACTTTTCTCAAGATACGTAGGTTGTAAAATAATTTTATTGTATATGGCAACATGAGTTAATACGACCTTAAGAAAAAAATTTCAAAATTCCGCTGCGTAAATTACCCATTTTTTCTACAAGGAGAATTCACAAAATCTCTCTTTTCTTAAGGGGAAAAGGAGAATGTTGGTTGAGAGAGAAAGAACGATAATTTTTTGAGAATATGTATGATATAATTCAAACTTTTGGGTTTTTGGCTTTTAATTATTAATCATAATTATTCAAGGGCTAATATTAAAGTTAAATGGTGATCTAAGGGTCTAAAATACCCTAGGGAGGTTGCCAAGTCGACCACTTAAAATCCTTTTTTTTTTTTTTTTTTTTAAACTTTACTATAGCGGCACTGTAGCAGCGCCGCGATGCTATGTACCTTTTACGCGGCACTGTGGCGCCCATTTATGAGCGCTGCAGTGCTTTGGGGTCTGGTTGTTGACCCAAAAGAGACCCCAAAGAGCCGTGGTGCCCGTATGATGATGCCGCGGCACCCAAAGAGGGACCAAGCCTATAATTAGTGCTGTTTGAACTCATCTATTCATACTTTAGCCTATTTTACACCAAATCAATTATACATGGGCAACCTATCTGTTGGTTTTGAAAACCAGATTTTTAAAAAAAATTTGCGGAAGCGTGGTACGGATCAAATCGCACATATAAAAAATTTTCTCAAAATTTTTCCGACGACAATACTTATATTAATTTAACAAAATAAATTAAGAAGAAAGTTTAGAGATTGACCGTTGTCTGATTAGGTCAAAATTCTTGAACTCCTTCAAGAATCTTCTTGAGTACTCTAAATCCTTCGAAAACACCAATCTTCTTGAGAACTCCATATCCTTCGAAACACCAACGGTTCTTTCTCAGCGTTCTCCAGATCACGATGAACAGGAAACGAGTGGGCGTTTCTGAATTTGGGTTTGATCACACACTTGAATTTTGATTTACTTTGCGTTCTCAACTCATGAGACAAAGTGAAGGAGAAAAGGAGAAGAAACTCTCTGAAGAAAAAGTTACGTATCTTATTTTTCTGTCAAAAAGGAATTAAATATATATCTTTCATATTTTTAGATACATCGTATGTACCCTCCTTTTTAGATTACAGAGAAATAACTGACACTCCTCTTTTTTATATTTTTAAATTAATTAATTAATTAATTAATTCAACTCCTTGTGGAACAACAACATGCACGCCCACTATCTCCCCATAGTGGGCGTGTATGATGGATATGGGAGAGAGAAAATCTCTCTCCTATCATATAATTAGTTATCCTTTTTTTTTTAATAATTAAAAATTTATTTTGAACTATTCAAAATAAAATAACCGATTTTTTCTCTTCCACATGTATCAAAATTCAAAATTCAATATTCCACATACACTCTGTGGATATAACGTGAACCACCATGTGGTACACTACTACGGTGTGGTCCTTACCACACTGTATAATATTTAATTTAAAACTATTTTAAATTAATTTTAAATAATCATATTATTTAAAATAAAAATTAATCCAATTAATTTGTTGTGTGAATATTAATATAGAATTCTCAATTCTAAATTAATAAATTAACCCAACATAAAATAATGTTCACATGATTTAATGGAGCCGTTGAGAGGAACTATGAACTTTATAATTTTAAGCTCCAATAATTTTGACAATTAATTAACACCTTAATTAAAATATCAAAATTATTAATTCCAAATTATTCCACTAAAAATTTGGAATTGCACTCTTAAAATTATAAAACTAATTATATTCAAAGATTTGAATTGCCCATTGATATAGTCACTACATATAAATCAATCCTCCATAAACGGTTCATAATTAAAGCTAGGTTTTTTCCGTTAACCTCTTTAATTATATCTTTCTCCTTAAGTACCATTGATTCTCTAATGAATAATATATTTATGATCTAATCATAAATTGAGCGCTCTTATTATTCAAGTCCCGAATCAACACTTAAGGGAACCGTCATCTAACTTCTTTACGAAGGAATGGATTTCATCTTGTATATTAATATTCCCGGTTACTTATTATATTATATTTCCAATATACCAAGAATTTGACACTACTCATTTGTGTCATTATTCGATATGTCAAAAAAAAAAATTACAATAAATAGGAGTCTATTAATTACTCAGAATTAAGATCGATTCATATATGACCATCATTGATTAATTTTGAATGCTCTACATTACAACGGAAATTATTAGAGATTCATAATTAATCGTGTTCCAGTCCTATATAATCAAATTATATAAAGCGCTTTCATTCCAATAATCTCATTATTAACGATCTTGATAAGATCATTTCATTCAGAATGTAATGAACCGCGCTAGTAATTTTAAATTAAAGATCCCAACTTTAATTTTTAATTACGGACAGATTTAGATTATTTTACTTTAAATTTTATCCTCCTGTATATAACACTTATATACAAAATTTAAAGTCACATTTAAATAATCTAAGGTTTTCGATATTTGTAAAGCATCTAAACATGCATGCAAAAATAATATTGAAAAAATTCCTCAAATTAAATCAGCAAAATAATACATCTCATTTGTTTATGGGCACACATCCCAATAATCTCCCACTTGCCCTAAAGCAAATGTGACATGTCTTTAAGTCCCATCCCTTCAAGATGTTGCTCAAAACTCCGAGCTGGTAATGTCTTGGTAAACGGATCAGCTATGTTATTCGCGGATGCGATCTTCTCAACTGAAACGTCTCCTCTACTGACAATCTCTCTCACCAAGTGAAATTTCCTCTCTATATGCTTTCCTTTGCGGTGATTTTTGGGTTCTTTGGCATTGGCCACTGCTCCACTGTTATCACAATAGAGTCTAATTGGCTCATGCATATCTGGAACAACTTCCAGATCTCTCAAGAATTTGCGAAGCCAGACTGCCTCTTTAGCTGCTTCACAAGCTGCTACATATTCAGCCTCCATGGTTGAATCAGCAACACAAGTTTGCTTGATACTCCTCCATATAATGGCTCCACTTCCCAAAGTGAACACCGCCCCTGAGGTAGACTTCCGAGAGTCTCTATCTAATTGAAAATCAGAATCTGTATATCCAATAGGAATCAAATCCCTACTAAAATATACGAGCATATAGTTTCTCATCCTTCTCAGATATTTGAGAATATGCTTGACTGCCACCCAGTGATCTAATCCTGGGTTTGACTGGTATCGACTAACCACTCCTACTGCAAAGCATATGTTAGGTCTGGTACACAACATTGCATACATTAGACTACCAACTACCGATGCATATGGAATTTGTCTCATATTCTCCTCTTCTTGCAGTGTTTTAGGACACTATTCTTTAGAGAGATGAACTCCATGTCGAGAAGGCAAGTTCCCTTTCTTGGAGTTCTGCATCGTAAATCTAATAAGTACCTTATCAATGTACAAAGCTTGAGACAATGCCAGAAACCTATTCTTATGATCCCGTATAATCTGGATACCAAGAATATAGCTTGCTTCTCCCAAATCCTTCATTTGGAATTGGCTGGCTAGCCAGTTCTTTACCTTTGATAGAGATTCTACATCATTCCCAATGAGTAGAATGTCATCTACATAAAGAACTAAGAAGACCACTTTATTCCCTTCTATCTGCTTATAGACACAAGGTTCATCCATATTTTGTTCAAAACCATAAGACTTTATGGCTTCGTTAAATCTGATGTTCCAAGATCTAGAAGCCTGCTTAAGTCCATAAATGGACCTTTGCAGTTTGCAGACTTTCTGCTCTTGGCCTTGGACCACGAAACCCTCTTGTTGGACCATATGAATGGTCTCTTCAAGATGACCGTTCAAAAATGGTCTCTTCAAGATGACCGTTCAAAAACGCCGTCTTGACATCCATTTGCCATATCTCATAATCATAATGAGCAGCAATGGATAAGAGAATCCGGATGGATTTTAGCATGGCCACTGGAGAAAAAGTATCCTCATAGTCTACTCCTTCTTTTTGGGTAAAACCCTTTGCCACTAGCCTAGCTTTGAAAGTCTCTACTTTCCCATCGGCTCCTCTTTTTCTTTTATAGATCCATTTGCAACCAATAGGTTTAACGCCTTCTGGTAGATCTATAAGCTCCCAGACTGAATTGGAGTACATAGACTCCATTTCGAGTTTCATGGCTTCCTGTCATTTCTCTCGATCAACATCATCCATTGCCATCTTGTATGTCAATGGATCATCATCACTGCCATCGGTGACTGCAACTTGTGCTTTTCCATCTTCACGATAGCGGATGGGCAGTCTTATTTCCCTCCCACTACGCCGTGGTGGCTGTGATGTTTGATCTCGAGTAGTGATCTCTACTCTTTGTCGTTCAACAACTATTGTTGGTGTGGGGCTGATCTTATCAGCCAACAATTCTTCCAAACCACTTTACTTTTGGGTTTGAAATCTGCCATATAGTTGTGCTCAAGAAACGTAGCATTTGTCGACACAAATACTTTGTTATCTTGAGTGCTATAAAACAGACCTCCTCTCGTTCCTTTAGGGTAGCCTACAAACATGCATACCTCCGAGCGAGGTTCCAACTTCCCAGTCTTTCCCTTTAGCACGTGCGCTGGGCACCCCCATATGCGGATGTGTCTTAAACTAGGTTTGCGACCGTTCCACAACTCTAGAGGAGTTTTTGAGATTGACTTAGATGAAACTAAATTCAGAATATATACAGTTGTTTGTAGTGCATATCCCCAAAATGAGGTAGGCAGAGAATAATAACTCAACATTGATCTAATCATGTTAAGCAAAGTACGATTTCTTCTTTCAGCTACACCATTTTGCTGTGGTGTTCCAGGTGCCGTGAGCTGCGATAATATTTCATTCTCAATCAAGTGGTCCTTAAATTCATAATCTAAGTACTCTCATCCTCGATCCGATCGAAGAGTTTTGATTGATTTGCTAAGTTGCTTTTCAACTTCAGCACGGAATTCTTTGAACTTTTCAAAGGTCTCGGATTTTCTTTGCATCAGGTATGCATAACCGTATCTTGAATAATCGTCAATAAATGTGACAAAGTATTCATAGCCCCCTCTAGCTTTGGCATTCAAAGGGCCACATACATCAGTATGTATGATCTCTAGAGGTGTTTTTGCTTTTTCACCTTTAGCCGAAAAAGGTCTTTTGGTCATTTTACCTTCTAGGCAGGATTCACAGACTGGTAGAGTGCCAACTTTTAGCTCTCTTAAAGGGCCATCCTTTGTTAGTTTTTCTTTCATATCTATGTTAATGTGACCAAGCCTTAAATGCCACAAATATGTGTCATCTTTATCATTAGAAATCTTTCTTCTTTTAGGGGTTGGTTCAGCGACTTTAAACATTTCGGTTTGAAGTAAGTTATTGGAAATTGGTTTAACAAAATATAGACCATTATCCACATAACTAGAACAAATATTCACTCCATTCTTATAAATTGAAACAGAGTCAACTTCAAAAGAAACTGAAATAAATTGTTCAAGCAACTTTGAAACCGAAATCAAATTCCGTTTGAAATCCGGAATGAAATAAACATTGTCTAAAAACAAATATTTATAATTATTAAATGACAGTCGCACTGTCCCTACTACTGTCGCTGATAGTCTTTCCCCACTGCCAACTCTTATTGTAAAAACTCCCACTTCAAGATCCCTAGATGACTCAAGCATCTGCAAAGAAACACAAACATGGTTAGATGCCCCTGAATCAATAATCCAGCTTGAGAAATCATTCTCAACTAAGCATGTTTCCATGACTAGTAAATCTAATTTACCTTGTTTCTTCTTCTTTTTCAGCTCATCAAGGTACTTCTTACAGTTCCTTTTCCAATGGCCGTCTTGATCGCAATGGAAACATTTTCCCTTAGTTTTAGGCTCAGCAGCCTTCCCTTTCTTCTTTTGGATTTTCTTTTTGCCTTTTTGCTTTCCCACATTTTTCTTCTTTTTATTATTTGAAGAAGAATCCTTCCCTTCAGCTGCATTGGCTTCAGCAACATTTGCCTTGCCACCCTTATCATTAATAAGAGCCTCATAGCTCTGCAGTTCGTTCAGAATTCTGTCAGATTACACATCTTATGGTTCATGACATAGTTCGTTCTGAACTGGAGAAAAACGGGAGATAGTGTCTCCAAGATCATGCCAACTTGGGTCTTTTCATCAATGTTCGCACCATTGATTTCAGCCTCATTAAAATGATGAATCATTTTGAGGACATGCTCACGAACTGAAGAACCATTCTTCATTTTGCCATTCATAACGGCTTTCACTGCTTCGTGACAGGCTGGATCGAAAGGGTGTCTAAACATGTTTTGCAAAGATTCCAACCATCTTCTTTGTCTCATGTTAAGCTCCTTTTGTGTGAAGATATACTTCAAACTCTGATGATCCGTGTAAACTTCAAACTTAGTACCATAAAAGTAGTGTCTCCAGATTTTGAGCGCAAATACTACCGCCGCAAGTTTCAAATCATGCGTTGGATAGTTCTTCTCATGATCCTTAAGCTGTCGTGAAGCATAAGCGATCACCTTTCCATTCTACATGAGAACGGCTCCCAATCCTATCTTGGAAGCATCGCTATATATCACGAAGTTCCCTTTCTCCACATCTGGAATTGTGAGGATCGGAGCACTAGTCAGCTTACTTTTCAGCTCTTGGAAGTGTTCTTCACACTTTGCCGTCCATTCGTACTTCTTTTCTTTCCGTGTAAGTGCGGTGAGCGGCGCTGCAATTTTAGCAAATCCTTCGATGAAATGTCAGTAGTAGCCTGCTATGCCCAGGAAACTACGTACTTCGGTGACGTTTTTCGGAGCTGGCCATTCACTTACTGCTTCAATCTTGGCCGGATCTACCGATATACCTTCCTTGGAGACCACATGTCCTAAGAAATGAACCTTTTCCAACCAGAATTCACACTTTGTGAATTTAGCGTAGAGCTGGTTTTGCTTTAAAATTCGTAAAGCAATCCTCAAATGTTCCTCATGCTCCACCTTTGATCTTGAATAAATCAAGATATCATCTATAAAGACGATAACAAACTTGTCCAAGTAATCCTTGAATACTCGATTCATCAGGTCCATAAAGGCTGCTGGAGCATTTGTCAATCCAAATGGCATAACGAGGAACTCGTAGTGTCCATATCGCGTACGAAAGGCTGTCTTGGGAACGTCTTCTTCCCTAATTCGGAGCTGATGGTATCCGGATCGTAGATCAATTTTTGAAAAAATTGAAGCTCCTCTCAGCTGATCAAACAAATCGTCGATCCGAGGCAAGGGATACTTGTTCTTGATGGTTATCTTATTCAATTCCCGATAGTCATTGCACATCCTAAGAGTGCCGTCCTTCTTTTTAACAAACAAAACTGGAGCTCCCCATGGTGAGTAGCTTTGACGAATGAATCCTCGATCCAGAAGCTCCTGTAACTGAATCTGCAGTTCCTTTAGTTCGGCAGGCGCCATCCTATAAGGTGCTTTGGATATTGGTGCCGATCCAGGAAGTAATTCAATCTCAAAAGAGATTTCTCGTTCTGGTGGCAGTCTTGGCAACTCTTCAGGAAAAACCTCTATAAACTCCTTAACTATCGGTACTTCTTCCAGCCTACTCTTGGTCTTTTGCATCTTATCCACCATGTTGGCTAGAAACCCAATACATCCTTTTTCCAACAACTTTCTAACCTTTAGTGCAGAAAAGAACATTTTCGGCTGTTTTAGAGTCGATCCTCTAAAAATAAACTCCTCGTCTCCAATTGGCTTGAACGTGACAGTACGACGTGGACAGTCGATAACTGCATTGTACTTCCCCAGGAAGTCTATACCCAGGATGACATCATAGTCGTATAGGTCAATGATGATCAAGTTGACATACATTTCCCTACCACATATAATTATTGGAACGTGACGTATCCAATAATCAGACAACAGAATCTCCCCGGAGGGTAATGCAGTCCTAAATGTTCTTCTGATCCTATTACTTGCTCTACCTACTTTCTTAGCGAACCTTGGTGATGTGAATGAATGCGTAGCTCCATAATCAATTAACACGTAGGCATCTTGTTGGGCAAAAGGAAGCTGACTTGTCACCACGGTAGAAGGTCCAGCTTGAACATCCTCCTTAGTGTAGGCATAAATGCGTCCTTGAGGTTATGGAGCTTCCAGTATGCCTTGAGAGATTGCAGGTTCCTCGAGCTTCATTTGTGCAGCGTGAAGTTGAGATCCCCGTCCTCTCTATTGATTTTGCGGATTCATGGGGATTGAGATTGCAAGTTCTAGCATAGTGGCCTTCTTTGCCACATAGAAAGCAGCGACTAGTTCCAGCACGGCAATCTCCCGGGTGCCTTCTCCCACATTTCTGACAAGTGGGATAACTGTTGTTATCAGGAGCATTCTTCTTCTGGGGAAAATTTTGTTGATTCCCCTGTCCTCCTGCATTCCACTTCCTCTTTTGTTGGTTGTTGCCGTACTGCTTGTTGTTGTTGTTTTGACCCGAAGGTCCTCCTTGACCTTTTTGTTGTGATGTTTGGCCTGGTCTGGCCTGGTTCTGCTTAGCTTGGGCCTTTTCTTCCCTCTTCTCCTTGAAAAACTTAGCCCGTTGCTCCTTATTTTGTCCTACCCAGTACTCAGCTCGAATTGCCCTGTTGACACATTCAGCAACAGTGAGTGGTGGATGGGGGCCACTGCTAAGTCCGAGCGGAACATCTTCATCATCCTTCTTACTTTGTCCCTTTCGGAACTGATGAGGTGAGGACAGAGACGTGCTAGCTGCTCAAACTTTTTGACGGCTTCAGCTACCGACAGATTTCCTTGGCGGAACTTATCGAACTCATCTTGTTGAGCCTCCATGACCTCAGTGTTGAAGTACTGCTCCTTGAATTCCTCCACAAAGTCCTCCCAAGTCATCTGAGTAACCTCTCGCCGGATCTGAACTGTTTCCCACCAGAGGCGAGCATCTTTCCGTAGCATAAAGGATGCACAGAGGACTTTCTCCTGATCATTGAGTCTGAGGAAATTTAAGGCGACCTGGAGGTCAATCAACCAGTTGTCGGCCTCAATTGGGTTTGTGGACCCCTCGAATTCCGGTGCCTTCATGCGCCGAAATCTGTCATATAGTTCTTCTAGAGTTCGAACCAAAGGTGCTGGTGGTACAGCTACAGGTGCAACAGGTATTTCAGGGGCTATGGGGTTCTCTGGGATCACCGGGTCAACATCAGGAATTTCCGGTGCCGCAGGCTGATTTACAGGTGCTGGTGGTACCCTGGCATCAGGAGGTACCTGGTTCTGCTGAGCTAACTGAGCTCTAAGCCCCCTATCTCTTGCTGTTGGGCTAACATCATTTGCCTTAGCTCATTCATCTGGGCCGCAAGATCAACGTCTTGGGTCGGTACTCTTCTACGCTTTGGTGGCATGGTTCTATACGGAAAAACAATGGAATAAACTTAGCTTCTTGTTTTACAAAATTAATGAAATCAGGCCTTTATATAGAACCATAATCTTTATTCCATATAATAGCATAACATGGAACATATCTGAATTCATCATGACCTTGTTCATATCATAACATCTGGGAATGTATAAAACTTTCCCATCATTTCCGTACGTCACCTAGATGCCACCACCAAGCTAAGGCACCACCCGACGTTATCCTCGTGTCCAACATTTTCCTTTTGTGACAAAAATTCCATAATTATCACATATAACTTCCATAATGTTGATCTAATTCCTTCGTACGAGAAATTCTCAGCTATCACCATACCAGGATGAAGTAGTCCCTTGAAAGCGTTAGGAGTATCATTTTCCATCATGGCCATATAAGATCTAATTCTAATCGTAAGAAAAAAATAACTTAACTTACTTGGGCCGTTGCAGATTCGATGTGAGGCGAAGTGAAGTAGGCTGGCAGGATACCGCTTTGATACCAACTCTGTGACGCCCCGACTTCCCAAGCCGGGTCGACACCATACATACTTGTACTTAACTTACTTGAAAATTTGAGACTAATTTTTTTTTTTTAAAACATAATTATATAGATTATCTTGTAGGGAAAAACTTGTCATGCATGCATACCAAACTGAAAATACATTCTCATGTCTTCAAACTCCATACATACAATCAAATATAATTTACTTTTGAGATATATACATTTTAACTCAAAAGTGGTTGCGAAAAATTCTGCGTAGTGGTATCCCACACCGCCCTTCACCCGTCGCATCGTCCGCATGGCCCACCACTTAAGCTGCAGGCTTCTTACCTACAGTATGAAATATACAATGAGCTTTCGCCCAACAAGTACAAATATATCTCACAAAACATTTCAAGCATCTTAAAAACATGTCAATCATCATGTAACTTATGCATGAACCATTTATGATTGATTTGAATGTCTTATGCTTTATTATAGAATCAATCTTGAACTTATTATCTTGTCTTAACATGTGGGCCCAGAGTGTACGTATCAAAAGCGCGCAGCCTCCAGACAAAGCTAGGGTTTGTAAGGCCCTAACAGTTCTGGGAATCATAAACTTGACCCTCACGCATCAACGAGAGGTTAATAATCATAACTTGACTTGAACATGTATCCACCACGATCACGGGAGGTTGGTACGACACCTTGCTTGTCTTATCTTACCATGTGGTTTCATAGTAGTGAACATGCCTCATGATGTCACTATATCATATCATACTTAACATTTGCCATAACATGGCATTCTTGACTTGAAAACATGGCATTCTTGAAAACATGGCATTTTTGTAAACATGGCATTCTTGAAAACATGGCATATTTGTAAACATGGCATTCTTGAAAACATGGCATTCTTGAAAACATGGCATAACATGTCATAGCATAACTTGGCACATTACAGCATGGCATCACATATCATAGCATAACATAACATAGTATGTATACTTGAAAATAGTATTTACTATTTTCCATACTGTAGGTGAGGTCTATACTTGCCTGATATGCTATGTTCCGGGTTTTGTTGCTTCAACTCAGATCGCAACTGCAGGTTACTTCCTGCTATTAAAAAGAACATAGGATAAGGATCCTATAAAATGTTGGTGACCTATCCAACATTCATGCACAATCTTAGTTATATGTCCCCCAAATATACACATGATAACTTATTGAGTTACATAGGGTAACCCTTGAGGTGGTCAAACTTAGTCAACCAAAGTCAACATTCTATGGGTCAAACTTGGGCTTTTGAGCCAAGCTTAGTAACTCGGGTATCCTTCCCGGTTACTATCCGTCATTGTCTTGTTACTTAACTTTGGCTTTTAAAATCCAATTTGGAGAATTTGGCCAAAAATCTTTTGTTTAACTTAAAAATTCGTGATTTTCAAAGTGGAATTTTATAAAAATCATTAAGGGCTGAAAACTGCTTTTGGAACAGTTTTCACAGTCAAAACATTGGTGTTGGTGGAAAAATACAGTTTGTCTGCATTGTTTTAGAAAATCATGTGCAGGAATTTCCTGTTCCCTGCACAGTCTTTAGAAATCTGTGTCAGTTTAAAAATTCAATTTGAATTTAAAAAAGTTATCTTCATGAAAGTTTTAGCTCTCGAAAAATTCTAAAACTTTTGTCTTTACGAAAAATTTAATTCGGACTCTAACATGTTCATATTGCCGTTTGAACTCACCTGGCCGTGCATAAATCCTGGGCACGGTCAGGTTCTGGTTTTTATAAAAATTAAGGCCTTTGGAGCCTTATTTTTGAAAACTGTCCACGTTGCCCCTTAGAAAAATCCCTTCTCTACAACTTTTATGTTTTACGTTTTGCCTAATTCGGCCTCTATGGGCCTCAAAATCATCTTTCCAGAAAACTGGCCAGTTTTATCCGAAAACTGGCAGTTTTGCTCTTAACTTGGTTTTACGTCCTAATACGCGCACACTACCTCAACCGCCCATAGCGGGAGCCTAATATCAATCATGCAGCGGTTTCTAACGTTCCATACCATCATTACATAAACATTCATCAACAATCTTTACATCAAACACTTGTCATGCATAATCAAGCACAACTTAAACATACTTGGGGACATATAACCTTAGCATGCAACCAAAGCATAAAATCATGCATGACTTAGTAAATAAAACCACCTAAACCATAAATTCAAGCACCAACCTAAAAATTCTAAATTAGGGCATAAAAATTAAATTAAGCTTATGCTCTTACATCCAATGCTTGAAATACACTTAAATTTCCCAAATTGAAGCCCAATTTAAAAGTTTTAGGGTTAGGGAGTTACCTTGGTGCAACACAAGGCTAAATTGGATCAAAAATTTTCTCCCCCCTGGTTCCTCCACAACCGGCCACCCTAGGTGAAATGGGTACCAAAATTTTCAAATTTTTGGCTTGTGGTTCAAGCTAAAATCCAACCCCCACAACACTTTCTTTCTCTTGGTTTTGCTTATTTTCCTTTCTTTCCTTCCTCTTGGTTTCGGTTTTGGAGAGGGAGAGTGTGAGAGAAAATTTTGCAAGAGTTTGGCTAGATTTTCCTAATTTTTAGTCCAAAAATCCGCCCCCCCCCTCTTGAGGTATTTATAGGTGAGGATTTGGGTCTCTTTGCAATTATTTTTGGTTCAACTTTTGCTCATAAATCCTTGGAGCAAAAATAATTGCACAAAATTTTGCTAAAAGGCCCTCCAAGTGGCCGGCCATCATGGTGCTAGGTGGCAAGAATTGGATTTTTTTCCCACAAAATTTTTCTTTAATTCATAAATGATGTCATAATTCCAAGCTTGGGTGATGTCATCATAAGGCCTTGTTTGGCTTGTTCCTTAATATGCAGTCCATTTTTAAGCTAACACAGATATTTCCAATACTGTGTTCACTAATACACAGTACAATTCAGTACTGTTATACTGAACTGCAGTCTAAAATTTATCTGTATATTGTTGGACTGTATAAAAATGTTTCTTTTTATTTAAAGCTATTTGGCCCTTAATACCCTATTTTAGGTGCTTGATTTTTCTATGGTGGTTTTAAATCTTAATTATACTATCTTGTCCGTAAAGATGATTTTCGCAGTATATTTCCCATACTGCTTATCGTATCACTATACCGTCTTATCTTTGACTTTTTGGTCAAACTTTGACCAACATGAATTCATGAAATTTCGTCATGCTTTTTTCCTTAAAAGGCCTATTATGGAGTCTCGTAGCTAATTTACCGAGAACTCAACCCTATACTGATAAAATTATGAATTTTTGTATTAGTATTCATAATTTTCATAAAATTGCACATAAACACATAGTACGAACTTTAGATTTCTTATATACAAGAAAATCATGAGTTCGTGAAAATTTTGATCATTACAGGTAACATGTTATTTTAATTAATTTATCTCAAAATATATATATATACATATATATATATATAAACATACTTATATTTGAATTTAAAATTACACCAAAATTGATCATTAAAAAAAATTTTGGGTAAAAAAGTCAACAATTGACCATCGACTGTTGACTAGGCTGACTGCTTATCGGGTTGGGGCTGGACCGGTTCGGGTCAGTCCAACTCGGATCCTACACCAGTCCCAGGCCCACCCCATAATTTTTTTTATTATGCCCGTAGCTCATTCTTGTCACGGGCCCAAATTAGGCCCATATATGAAATATAAATGAAAAAAAAAAAAACCCTAAATTGACTTGGTAATACTCCAAAACTGAAAGCAACCATAAACAAACTTTCTGGAAAAAAAAAAAATCCCAGAAACATGTAAATGGCAAACTTAAATATGAATATCAATCAATATTCATGGATGTATATGCACTCAAAGAAACAATCTGAACGCCAAAATCCAACTGTCAACAAAAATTGTGAAAAATATTTCTCAATGATTCAACATGAATCCTGCTCTGATAACAATTGTTAGATAAAGTTCCTTTGGCAAAAACCATCACCTAAAAAGAATCCATGAACATTCATGTTGGATCATCAAGAATCAATAGACTAATATACAGAAGCATACCTGAATCCATAACGGTTAATCACTTTCTAAAGCCGTGCGGTTGGCCTTCCAGAGCAACACTTTTTCCAAGATAATCCTTTGTTCTTCTTTGTGTTCTCTCTCTAATGATGGGATGTTAGAATTGAGTAATGATAATGATACATACGATCTAGGGACCGTAACTACTTTATATAGATAACTTCCCTGTTATCTTTTGGTATTTATATTTTAGCTCATCATAATAATAGAAATTACCCTTTAAGTCTTTTCACATTAAAAGTCCACACCCTATCAGATACATTAAAGCTTAAATTACCCAAAACTTATTATATCACTTTTAATTGGACTTAATCTTATTTAACAATCTGCAACACATAATTATTCACATATAAGCCCAACGTTGGATTAATGATCCAACAGAACTTACGTCCAATATGATTTAACAGTTCAAACAGACTTGTTGATTCTAAATAATAATAATAATAATAATAAATCAGAAGATCGAATGGTCAAAAATTGTATAGTGAGAACATTAATGTTACATTGATAATGAAGGAGTAAGTATATACTTTCTCCAATAGGCCATTTAAAATTATATTGATTAATTGATTGTTTGGTATTACAGCATGCATCATTTTTTGATGGTTTTTATAAAATTTATGAAATTCAAACAGCTGTGACGTACTCTTTGTTTTTCTAAGGGCCTACCACATGAGTGAGGATTGAGGAAGAGAGAGAGAGAGAGTGAGTGAGTGGAAGAAAGAGAGTAAAGAAGAGAGAAAACTTTAGAGAGTGCTGGAAGAGGCAGAGGGAATTTTGAAGATAGAGTATTTTGGATGAGAAAAAATGAGTACTCAAAATTATAGAAAAATGGCAGAAAAGTTCAAATTTTTTAGTACATAAGGAGTGGAAAAAGTCATTTTTTTTCCCTGAAAATTTTCGGACATTTCATAAAAAATCGTCATCTTTTATGCTGATAGTTTCAAAACCATTATCAAATTCGCGCAATCCATGATATAGAGACACTGTTACCATTACAATAGAAACTTTTGAAAGTGGTGATTGGTAACAAGTTGGTGTCATGTTTTTACGCTGGGATTAGACGATGGTTTACCCAAGCGCCTATATAAGGAAGGAACCAAAGCTAATGCAAACTCTCCACAAACTAGTTGCTGTGAGAAGGTAATACTATTATATAGTTTTCTTTCTCCTATAAAATATAATTAACAATTAATATGTAAGGATACTGAATGCGACAGCAGTTGTCAAGAACAATTGCTCTTCAAATTTCTTAATTGTCATCTATTGTCCTTAATTTGTTTATATTCAAACTAAGGTTTATTATTTAACATTTTCCCAAGCCATACATTCTATCTCATATTGGTCCCTCCTGACTTTTTACCAATCACCACTTTCAAAAGTTTCTATTGTTATGGTAACAGTGTCTCTATATCAATAAGTAACCCAAAAAATATTTTAAAAAAGCCACCAAACCACTTTCAACTGTTGAGATAGTAGTCCCCATGTAATCAATGATGAAGTCAGATAAATTTTTAAGTTGGGGCATTACAAAAAAACAAATGTTTTTTTTGAATAAAGATATACTTATGTATTTGAATTATTAAATGTGGACACAATTATAGTAGGGTGAGTCTGTGGTTCCTTACCGGTACATCCTTTTTTTAGGCCGTTGAGATTTAATCGAACGGTTGAAACGTTGTTGGTGTACCATACTTGTTATACATCTTACCTCACATTACCCTTCCTACCCAAAATCTTCTCCATCGTCGGCGACCCACCTCTGGCCCCCCACCACCGGCCCCAGCCCCGGCCGGCCGGCCGCCGGCGACCCCTCTTTCTCTCTCTTCTCTTCTCTCTCTCTTCTCCTCTCTCCCGCAGTGACCCACCTCCGGCACCCCCACCACTGGACCCAGCCCCGGCTGGCCGGCCGACCGTCGACGACCCCCCTCTCTCTCTTCCCCTTTCTCTCTCTTCTCCTTTCTCTGGCGACCCTCCCCCGTCGGCCCCTAGCCCGGCTCCCGGTGCGCCCCCCACCCGAGGCCACCCTCCACCGGCCTCCACCCACCCTTCCGCCCCCTCCGGCACCCCCCCGACGACCCCCCCGGCCCCCTCTTTCTTTTCCCCTTTCTCTATCTTTTCCTCTCTTCTCTCTCTCTCTTCCCTTCTCTCTCTCTCTTCCACGCCCTCGGCCCCCCGACCCCCGGCCGCCCGGCGCCCCCCCATTCCACCCCCACTCGCGACTCCCCCTCTCTTTCTCTCTCTCTTCTCACGTCGGGGGTAGGGTGGGGGAGTTGCGGGTGGGGGTGGGATGGGGGGCGCCGGGTGGCCGTGGGTGGGGGGCCGAGGGTCGGGAAGAGAGAGAGAGAGGGGAAAAGAGAGATAAGAGAGGAAGAGAGAGAGAAAAAGGGGGCCAGGGGGGTCGTCGGGGGGGGCAGGTGGGGGGTGCCGGGGGTGCGGGTGGTGGGGGGAGGCCGAGGGAGGGGGGCCTGGGGTGGGGGGCGCACCAGGCAAGCTGGAGGGCCAGGCTGGGGGCCGGCGGGGGAGGGCCGCGGGAGAGAGGAGAAGAGAGAGAAAGGGGAAGAGAGAGAGAAGAGAAGAGAGAGAGAGGGGGGTCGCCGGCGGCCAGCCGGCTGGGGCTGGGGCCGGTGGTGGGGGGGCCGGAGGTGGGTCGCCATGGGAGAGAGGAGAAGAGAGAGAAAGGGGAAGAGAGAGGGGAAGAGAGAGGGGAAGAGAGAGAGAAAGGGGGGTTGCCGGCGGCCGGCCGGCCGGGACTGGGGCCGGTGGTGGGGGGGTCGGAGTTGGGTCACCGGCGTCCGTCGCCGGCGACGGAGAAGATTTTGGGTGGGAAGGGTAATGTGAGGTAAGGTGTATGATAAGTATGGTACACCAATAACGTTTTAACCGTTCGATTAAATCTCAACTGCCTAAAAAAGGGATGTACCGGTAGAGACCTTCTACAACAAACTCACCCATTATAATATTCTTACAAAAGAAGGGTATGATAACATGTTTAATTTTTGAATGGGTCACAAAAACATTTCTTGTGAAATATGGATACAACTAGAGTTTTTAAATATTTTGAACTACAAAAATCTAATTTAAAAAAATTGAGTGAGGGCATTAACTAAAGATAGTTCAGGGCTTCACCACCGCCCATTTTGTAATTGATGGACTGTACATAGAAAAGGAGAAAAAGGAAACAAACAATAGTAATAATACTGGTCAGTTACCCTATAAATGGGTGTCCAACTTATGTTTTTTTTTTGTTTTTTTTTTTCTTTCTTTAATATATATATAACTTTTGTTTTTGTACGCACATCAGAAAACTGTCACCACTTTTAATTGCTTTTAGAATTAGATTTCATCTAGCACACATTATATACAAAGAGATCATACTTAGAATCATGTGGAAGCTGAAGTTAGGTGATGGGGGAAATGACCCTTACATATTCAGCACAAACAACTTTGTCGGACGGCAGATTTGGGAGTTCGATCTGGAGGCAGGTACACCGGAGGAGCGAGCTACAGTGGAAGAGGCCCGTCTTAATTTCCTAAAGCATCGCCGGCAAGTCAAGCGCCCGAGTAGTGACCTCCTATGGCGGATGCAGGTAACTTTTCAAACTTATTTAATTAATTAGGACATGGTTTTCTTTTTTAATAAGGGAATTAATGGCGTTCTCACGGTTCTCACGTCTCCATTCATGGTCTATTTAATAATCTAGTTTCATCAAAAGTGAAACTAGGCACAAAGCGAAAAGAAAGCAGGCACGTGCCCCCAATTAATAATGTGTGTGTGTGTTTTTTTTTTTTTTTTCCTTTTCCCATGTCTTTCTAAATCTTTCTTTATAGAACAATAAGCACGGGTCAACTGGACCAAAGTAGTACACTACCACCAGTTGATCGGATAACCTAGTTTTCTTAGTAATGAATATATATATATATATATCCATTCAACATGCCAATTTAATCTAGCAACAACTCGATACCAAAATGAGTTAAGGAACTTGCAAAGGGAGTCACTGGATATAAGTAATCAATGTCCAATAATTTATAGCCAAATCAACTACAAGTTAATCTTCCATTTAATTATTAACTAGCTATGTTGTTACTGCACTATAAACTCAAAGTTACACTCTCGATTAGTTATATTGAAATAAATATTACCAATCATATTCCAACGTTTTGATAATTACTTATTAAACATCTAAATCAATCCTCTCAACTAGATCTCAAACTTTTTTTTTTTTTTTTTTTTTGAAGAACTCACTCTGTCTTAATCTCAAAAATAAAAATAAAAAATAAAAAACATCAAACCATTCTAGTAGTAACAAAATATAGTTGCATAGATTGTCCAAAAAAAAAAATGACAATATTGTGGTTTAATTGTAAAAGAAACTTAGAAGACAAAAGATGAATCACAAATCTATAATATCAATTCTATATATAAGAAATGGTGACGTGGGGGAAAAGCCAAAAATTTTTGTTCTAACTTGCTTGCGTGTTATTTATTTATTTATTTATTTATTTTTTAATCTCTATGATGGTTCATGTCCATTAGCTTTTCATTCAATTTTAATCTACTGGTTTATTTTTAATCCACATGACTTTGTTTTCCTCCCACACCTCATGCTTTTAACACCTCAAACCATTTTTTTTTAAAGTTCAAATCAATTAATTTTTGTTTTTAACTCCTCCAACACCTTTACCTTATTTACAAACCTAAGCACATGTATTATACTTTTAATATACTGCAGTTTTTTATTTTATTTCTACCAAGCTTTTCTTTTCAATTTTAAGGTATTAATTTTGCACTTTGACTACTTTTTTTTCCTTCAATGAATTCAAATATTTTTCTTTTCTTCTAAAAGTAGTACAACTAAATAAATAGTTTGTTTGTTCGTTAGTTTGTATGTTTTTTTATCTCGTACTTTTTTTAATTTTGTTTATCGATATTTTTATTTTGAATCTAACTTTTTTTTAAAAAAATATGTCCCTATATATTATTGAAATTTTTATTTTGAATCTAATTTTTTGTTTAAATATGTCCGTATAATATATGCATATTTTTTGTCACACAACCTTCTAAAATATCATTTAATCATATTTGACCTTTACATTTATATAATTCTTAATTTTTTCCCTCCAAAATAATTTTCTCAACATTTTTTATTTTTTAAATCTTATATATATTTTTATGTGTTTCGATCAGACTACAAAATCTGTTTTACTTAAACCTCTGAAGATTGAGCAAAATCTTGCTTGCTTAGTATATTTTTTGAGACATCACTTATTATAGGAATTGTACTTTTACTCTATTCATTGGTGTTGTTAAGATTAATTATTAAATTAAATTTTTAACAGTTTGATTTGTAATATATGTTAAAATTTAAAACGCTACATGCAAAATTACTTACAGTCATAGTTCAAACAATTAAAAAATTGATCCAATGACTCAAGTAACAATTCCTACCAATAGTGGCAAAATACATTTTTTATCATAAATTTTTCTTTATATTTATATTGAAAATAATGTATTTTGAAATGTTTTTCACAATACATATTTTTATTTTTTCTTTGGTAAATATATGCTATATTTAAAATAGGCAATTTACATTGTTTTTCAACTTTTCAACCAAAAACGTTGATCTTCTCATAAAAAATTATTTCTAACAATCGAAATCATTATCAATAAAATCATTATGGATAGTTAATATAATGTAATAAAAGTTTATACAATCAAGAAATAATTCCTTAACCTTTTCATTCATTCACAAAGTTGTAGGTGGATATTAAACATAGTCTTATATTATTATAGTTAATTTAATAAAGTTTTCTTTTTTTTAAATAATTTGTTCTAAGAAAAAAATATAAGTACAGCCTTCAAAAAAATATATATATATGTACAAAGATGATACGTGCCTAAGGTACGTGACCCTTGCTAGTATATATAGAAGGAAGAATAATCCCTTTAAGTTTTTGCGCTTCAACCACAAAAGGACAAAAGTTTTTGTTCTTCAACGTTCTAAGTACACTTGTCCAAGTTTTAGGTGTATTCAATTTTATGTCAATATTTTTTTAGACTATATATATATTAGACGACAAATATAATTGAAAAAATTATAGTAGCAAATTGACTTTAGAGATAAAAAGAGAGAAAACAAAAACGTAGTAGTTTTTAACAAGAAAATCTTCTATTTGATGATAACAACGAGAAACTAAAGTAAAACTTTTTTTAATTGAAATTCTTAGCAAAAATATCCCTATTTATGAACTTCAACCAAAAAAAAAAAAAAAATATATATATATATATATAGCAGATTATGCTAAGCAACAATTAAATAGCGTAAAGAAATTATTAAATCTCTATTGTAATTTAATTCTCAAGTTCTTGATATTGTTTTGAAATAGATAGATAATTGCTTAGGCGGATTACAAGTTTTTTATTCTAACCGAATATTTAATAGAGAAGTAATAAATATGTATGGAGAAGTTTTTCACTAAAGGTCAAAGACAAATCTTAAAAATTAGTTAATAAATTATTTTTCTATGCTTTCCAAGTACAAGCATTACAACAAGATATAATAAGAAAAAATTTCATATTTTATGTTGATAGATGTAAATTCATAATTGTTCAAAATTGAAATCTAACTTTAAATTATAATTGCATATATACTTGTTTGTATGTCTTCATTAAAAAAAAAAAAATCATAGATAGAATGTGTATATGTATATATATTGTATGGCACATTCTTGAGATATATATATATATATATATATATCTTAATGTGAATTCCTTTTCTAATTACTAGTATATATGGAAAGAAGAATGAGGTAGGAAAAAACAAAAAATTTTATTCCAACTTGCATGCTTACTTTTTTTTTTTTTTTAATCCTATGGCTCAAATTCATTCTTCCTTGTTTAGTCTAGATCAAATGGTTTAGTTCTTCGCCACTTGTCTTTTTAATTCTGTAAACACCTCACACATGACACATCAATGTACGTGGAGGAGACTATTTTTGTAATTACACTTTGTCTTGTCTTTTTACTAAAATCATACTTCAACTTTTTTTTTTCCCCAAATTACTAACCGAAAAAATCAAGCTTCAACCTTTTTTCAAAGTACTTTTAACGTTGTTTAATGTTTATTTTATATATGTTAAATTTATATTTGTTTTACACTAGTACTTTAAAAAATATAATTATATGTTTTAATTTGAAAAACAACAATATGATGATTAAAAATATAATTATATGTTTTAATTTGAAAAACAACAATATGATGATTAAGTTTACTCATGTTTACATATATTTTTATAATAAGAAACAATTACTTGTTCTTCTCTGCTTTATAGAGATTTGGCAGGATTTCCCTGTTATAAATTTTGTAACTAGTCAATTTTATAATAAATATATACTCTTTTTCCCATTCGGTTTTGACTAGAGGGTTTTTAACAAGGCATATTTGAAAGCTACTTTCAAAGAAAGAGTTCCAACTCGATATTATGAAATTGCCTTCCGACTGCTTTTAGATTCTTTGATAGGTGTCTTGTTTCTCTTTCCTTTTTTGATTGTACTTTTCCCCTTTGAATAACTTTTCTGTAATCTATTTTGTTCTTTATTTAATAATATTTAGTGGGATGAAAAATAGATGAGGGTGCTATAAGAGTACTGACTTAGTCAAGATGTCTTAATACACTTACTGATTTTTATCATCACAATTTATTAAAAATAATAATAAGAAACAACTAGAAATATAAGTGATAAATTAAAAAAATAATAGAAAAAACGTATATTGCTAATGTGAGACACGTCCCCGTACCATTTAAAACTTGACAATGATAATGAAAAGTAATCTAAATTATAAATCGAGTGTTCTTTATAGGTTGATAAGTCCTTGCTCATTTTAAAAATAAAACACCAAATACAGATAAAAATAAAATAGCAATTCACTTTTTGTACTGTTTTTAGATTGCTGTCAATCAAATATGTAAGTGGGGGCACATTCAAAAATAAAATTTGGGTAGGGATAAAATATACAAAAATTACAAAATATATGAGTTAAATTTCAAAATAAAAGGTTTGAATGGGGAACGTGCCTCACTGATCTTTATGGCTTGTATATCCGTCACTGTCAGTGACAGAGTCAGAAACAAAATTTAATGGGGACTATACAAAAATTTTGGTGGAGACTATAGTGCCCCCGCTTACCCCAATCTACATCCGCCCCATGATCACTGCAAATACCATATTTTAAGTGCATGTTATTCACCCTCTTATAGTGGTGTTAGACTTCGATTATTTAACATTAGTCCAACTTGAATTTAACTTACGACTACACTTGGACTGAAATTAATCAACATTATCAAGGATAAGACATTCGACCATTTTTTAAAGTTTAAATAAATTATATATGCATTTATGTGAAGATACTTTTTTCCCTCCACAGTATTGGAAAGCACGTCAACATTTTTTTCCTTGTAGAACGGGTTCCTCAAGAAAGTATAAAATTCTTGCCATTATATATGCATCAAAATTCTTTGGTTTTTTTATTTTTTTATTTTTATTTTTTTTCCTTTTCTATAATTATCTTTAGTCTAGATTAAAAAAAAATCGCAGCCAAAATGTGGTGCTACTTTAGACTGGTCTATATGCCAATGTCATATTCGTATGGGAAAAGATTTGTGGGTCCAATCACACCTCTCATTCTACAATTAAGGGAAGAACTACATACTGAGCCATATAGTGAAATTAATTGGAAGAAAGTGCGCCATCTATGTGCTAAGGTGAGTAGACCCAATAGCTAAATATATTCTTTATGTTACATACATATTATATATATATATATATATATATATTTATTTATTTATAGAAATATATATAGAAACGTCTCAAATTCGACAGCCGTACATGCCCGACAGTTGTATCATTCTATTTGGAATTTTGTAACTACTAGTTAATTTATATGTAACTTTTTATTTAGACTCTTACTACATGTTACTATTTAGAACTAAGTATTAAAGGCAAAAATCATTAAAAAATACCACATTAGAATTAATTGGTTTGTAACGACCCCTCACGGATCGTTACAGTTGACTTTTTATTTAATCATTCATCTCTTATAAAATTGCAGAAAATATTAAGCTTGAAATAAAAATCTTCACATAACGGAAAACTTTACTTAGATAATTTTAGAAAACTCTAGAATATTTTTTTAAAAAACTATATCAAAATTAACCTTCATATTTAATATATATATATATATATATATTTTAAAATCCAATTCATGAAAAAACATCTAAGTCCATATGAATCATTCAATCAAATAATAATAAACTAAAGTCTCAAAACTTTATTTGAAATTAAAAATGTCCATCTCATGATCATTCCTCCCATTTTCCTATCACATATCGTCTCACTTCCGCTCCAAGCTCCTCCAACACTATCTCTTACCCTTTCCTTTATCTGCAATATGAATTAATTTATATAAGCAAGGGCTTAGACACTTAAATCTCACAAACATAAATAAAAATTTTTATTTTATCATCATATATATAAACATCATTTAGAAACTTTTAAACTTTTAAAACCGTTATATATTGGGCTCGACGTTATACCATCATAGCGCGCTAGTCACGGAAGGAGTGGGGTAGCAAATCCCAAACCAACGGTGACAAAAGTCCGCTCACCGGACATCATCATCATCATCAAGGGTGTACAACACCATTTTAAAACATAAAAATACATATACATACAATATATGTACTTATCATCAAAACGCCATCATAGGAGAAGAATTATTTAAGAACATCATAACATCATCATCAATATCAAAACATATACTTCTCAAATCTTTAATTCATGTTGCAGGTGAGAGTGTACTTACCTAAACGCCTTACTTAACCTTTTCAAATTTTCTAATGGTGACGCGCGATTGAGGTCTCGGGTGCTCGCCTTTAGAACCGTTCATGCCATAGATACTAAATATAGTAAAATCAACAACATATCATTAAAATTCATCAAAGACATCCATCGTATTATAACAGCACCTATTAGGCCCTTTTTCATCATTCAATAACATCAAAACACAAAAATTGAACAATTTCACAAAATTACAAAACTTTACAGAAACTGTCAGTCGGGCCTCTGTCCCTTCAAAAATTTATAAAACTTCATACAGGGATCCAAAAGATCTGAAACTAATTGTAAATTAAATTAGACATCTAGATCTTTCTAATGGTACCTAATTCGTTAAAAATGGAGACCGTTTGGACCCTCAAAAATAGTTTTGAATCTGATTACTAAAATTTAATAGAAACTGACAGCCGGACCTCTGCCTATTTGAAAAATCACAAAAATTTACATATGTCTCCAAAATATCTAAAACTGATTCCAAATAAAAGTAGACATCTAGAGTTTTCTAGCAATATCAAATTTGTTAAAAATGGAGACTGTTTGGATCCTCAAAAACAGTTTTGAAAACTGATTGGTAAACTTTTCCAGAATCTGGCAGTTCGACCTATGCCTCTCTAAAAAATTATAAAAATTCACATATCTAACTAATTAAAATAAAAATAGACATCCAGGACTTTCCAAAAATACTAGATTCGTTAAAAATGGAAGCTGTTTGCATCCTTAAAAGCAGTTTCGAAAACTTATCATTAAATCTGAAAATTGCCAGTAGCAGTGGTTAAATCCGAAAATTCATTAAAATATAAAAAATCATCACCACAACGTACATGATTCATACACACACCCAAAACAGCCATAAGATATGTTTCTAACATATAACATATTAAATCACCAAACCAACAATATTATGAATTAAGAAATCAAAAACCCTAAAATCGTCTTGTTGACAAAATACAATAAACCATCGTCAATCAATTGTATAGCCTCCCTCAATCATCATTTAATAGATATTTCTCATCCCTTCCTCAAACTAACATGAAGAAACTCATTGAGAAAATCATCGAACCCACGAAGGATCCCAAACCAAAACAAATAATAAAATCATCATCATCAAATAATAACAAATCATACCTCGATGAGTCTTTATTTCGGCTCCATAGATTAGGAAAAATCAAGAGATTGATGATGGAGTTTTGGTGACTAGTTGATGAAGGGCGTATAGGTGGAGGTGAAGGAGACAGAATAAGGCATAGAGGGATTGGAAGAGAATGTGCATGAAAAAAGCAAGAGTAGACAATTATGGACTTAATTGGGAATTAATTGAGAATTAATTTTCGGATATAATATTTGGTTATGGGCTGTCATTTTGGACAAATAAAGTTGACATGCAATTAGCAGATTAAATGGAATGCAAAAATCTCTCCTTTCCCCTTTTGTTTTTTGTTTTTTGTTTTTTTTTGGCTGCACTACTTTCCTCTTTTTCTTCTGATTATCTTCTTTCCATTTTTTTTTCTTCCTTCTCAATTTCTGATTGATATCCCCTCCCTTCATATCCTCCTTCAGATTTCCTATTATACACATATATATGCATTTAATATTATATTTATATATGTACGTTGACTAACCAATAACATATATATGTAAATATAAAGACATTTATACAATACAATCTGTATATATAAAAATAAAATATACTTAAACATATAGTGTATGTATATAAACATATAAGATAACTGTATAACAATATATGGTAGATATATATATGCTTTATATAACTTACAAAAATAAATGCAACAATTTCTTTATTATATATATATATATATATATTTAAGCCATCACACAAAATTATCAAATCATCATAAAAAAATTCATCAATTAGGTATGAACTTTGTTCTAGCACATCGTGTTCTCGTACATCGTGTTCTCGTCGCATCGCCTGTGAAAAATAACTCAATATAATATTAGAATTAAGAAATTGCTATTTCATCACATTATCTATGTTAATTTTAATGTTAATTTTCTAACGTTATTGTTAGGTAGCATTTGGGGCGTTACAATCCCTCTTGCGTTATAAAAGTTTCGTCCTCGAACTTAGAATAATTCCGGATTATTCGTTCTCATAGCATCTTCTCGATCCCATGTAGCTTCCTTTATCTTGTGATTATGCCAAAGAACTTTTACTAAGAGAATCTTATTATTCCTCAAGGTCTTCGTCTTTCGATCAAGAATCTCAACTGGTTTCTCTTCGTAACTCATATCCTCTTGAATCTGAATCGATTACGGTTGGATGATGTGAGATGGATCCGGTACATACTTCTTCAACATCAAGACATGAAATATATTGTGGATGGATATCATCTCCTGAGGCAAATCTAACTTGTATGCCACATTGCCGATACGCTCAATCCCCATATATGGTCCCACATACCTGGGACTAAGCTTCTCTTTCTTCCCAAATCGCATCACGCCCTTCATTGGGGCGATCTTGATAAACACCAAGTCTCTAACCTCAAACTCTAACGGCCTTCGACGCACATCCACATAGCTTTTCTGCCTACTTTGAGCTGTGTCAATCCACTGCTGAATCACTTTTAATGCTTCGGTTGTCTTATTGAAGAAGTCGGTTTTCTCCTTAAGTTCCTACTCCGCTAGCTTCTTTTCCCCAGCCTCATGCCAATAAATTGGGGACCTACAGCGTCTTCCATAAAGTGCCTCATAGGGAGCCATCCCAATCGTCGCTTTGATAACTATTGTTATAAGCGAACCCAGCCAACGACAAAAACTTACACCAACTCCCTTTGAAGTCCAAGGTACAAGCTCGAAGCATATCCTCAAGTGTTTGAATAGTCCTCTACTCTGACCATCTGTTTGCGGATGAAATGCCGTGCTAAATTTCAACTTCGTACCCATAGTAGCTTGAACGCTTTTCCAGAAATGGGAGGTGAACCTACTATCTCAATCTGAAATAATAGATCTGGGAACACCATGAAGCCTCACAACCTCCTTTATATATAATTCTGTCAACTGTTCCATAGAGGACGTCATTCGTATAGGAAGAAAATGTGCTGACTTGGTCAATCTAACGATGACCACCCATATAGCATCATATCCGTTCGTAGTCCTTGGCAATCCAGTAATAAAATCCATCTCAATATCTTCCCATTTCCATGCCAGTATCTAAATTGACTGGAGCACCCCTCCTGGCTTTTGGTGCTCAGCCTTAACTTGTTGGCACGTCAAACAATGCTTCACATAGTGTGCTACATCCTTCTTCATTCCGAACCACCAGAAACTATTCTTAAGATCCATGTACATTTTGGTTGCACCAAGATGAAGCGTATACGGGGTGTTGTGCGCCTCTTCAAGAATCTTTTTCCTCAGCTCCTCATCCTTAAGAACACATAACCGTCCCTTAAACTTCAACACTCCATCACCAGACACACTAAACCCATCACACTTCCCTTTGAGCAATTCCTTTTTAATTCTCACAAGGCCTGGATTAAGGTCTTGCTTACTCCGAATGTCATCTAAAATAGTTGGAGACAAGGTCATTGCAGAAAGTCGTCCAACTATTAATTCCAACCCAAAATCAAAAATCTATTTTTTAAGGGGCTTAGACATCACATTCAAGGACATTAACGTGGTAGGGGTCTTCCGACTCAACGCATCAGCTACCCTATTTGCCTTCCCCGGGTGGTATAGGATTTCACAATCGTAATCCTTTACCATCTCAAGCCACCTCCTTTGCCTCATATTCAAATCCTTTTGCGTGAAGAAGTACTTCAAACTTTGGTGATCAGTGTATATTTTGCATCGGACTCCATACGAATAATGCCTCCATATTTTCAATGCAAACACAATGACAACCAACTCTAAGTCATGGATGGGATAGTTCTTCTCATAGTCTTTCAATTGCCTTGAAGCATAGGCAATTACCTTCCCATTTTGCATCAAGACTGCACCAAGTCCCATTCTAGAAGCATCACTGTAAATTACAAACCCTTCATTCCCATCCGGAATCGTCAAGATTGGGGCACTTGTGAGTCGTCTCTTCAGCTCTTAAAAGCTCTATTCGCAGTCCTCTGTCCATTCAAACTTCTTTCCTTTTCAGGTAAGTGTCGTAAGCGACATAGCAAGTTTCGAAAAATCAGCCACAAATTTCCTGTAATATCCCGCTCAACCAAGGAAACTTCTGATCTCACTTGCGTTGGTTGGTCTCTTCCAATTACTAATAGCCTCAACCTTCGCAGGATCCACCATTACGCCATCTTTAGAAATCACATGGCCAAGAAATGCCACACGATCCAATCAAAACTCGCACTTAGAGAATTTGGCATACAACTGGTGTTGTTTCAATGTCTATAAAACTGTCCTTATATGCTTCTCGTGTTGGTCTCGAGTCTTTGAATAAATGAGAATGTCATCGATAAACACTATCACAAACTTATCCAAAAACTCCTTAAACACTCTATTCATCAGGTCCATCAAAGCAGCAGGGGCATTGGTCAACCCAAATGGCATGACCACAAACTCATAATGGCCGTATCAAGTTTTGAAGGCTGACTTGGGGATATCTCCTTCCTTGATCTTCAGTTAGTGGTATCCAGATCGTAAATCAATCTTCAAAAACACAGTTGCACCTTCTAGTTGGTCGAACAAATCATCAATTCTCGGCAATGGATACTTGTTCCTTATGGTCACTTTGTTTAACTCTCTATAGTCGATGCAGAGTCTCATTGTCCCATCATTCTTCTTTACAAATAAAACTGGAGCTCCCCAAGGTGAATGACTAAGGCAAATAAAACCCTTATTCAATAGCTCTTAAAGTTGCTCATGTAATTCTTTCAATTCAGAAGGTGTCATACGATAAGGTGCCTTGGAGATTGGCCCAGTGCCCGGTGCGAACTTAATATTGAACTCGATTTCTTTATCTGGCGGCAAACCTGGCAAGTCCTCTGGAAACACATCACTAAAATCTCATATGACAGGTACATCTTTAATTTTCAATTTATCTTCTTTCTTCTTATCCACGATGCTGGCTAAGAAACTGTTATAGCCATTGGCTAGCATTTTTCGAGCCTTCATTGCTGATAGGAATAACTTCATCTTCTTCTTCGTATCACCAATGAATTCAGACCGATCATTTTGTTCGGGATTAAACACGACCTTACGTCTTCGGCATTCAATAGACGTGTAATACTTTCCCAAGAAATCTATACCTAAAATTAGGTCATAGTCAAACATCTCGAGCACTATCAGATTATTGTAGAGCTCTCTATCAATAATTCTCATTGGCACTGCTCGTAGCCAATGAGTGGACTGTAACACCCGAATTTCTTTGGTTCATATTTTTATAGAAATTTCGTGTGAATATTTACCGTAATCGGTATTTCATGAGGAAGTTCGTTCTAGAACTTAATTTTGTGACAAGAGTTCTTAAGGTTTATTAAGACTCAAAAAACAAATTGCATGAACTTGCAAAAGACCTTTATGAGTGAAAGGAGGTCGTATTTGCATATTTCAAGACAAGTCGACGTTGACCAATAAGTCAGTTAGACCAAAACAGTCGAAAACGTCAAACAGGAATTTTATGATCGCAGTACAAGCGAAATTACTGCTAAAAACTCATTTCTTGATCAAGATGAGTTTGAATAGAATTAAAATCACCTTAGAAAAATCAAGCATACTAAGCTAGAGTTCAGGGCGAAAGGATTCGGAAAAATAAGAGAAAAATTTTTCCGATCGAGTTTTTCACAGATCGAAATTTTAAATGCAATGTAATTTTTGATACTGGGTATTAAAGCACCCCAGTATTAAAATTTATTGCAATGTGTTGAAATTACACAATTTTTCAAAAAGATTGAACCAAACAAGTCATTAAGCTTAATTACATCACAATTAAGCTAAGTTAGGACATAACCCTTCACACACTTGGACCAATGAGCTTGTGACACCTCATCTATGAGTTGTCAACCACTCCCCATTTCTCTCCCCCTCATGGCCGGCCACTCCAAGCCCCTTTGGGCAATGGTTTGCAAAAAGTGAGGACCAAATACCAAGATTGGATGCAAATTTGCCTTGGAAAAGAAAGCTAGGATTTCCCCTAGCTAGAAGCACTATTCCTAGGGATTTCAAACCCCAAAAAGACAGCAGCCATTAACCCATTATCAGCCATTCCATTGGCATTTCCCCTCCAAGAAATCCAAGAGAGAGAGAGAGAAGAGAGAGAGAGAGAGATCAAGGGAGTTAAGCCAAAAATTTTGGTGAAGAAACCCCCTAAGCCTTTGGTTTTCTTGTGAGTTCAAGGGAGGGATTTGTTCAAAAATTTTCCCCTCTCTTCCCCATCTTGCCGAGTGTTTGGGAGCTAAGAAAATCCAAGAAAAAAAATTTTCGGGTTTGGCTAGAATCAAGGGTTGAGTGAAGGTGTGATCTAGAGCCAAGAAAAACCAACCATTTTGGTGAGTTGGAGCTTGAGGAGATCCACGGATTTAAGGTAAGATTTTTGGTCATTTTCTTTTCTTTTGCCAAGGTTGGTTGGGGATGGAAGTTAAAAAATTTTTGTGACCATTTTTGAGGTCAAAACCGTGCACTTTGGAGGCTAGATTTCGACTAGGATCAAGCTAGTGACACCCCCCGGATTTTGAGGTAAAAATCCGAACTTACCCTAGCTTTTGGTTCAAATTTTTGGTTCATTTTCTCAAGGGTTTTACCGTGTATTTCAAGCCAAAAAGTTGTAAGAGCTTAAGCTCATAATTTTCGGTTTTAGCCCTAAATAGCTTAGGTTATATTTTATGCTTGATTTAGGTTTTTGAGGTGATTATTTTGCATGTTTGGTTGGTGTTATAATCTATGATTTTTGTGTGCTAGAGATGCATGCTAGGGTTTCTATTTAAGGGTTTTATGTCCCTAATATGTTTATCAAAATTCTAGTTGCATGTTCTAGGGTTTGTATGATGTTATGGTTGAGTTTTGTTGTATGTATGTTTTGTATGTTTCTCTCTCAAAACCGTGGACCAAGGGGTCTCGGCTTTGAGTCGAATCCGAAAACACGGGATTTAAAATATTATGTGTATGAGGGACTTTAGAGGACGTGCATGTGTTAGTAGGTCCCGCATTGGGCGGTCGAGCTAGAGCAACGCATAGGGACGTAAAATTTGGACTAACAACAAAACTGCTCTCGGGTCCAACACCCGGCAGCTCGGAAAAGTGGAATTTACAGGTCCTTAGAGGCCGAATGGGTAAAAACTTAAAACACGAAAGTTGTTCGTTAGGGTGTTTCCTAGGGGACAGCGCGGACAGATTTCAAAAATAAGGCTCCAATGGCCTTTGTTTTTAATAAAAACCGAGAACTGGTCAGGGTGACCAAGTTCCAACTATTCACATGTGTTCAAACAAAAACTGGTATCAATTGAGCCAGAATCAGAAAATGTTAAAAACATGAAAGTTTTAGATCTTTTTGTTAGCTACAACTTTTATGAAGAAAGAGTTTCCAAATTCATTTTAGATTTTAAGTTATGAATTTTCAAATAAAAGCCGTGCAGTGAGCAAAATCTCATGCACGGGATTTTCTAGACCAATGACTAGGAAAAACGTTTTCTAACTTTCAAACATCATTTTCAAACCCGAAAACCATTCCAAAGGCAGTTTTCGATCCCCAAATGTTTTATAGAAATATTTTCAAGTGTTTTGTAATTTTCAAGACAAGTTTGGGTGCTATTCACCAAACTTACTTAAATAAACAAGAAAATGATATTTTTTAAACAAGTTCAAGGTTTTCAAGATTAAAATGAATAAGATACTGCATTAGTAGCCGGAAAATTATTTCGAGTTACTAGGGCCTTGCCCAAGCCCAGAGTTAATCTTGCGAATTAAGGTTTAAGTTAAGATTATGATTCTCTACATGAACCCTTAATTAATATTCCGTTGTGGGTTACGCCGTGTGACCCCTTCATATGTGATAGTAGAGGGACATATAACCAAAAAAAAAAAAAAATATATATATATATATATATATGTTGGTTTAATCCGACATTAAACGATCCTAGAATAGAGACCTTACGTGTAAACGTCCATGGGCAGGAGGTGACCTGCGAGCGTGCTCTGGAAAGGAAATTCGATCACGCGAACAACGAAGACAAGGTAAGTACAACGCCGCCTACAGCATAGTCTAGAGTTGTATGTTTACCTAACATGTTTGCTTTACACTGTTTAAGTGTTATTTGATGATTTGCTCGATGGTTGCAATATGTTTACTGTATGATGAATGTTTCAAATGCTAATGCCATGCTTTTAAAAATATGTTTCAAGTATTGTGATTATGCTTACATGAAAAAGTATGCCTGTTCATGCATTGATAGAACATGAGATTAGGAGACATCATATAAGTATGCTCACTAATCTATCAAGTGGAAATATGTCAAGAAAGACATACAAACAGAACGTTTGAGAAAAGGCCACAAGAGCCAGTGACGTGCCCCCTGATGACGATCGGGTCGAAAGCTTGGGTAATCTCCTCAAGCTGCGCGCCGGGTACGAGCACATCAAGTTAACGGGCCCACAAGTAAAATCAACAAGATAAAGTGTGATACAAGAAAGCAAGCATAACTGGACATAAACGGTTCATGCATTTCACGATAGAATGTCATGTTTAAGATAAAGAAATCGATGATATGATGCCATGTTTATGCTGTCATGTTTAAGATGTCATGTAAAAGGTTATGTATGTTTCATTTAATTGGTTTGCGGTATAGGAGTTGTACTTGCTGAGCTTTCGCTCATTGTTTGAAGTTTATGCTGTAGGTAAACAACCTGCTTTGAATTAACTGCATGGTGGAGGGTGAATCCGGAGGCTGTGAAATGATGAACGGGTTGGGGTTCGTAACTCAGAAAGATTTCATTATATATCTATTTTGAGAAAACAGACAGTTATTTTATTTACGTATGAGTGTATGTAAATAATTTCTAAGTATAATGCTTCCGCTATTAATATAAAAAAAAAAAAAAAAAAAATCCCCACTATTTTCATGATTAAAAATGGGATAAAACAAGCTTAAGTTCAAGTAAGTTAAGTCAAGTGACGGCCTGTGCAAGGCGGGTCGTCACATGGACATCATCACTTCCCCATAGGGTATTGTCGTAGTGAATCCCTAACTCAAGATATCCTGATTTATTCCTAGTCTTTTAGCAAAAGTAGAAGACACAAAGGAGTGCGAGGCTCCTGTGTCAAAAAGAACGTTAGCATACTGGTTATTAACAAGTATCTGACCTGTAATAACAGTAGAAGTCTTAGCAGCTGCTTCTTCTTTGGTCATAGTGAAAATTCTGGCGTTGGTGGTAAGTGGAGGAGCCTTAAGTCGTCCCTGGGAAATATGAAGCCCATCAAGAGCGGCATGCATACTGTGGAGCTGAGCCGGTGGGTTTCTCTGTTGTCTTTGTTGGAAGGGCTGGTACGTCTCGTTCGGACAATCCTTGGACAGGTGACCCTCGCGTCCGCAACCATAACATAGATTTGTGCCCATACGGCACTCCCCTAAATGTAGCTTCCCACATTAGAACAATGTGGAATGTTCTTAGCTTGTTTAGCTGGTTGACCTGACGGTTGTTATGGTTCCTCTGATTGGGAAAGTTCCCCTTTCTCTTGTTATTGTTCCACTGACCTCCTTGAGACTTGCCTTGATTTCTGAAGTTTCCACGGTTATGGTTGTTATTGTTGTTCTTAGGGACTTAGCTCTGACGAAGCTGGCTTTCCTTTTTCTTATTCAGATGATATTCAGCACGAAGGGCACACTCGACACATTCAGCTGTGGTGGTTGGTGGAGCAGTCCCACTATCAACAATCACTGCAATCTTGGGTCTCAGCATCTCGATCATTCTCCTCAGTCATTCTTCTTCATTTGACATCATGTGGGGACAAAGGCGTGCTAGTTAGTTGAACCGCTTAACAGTTTCTGTCACCGACAGATTTCCTTGACGAAAGTTATTAAACTCATCATAGTGTTCCTTGGTCACGGACATGTTGAAATACTGCTCGTTAAATTCTTGGATAAAGTCTTCTCTTGTCATCTGACTTATATCCATGCTCAGCTCTTTTCATTCCTACCAGATTCTAGCATCATCCATCAAACAGTTGGAAGCACACTTTATTTTCTCATTCTCGATTAAACCCATGAAATTAAGTACTAACTCGATAGACTTCAACCATCCTTGAGCTACCAAAGAGTCAGTTGAACCATTGAATTACTTAGGCTTCATCCTCTTGAACCGCAGATATAGAGGCTCATGATCTGTTGCCGCCTGAACACTTCTATTTTGCACTGGTTGTGCAACCGGTGGATTAATGGGGAATTCCACTCTATCGGCATTAGCTTGCAAATTGTTAATGAGGGTCTGTTGTTCTTGAACTTGCCTTTGAAGTTGAACCACCAGTTCTAGTAAATTAGGCTATGCCACCGCTTCATTTTCAACTTGCCCACGACCCATTCGTTGGTCTTGACGCAACTACGCCATAACTTCTGCCTAATTGGGTTTTGCAGCCATCTCATCTTCGGCTTGCACTCGACTGTTACCACGTCCTCAAACTGCATGTCGTCGTCCATGTACCATCTTATTTTAGTCGTATGTTAGTAGAAAATATTGTCAACAAGAGACTTTATTTATTTATTTATTTATTTTCGATATCGAGTCAGGATTCAAACTTTCCATAAATAGAACATCACCTCACAACTCTTACATTTCAATTTAATGAAATTAGTTCATTACTTACTTGAAGAAGTTTGAAGTTGATACGTGGCGATACATGATAGGAAATAGGAAACATGTCTCTGATACCATATCTGTAATGACCCCTCACGAACCGTTACAGTTGACTTCTTATTTAATCATTCATCTCTTATAAAATCGCGGAAAATATTAAGTTTAAAATAAAAATCTTAATATAACGGAAAACTTTACTTAGATAATTTTAGAAAACTCTAGAAATTTTTTTTAAACTATATCAAAATTAACCTACATATTTAATATATATATATATATATATTTTAAAATCCAATTCATGAAATAAAATCTAAGTCCATATGAATCATCCAATCAAATAACAATTAACCAAATTCTGAAAACGTTATTTGAAATTAAAAATGTCCATCTCATGATCGTTCCTCCCATTTTCCTATCACATATCGTCCCGCTTCCGCTCCAAGCTCTTCCAATACTATCTCTTACCTTTTCCTTTATCTGCAACATGAATTAATTTATATAAGCAAGAGCTTAGTAAGACACTTAAATCTCACAAACATAAATTAACATTTTTCTTTTATTATCATAAATATAAACATCATTTAAAAAATTTTTAACTTTTAAAACCGTCATATATTGGGCTTGACGTTGTACCATCATAGTGCGCTAGTCACGGAAGGAGTGTGATAGCAAATCCCAAACCAACGGTGACAAAAATCCGCTCACCGGACGTCATCATCATCATCATCATCAAGGGTGTACAATGCCATTTTAAAACATAAAAATACATTTACATACAATATATATACTTATCATCAAAACGTCATCATAGGAGAAGTATTATCATCATCAACATCAAAACATATACTTCTCAAATCTTTAATTCATGTTGCAGGTAAGAGTGTACTTACCTAAATGCTTTACTTAACCTTTTCAAATTTTCCGATGGTGAAGCGCGATTGAGGTCTCGGGTGGTCGCCTTTAGAACCGTTCATGCCATAGATAATAAAATAGTAAAATCAACAAAAGATCATAAATCTTCATCAAAAACATCCATCGTATCATAACAGCGCCTATTAGGCCCTTTTTCATCATTCAATAACATCAAAACACAAAAATTGAACAATTTCACAAAATTACAAAACTTTACAGAAACTGCCAGTCAGACCTCTGTCCCTTTAAAAATTCATACAGGGCTAAAAAATATCTAAAACTAATTGTAAACGAAACTAGACATCCAGATCTTTCTAATGGTACCTAATTCATTAAAAATGGAGACCATTTGTACCCTCAAAAATAATTTTGAATTTGATTACTAAAATTTTACAGAAACTGGCAGCCGGACCTCTGCCTATTTGAAAAATCACAAAAATTTATATATGTCTCCAAACTATCTGAAACTGATTCCAAATGAAAGTAGACATCAATATTTCTCTAGCAATATCAAATTTGTTAAAAATAGAGACTGTTTGTATTCTCAAAAATAGTTTTGAAAACTGATTGGTAAAATTTTACAGAATCTGGCAGTACGACCTCTGCCTCTTTGAAAAATCATAAAAATTCACATATATCTCTAAAATAGATGAAACTAATTTCAAATAATAATACACATCCAGGGCTTTCCAACAATATCAGATTCGTTAAAAATAGAGGCTGTTTCAATCCTTAAAAAAAGTTTCAAAAACTTATCATAAAATCTGGAAATTGCCAGTAGCAGTGGTTAAATCCGAAAATTTATTAAAATATAAAAAATCATCACCACAATGTACATGATTCATACACACACACCAAAATAGCCCTAAGATATGTTTCTAACATATAACATATTAAATCACCAAACCAACAAAATTATGAATTAAGAAATCAAAAACCCTAAATTTGTCTTGTTGACAAAATACAATAAACCATCGTCAATCAATCGTATAGCCTCCCTCAATCATCATTTAATAGATATTTCTCATCATTTCCTCAAACTAACATGAAGAAACTCATCGAGAAAATCATCGAACCCCTCGAAGGATCCCAAACCAAAACAAATAATAAAATCATCATCATCAAATAATAACAATTATACCTCGATGAATCTTTATTTCGGCTCCAAAGACTAGGAAAAATCAAGAGATTGATGATGGAGTTTTGGTGACTAGTTGATGAAGGGCGTATAGGTGGAGGTGAAGGAGACAGAATAAGGCATAGAGGGATTGGAAGAGAATGTGCATGGAAAAAGCAAGAGTAGACAATTATGGACTTAATTGAGAATTAATTTTCGGATATAATATTTGGTTATGGGCTGTCATTTTGGGCAAATAAAGTTGACATGCAATTAGCAGATTAAAAGGAATGCAAAAATCTCTCCTTTCCCCTTTCTTTTTTTTTTTTTTTTTTTTTTTAACACGTCTCTTCCCCTTTTTTTTTTTTTTTGGCTGCAATTACTTTTCTCTTTTTCTTCTGATTATCTTCTTTCCATTTTTTTTTTCTTCCTTCTCATTTTCTGATTGATATCCCCTCCCTTCATATCCTCCTTCAGATTTCCTATTATACACATATATATATGCATATAATATTATATATATATATCTATATGTACGTTGTAGGGACTTGTTAGCAATATTTTTGCTTAAAGGACCAATATGCAATTTTGGAAAAGTAATTAAATCCAAGTTCAAGGACTTTTTAGCAATTTTGAAAGTTCAAAATCAGCTATAAATAGGGTGAGGGGGGGCGGATTTTTAGTGAAGAAAATAGAAAAAATCTAGACAAACTCTTGCCAATTTTTCCCTCACCACTTTCTTGACCAAAACCGACCCTAGGGGAAGAGAAAAAAAATGGGTGGCTGGATTTTCTTGATGACCGAACCCTGTGGGAGGCTCAAAGTGAGTAGCCAAAATTTTGGAACCCACCAAGCAAGGAGGCTGCCGGTTCGATCTGGAGCAAGGGAAGAAAAAGGGTGAACCAAATTTAGTTCCAATTTGGTGGTTGATCAAGGTAAAGTATCCTTGGTACCCTAAGCCCTTTAAATTATGTTGCAATTGGAAATTTTAATGTATTTGAAGCTGGGATTGTAAGAGCTTAAGCTCACTTAATTTCCAATACTTTAGTTTAGAATTTTCGGTTATGCTTGCTTAAGTTAATATGTGATTTCGGGTTTGAGTTGCATGGATGTGTTTGGTTGCTTGAACGCTGGATTTGGGACGTTAGAAAATGTTTGCACGACTGATTTAGGCTCCCGCTGCGGGCGGTTCAGGTAGTGTGCTCAAATTAGGGCGTAAAATGAATTTAAAAGTGAAAACTACCAGTTCGGATACAAACTGGCCAGTTTTCTGGTAACTGGGTTTTCGGGTCCTTAGAGGCCGAATTTGTAACGCCCCGACTTCCCCCACCGGGCCGTCACCTTACTTACTTAACCTAAACTTGCGGAAAATTTGGGAAATTTTTTTTTTTTTTTAAACTCTATTTTAAAACTTCCAGCTTGAAACTTCATACTCATACTTACTTATAGGTACTTACTTGAGTACCAAGCTTTCTCATCTCATACGAAAGCTATCATACTTGGATAGTGGACCAAACCCGACCTAGTGCGGATCGGTACAACACGAGGTAACTTGCTTGCCATACATACATAAACTTTGTCATTCATACTTAAAACATCATGAAAACCCTTTTTCATTACAACGTATTTTATATAGTATATTTTTCAAAACACATGGCGGTGTCCATCCCACATTTCACAGTCCGCAGCACCAGCCTTCTACAGTATTGCATCAGAGATTGCTGGCAGGTTGCTTACCTACAGCATAGACGTAAGACGTGAGCTTTCGCTCAGCAAGTACAACTATCACATCCGCGACATAAAACATGTCATCATGTATGAACCAATTATGATCTCTTATGAACCAATTATGGTTTCATAATCTAACTTGGTTCTATTCCTTTACTTATCATGTGTGCTCGTACCGTGGTACATACCCAAGGAATAGTTGAAGGCGGCAGTCCGTTCTAACTCAAACCATGAAACACAGAGTTTAACATGGAATAGTTAAGGTAGCCAGTCCAATCCAACTCAAACCATGAACCATACCATCTAAACCCGTCCTCGTGGCAAGTCGGTACGACACAACATCTTACTTGTCTTGTTCTTACCACGTGATTCATTATTAGTGATCATGCTTCATGATGTCACAATATTAAAACATATAACATAACATAACCTCATTCATAATATACCATGACATACCATGCATACCATACCATAACATACCATACCATAACATGCTATAACATACCATAACATAACATAACATATAACATACCTTAACATACCATAACATAACATACCATACCATAACCTATAACATATTAGGCAAGTAACAACAAAAAGCCTATGCTGTAGGCGGAGTTGTACTTACTTGGTTAGTTGTGTCCTATATCGTGCGACTCCAAGCTGAGGCACAACAACAGGCTATCTCCTGTTATTTCAAAGAACATAGTATAAGGCTTCATAATTATATCCTTAAGATGTCGGTGACCTAACCAATACCCATTCATAGTCTTAGTTATATGTCCCCCCTATAACTTATGATGACTTACTTGGTTACTTAAGGTAACCTTGGGTATTAACCCCCATCATACGTGAATAGGGTTAGGTATCATCCTAATCCTAACCTTGGCCTATGCCTGGTCATCTTTAATTTATAATCCTTTTAGGTTTTAGATCCAAACCTAATCTTAATACCTTGTTGGGTTACCTTGAGTAACCCTTGAGGTAGTCAAACTTAGTCCAATTATCCTAAGTCAACCTTGGGCTTTGGACCCCGTCCAGTAACTCGGGTATCATTCCGGTTATCGTCCATCATCGTCTTGTTACAAAATTTGGCTTAAAAATCCCTTTTTCCTTATCTTGGAAAAATTTGGTGAATTAAGCTCAAAACCTTTAATTAACTTATAAAAATTCGAGGTTCTTAAAATAAAGCCTCATAAAAATCATTGAATACTGAAAACTATCGTTGGAACAGTCTCCACAGTCAGAACATTGGTGTTGTGCAAAAATACAGTTTTTCTGTGTTTTAGAAAATCCTGTGCAGGAATTTCCTGTTCTTTGCACAGTCTTTATAAAGCCGTGTCAGTTTAAAAATCCATTCCGATTTGAAAAATTTGTCTTCACAAAAGTTTTAGATCTCGAAAAATCCTAAAACTTTCATGTTTTGAGAAAAACCCAGTTTTTCCTTTAACTTGTTCATTTTCTGAGTTGAAACTGGCTGGCCGTGTAAACTAGGACTGACCACCCAGGCTCGGGTTTTTATAAAAACGAAGGCCTTTGGAACCTTATTTTGAAAACTGTCCATGCTGTCCCCTAGGAAAAACCGTTCTAAACAACTTTCATGTTTTAAGTTTTTCTAAATTCGGCCTCTAAGGGCCTCAAATTTCACTTTTCCAGAAACTGACCAGTTTGTACCCGAACTGGCAGTTTTCGGTTTTAAGTTCGTTTTACGTCCTATTACGCGCACTCTACCTCAACCGCCCGCAGCGGGAGCTTAATATCAGTCATGCAGCACTTTCTAACGTAAAACATACATCCATGCATCATTCAAACATTTTCATGCAAAGCAAAACCCTTGGATGTTCTTGCACCAAACCAAGGTTTGCAAAACATTTGGTTTGCATCACCATTCATCAATCAAGCTTCTAATCTAGCTCAAACATAAACATGCATGACCTATAACTTCTTAGGCATATTGGGGACAAATCACAAACACCTTATGTGCATGCATGCAATCTTAATAATCATGCAAGCATACTTATCAAATCATGCACCATAATCATAATTGAGACCTTAGCACCCTAATCAAGCACCTAATAAGCATTAAACCCATTGCATGAAATAAGAAAATGAGCTTATGCTCTTACATCCCAAACATAGAAATACACTTAAATCTCCAAATTTAAGCTCTAATGGAAAAGCTTAGGGTCAAAGGGAGATTACCTTAATCAATCCAAAGATTGTGCTCGGTTTTGGGTCTAAAACTTTTTCCCTTTGATCCTTCACCATAACCGGCCATCCCCCTCCAAATGGGGTTCATAATTTTCGGCCATACCACATGAAACATACACATAAATTTCTTGCTCCAAACTTAATAAAAACTTAGAGGTTTAGTGGTTTACCTTAACCTATTCAAGGTTTGCTAGCTTGGCTCCAACCATTTTTCCTTTTCCTTGGCACTACCCACAACCGGCCTCCCCTTGGCCTAGTGGTTCCAAAATTTTTCAGCCACTTGATGGCTGCCTCACCAAAGTCCAGCCACCAAGAAATCCGGCCACCCCCTAGCTCAAATCCTTCCTCATTTTTTTTTTCTTTCTTTTCTTTTCTCTTCCTTTTTGGCTTCGGATTTTAGGGGGAAGGGTGAGAGAATTTTTGGCCATAGTTTTGGGGTGTTTCCTTATTTTTTTCTGAGCAAAATCAGCTGCCCCCTTCACATATTTATAGGTGAAAAATCCTTAATTTTTGGATTTATTTTTTTTTTCCAAAAATTACATTTTAACCCCTAATGCAAAAATGTTTGCATTTATGCCCTCCAAGTGTCATGTGGCCGGCCATAGCCTTGTTCTCCAAGCAAAATCATGACATCATCATGCTTACCTCATCATGCTTACATCACCTATTTTCCAAAAATTGCATTTTGGCCCCTAAGGACAAAATCTTTGCAATTTCACCCCTACATGTGGCCGGCCATTATCGTGCAAGGTGGCAACATTTTTATTTCTTTCCACCATTTTTCTTTAATAAAAAATGATGTCATAATTCTAAAATAGGGTGACCTCATCATAAGGCCTTGTTTGGCTTTTTCTTAAAATACAGTCTATTTTCTTGCTAACACAGATATTTTCAATACTGTGTTCACTAATACACGGTACAATTCAGTACTGTTTTACTTGACTGCAGTCCAAAATTTATCTGTGTATTGTTGGACTATAAATTTTTTTTTCCTTATTTCTTAAAGCCATCTGGCCCTTGATATCCAACTTAGTGTGCTTGATTTTTCTAGGGTGGTCTCATAGCTTATTCTAGCTATCTTGTCCGACAAGATAATTTTCGCAGTATATTTCCTATACTGCTTATCATATTACTGTATAGTCATACCTTTGACTGTTCTTAGTCAACCCTTTGACATTTTGGTCAACTTTGACTTTCTTGGTCAAACTTTGACCAACATGAAATCATGAAATTTTGTCATGCCGTTTTCCTTAAAACGCCTTATACTTGGCTAAGTAGTCTATTGTTGAGTCTCGCTACTAGTTAAATGAGAACTCAAACTTATACTGTTATTCCATTCCAATCATGATCCAGACTTAGGTTTTCCTTGTTTCTAAGGAAATCTAGAGTCATCAAAATTTCGGGGTATTACAGAATTAGAGAAAACCTAAACACGAAAGTTGTTCGGAATGGTTTTACCTAGTGGACAACGGGGACAGTTTTCAAAAATAAGGCTCCAATGGCCTCTGTTTTCATGAAAAACCGAACCTGGTCTACCCAGACCCAGTGTGGTAGCAGGGTGCACGGCCAGTAGGTTTCAACCTCAAAAATGATTAAGTTAAGGACAGAACTGAGTTTTTAGTAAAGAACCAAAGTTGTAGTATTTTTCGAGATCTACAACTTTAATGAAGAAAGTTTTCTCAGATTCCAAACAGAATTTAAGATAAAGATTTTATCATAAAAACAGTGCAGGAAACAAGAAAATTCCTGCACAAGATTTTCAGAAAAAACAGTGCAAAGCAGGAAATTCCTGCATGTGTACTAATAACTGAGATTAATAAACTGTTTTCAAAGCTTGTTTTCAAAGATTGACAGTTTTCAACTGTTTTGCTCAAAAGCAACAGTTTTATGAATTATACGGTTTTAAAACAATGTATAGTTTTACATAAGCTTTTCAAAGAAAACTTGACAAAGAATTGTCAAGTAAAGAGATAAATAAATACTTAGGTTAAAAAGTATTTCCAAGACGTAGTAACTAAAATATAACCTATAGTAACCGGTCAGGATACCGAGTTATTGGGTTGGGCCTTACCCTATGGTTACCGATAGTAATCTAGTAGGGTGTTACTCTATAAGTAATAAGGCCTTAGTAAGATTAGTAACCTAACGAGTTACTGTTTATGTCTGGTTGGGCCATGAGCCCTAAGGTTACGGCTAGTAACCGACCAAGTCTTTTCAGCAATTGTGGGGGGACATATACCTAGGATTACCCATGGTTGTTGGTTGGGATACCAACTTTTAATAATTATGATTTGTGGTAAGATAGAATATGACTGATTCTTATCTTACACCCTGTTAGGAAACGGGAGTATGTGCTATATTTGGCGATAAATCAAGAGCGTAGGACGACAGGTAAGTACAACTCCGCCTACAACATGAACAAAACGTTTTTGTTGCATGACATGTTTTCAAGAAATCATGTATTGATTTACATGATTTATATATGTTTATGTTATGATGCATATGCTATGATAAGTTTATGTTATGCTACGAAGTTATGTTTTGATAAGCTTATGCTATGAAGTTATGCTATGAAGCTTCTGTTATGATAACTTATGCTATGAAGTTATGTTATAATAAGTTATGCTATGAAGTTATGTAATGATAAGTTTATGCTATGATATATGTTATGTTATGAAGTTTATGTTATGATAAGCTTATGCTATGAAGTTATGCTATGAAGCTTGTGTTATGATGTTATGCTATAAAGTTATGTTATGATATGTTATGTTATAGTAAGTTATGTTATGATGTATTATGTTATAATGTATTATGCTAGAAGGTTTTAAGTTATGATTGAAATTTTTTTATATTGTATGTTTAGATACGTGACATCATGAAGCATATTCACGAATATTAAATCACATGATAAGAATAAATTAAGTTATGAGATAGGATAAGACAAGTTAATGTTATGATGTCGTACCGACTTGCCACGAGGGCAGGTTTTAAATGGTTTTAGTCTATGGTTTGAATTGGATTGGACTGGCTGCCCCAATCACTCTATGTAAACGATTAGTTTCATGGTTTGACTTGGTTTGGACTGGCCGCCTCCAACCACTCCATGGCTATGTACCACGGTACGTGCACATATGACATGACATGTTAGGGAATAGAATCAAGTTAATGAAAGCATAATTGATTTATAAGAAAACATAATCGGTTCACGCATTCTTGCACTTAAAATGTTTTGCGGGTTGAATGTTGTACTTACTGGGCATAAGCTCACTACTTACGTTCATGCTGTAGGTAAGCAACCTACCGGCAATACTTGATGCAAGACTGTGGAAGGTTGGCATGGCAACTGTGAAATGTGGGATGGACACCGCCACGGGTTTTGGAAAATATGTTTTTGTAAAATATGTTTGTAAAATATGTTTTGTTATGTTATAAGAAAGTAATGGTATGGTTTAAGAAAAGTTTCAAGTATGTATGGCAAGCAAGTTGCCTCGTGTTATACCGACCCGCACTAGGTCGGGTTTGGTCCACGATTTGAATATGATAAGATAGCTTTCAAATGAGGTGTGAAAGCTCGGTACTCGAGTAAGTACCTATGAATATGTATGAGGATAAGTCAAGTTTAAAAGAAAAAAAAATTTACTCCAGAATTTTCAACAAATTTAAGTATTTAAGACCGAGTTTTAAGTTAAGTATGTACGGTGACGACCCGGCGTGGGATGTCGGGGCGTTACAGAAATGGTATCAGAGCGGAGTTCCTGCCATCTAATTTCACAGTTCTGCCGCCGACGCCACAGTTTTGTAAGTTTGTTTTCTTACTTTGTGTTACGTATAGTTATAAGATTATTATAATGACATAAACCTGGCGTTAAACCCGCGTTGGATTAAAGAGGATCGCGAGGCTCCATTGGCATTCCAAGGAATGGAGGAGGAGCTACGCATCATCAAAAGGACTCAAGAAGTGGTTGCACGATAAGGAGATGTACTAAGATATGTACATGAGACAGTACGTCAGCTATCTTGCAGCTGGGCATGCTTATCTGAATGAGTCTATGGGCTTTTATTGCCAGTAAATCAGAGTCGCGTAGCGGAAGCGTGGTGAATAAGTTAAGCTTACAATATGATATGATGAGATCGTGATGAATCTCTAGTATGATAAGCTGATAAGTTACGATGTTTCCATGATATGATATGTTAAGATATGAATGAATGATGAGTATTAAAAATGCCAGGAATTAGAATTAGAAACTAGAAGTTGGTTTGTCGCAAGTACGACCGAACCAAAATTTCGTAAGAGCCTAATCTTGCAACTGTAGTGCCTGAGTTGCAATGATAATTGCTAGAGCAGCAATGAGAGATAAGAATTTAGTAGATTACGATGATTAAAGTTTGACTATGAAATTGATGATATGATCCCCTGGTAAGGGAAATTATGTGATACTGGGAAGTTTAGATATCCCTAAGAATTACGATTATGCCCTTGTGCTATGAAAGAAAAGTTGAAGTAATAAGAGAAGCTTCTACTATCCAGGAAGTAGTTGGATGTTTTAAGTATACCTTTCAATGCATCACTCGAACAACATTATGCTACAAAAACAGAGTATATTTTCATATATACCAATTATTATGATTTTTCCGTTATTAACTTTGAAAAGTTTCAAAGATAATATTTTTATAAGAGATGCTCAAACACAAACTATGATCTCATGTTAATAGAACCCCTTCATGTTAAATAAGACAGTCAAATCCTTAAGGAAGCAAGTTCCAAGATAGGGGCTGTCATAAGCATAAAGGTTCCGAGTTAGGAGCCATTATGAAAGGTCGAATCCTTGAGGAGGCAAGTTCCAAGATAGGGGCCTTAGGCCAAATCCTTGAGGGATGAGTTCTAAGAAAGGGACGAATTCCAAGATGGGGACCATTAAGAAAAGCAAAGGGTTCTAATAGCATATGATCAAGTTTCAAGAAAGAAACTATGTTCAAGAAAGAGTATTGAATGTATGATATGATATGTTTTCCAAGTATGGTGAAATTTACACGGTATTTACACGGTGAAAATTTGTTTGAATCCAACATTGAAGAACAAAGGGAAAGAACCTATTGTTGAGGAAGATGTTGGAGATAATTTGTTTGATATGGTTAATGATTTGGAAGAACAGTTTGTGCATCGGCCGGAGTTATTTGATGCAATGATGAATGATGTCGAGATGCCTTTGTATGACGGGTGCAGTAAATTTACGAAATTGTCCGCATTGGTCAAATTATAGAACATGAAGACTTCGGGAGGGTGAACAAATTCTAGTTTCACGGCATTTTTAGAATTTCTAAGACAGTTTCTACCGGTTGATAATAAATACCGGCTAGTATGTACGAAGATAAGAAAACATTGAGCACTTTGGGAATGGAATATGAAAAATTCATGCATGTCCAAATGATTGCGCCCTTTACCGAAATGGGTATAAGGATTTGGATGAATGCCCAGTTTGTAAGGAGTCAAGATGGAAGAAGGGCAAGAAGCCAACGAATGGTAGCAAAGGAGTGCCAGCAAAGGTGTTATGGTACATTCCTCCGGCCCCGCATTTGCGCCATTTATTCCGTAATGCCGATCATGCCAAGAATTTGACTTGGCACCATGATAAACGTGTTAAAGATGGCATGCTTAGACATCTAGCCGATGCACCACAATGGAAGACCTTTGATGCCAATCATCCTGATTTAGTGCGGAAGCACGAAATCTACGTCTTGGTTTGTCAGCGGACGGAATGAACCCACATGGTAATATGAGTAGTAGGCATAGTACTTGGCTCATCATACTTGTCAACTACAATCTCCCTCCGAAGTTGAGCATGAAGCGGAAGCTCTTGATGTTGACTTTATTGATATTTGGTCCTCAACAACCAGAGAATGACATTGATGTGTACTTGACACCACTAATCGATGACCTAAAGAGCTTATGGAAAAGGGGATCGAAGTTAGAGATGCTTACCGCCAAGAGACGTTCACACTCCGTGCGATGTTGATGTGGACAATTAATGACTTTCCTGCTTATGGAAACCTATCTGGTTATTCAGTCAAGAGTTATATCGGTTGTCCCGTTTGTATGAAAGAAACATCTTCCATCCGGTTGAAGAATGGTAAGAAAACCGTTTACCTTGGTCATTGGAGATTCTTACCAAAAATCATCGATACCGCAAACAAAAAAAGTCTTTTGATGGTAATACCGAGGAAAGAATCCTTCCCCGGGTTTTGACGGGCGAAGGAGTTTTCGAGATGGTTAAGGATTTGAAAGTGGTGCTCGGGAAAAGAAAACGGTAGTAGTAAGTAGTAGTAGTAGTAGTAGTAAGTAACAAGGATCCAGTGGCTGATGGACCTTGGAAAAAGCGGTCAATCTTCTACGAACTTCCATATTGGAGGACACTTTTCGTTCGTCATTGCTTGGATGTGATGCATATTGAGAAAAATGTTTGTGAATCAATAGTGGGCATGCTGCTTGACATTCCTAATAAGAGCAAAGATGGTGAAAAGGCACGGTTGGATCTTAAGGATTTAAAGATTAGACTTAACTTGATCCCTACGAAAAGAGGGAATGCTACTTACTTACCTCCGGCAAAGTACACATTATCAAGATAAGAAAAAATAAAGCTTTGTGAGTGGCTCGCTTCTATAAAAGTGCCCAACAGGTATTCTTCCAACTTCAAAAGGTTGGTGTCTATGAAGGATCTGAGGCTGATTGGAATGAAAACACATGATTGTCATATCTTGATGCAACAGTTATTACCGCTTGCCTTGTGAGGAGTTTTACGAAGGATGTGAGATTCGCAATTACCAAGTTATGCTTATTTTTCAATTCGATATGCTCCAAGGTAATTGATCCATTTACACTAGATTTGCTACAATCAGAGTTGGTTAAGACATTGTGCTTGCTTGAGAAGTAATTTCCACCCTCATTTTTTGACATAATGATTCATCTAATGGTGCACTTAGTCCGGGAAGTGAAGCTATGTGGACCGGTGTACTTGAGATGGATGTATCCTTTTGAAAGGTACATGAAGGTTTGAAGGGTTATGTCAAGAACCGAAATAGGCCGAAAGGATGTATAGTAGAAAACTACATTGCGGAGGAATCGGTAGAATTTTGCTCCGAGTATTTGTCCACTGCGGAAGCGATTGGGTTGCCAATGACTACAAACATTGACTCGAAAGGACTATCCGTCGGCATTCCATCGATGGTAAATCGATGTGAATGGGAGAAAGCCTATCTCTATACTTTACATAATAGGGTTGAAGTTGAGCCTTTTATTGAGGTTCACCTATAGGAATTAAGAGATGGAAATCCAAGAAGAGGAAGAAATGAAAAGTTGTTACAAGATGAACACAATCGGACGTTTCGTCAGCGGATACGAAGACATGTCTTTTAGAAGGACGGCTTTTTACAAGACTTAATGAACCTCGCTAGAGGACCCTCGATGATTGTTACACGGTATACATCATACTTCGTCAATGGTTATACATTCTACACTCGCGAAAGAGATGAGAAGTATCTTGTTCAAAATAGTGGTGTTAGTATCCGTGCCAAGGACATGCATGTTTCATCTGCAAAGGACAAGAATCCAGTCTATGGAACCATGAACTACTTCGGTTTCATTGAAGATATTTGAGAACTCGATTACTGTGGTTTTCATGTAGCACTCTTTAGGTGCAAGTGGGCCGACAATAATTATGTACGGATTGACAGTGATGGCATCACAGTGGTAGACTTTAGACGATTGGGATACAAAAATGATCCATTCATTATGACATCACAAGCAATCCAAGTATTTTACACAACAGATCCCAACAATGTAGAGTTGTCCTTAGTTGTGCAAATGAAGCCAAAATTGATCCGTGATGGTCAAGAAGATTAGGAAGATTGCTCCGACATTCCATCTTTCACACAGGGATTGCCACCGGTTGAGTAGATTGACGAATTCGATGAC